>NIVC01001917.1:0-125000 GCA_002269645.1 Macrostomum lignano | reverse complement strand
TAATTGATTTTTGCTTAAAATTCAGATTCTGATTCGAATCGCCTTGATTGCCTTGACATTGATTTTCAATATTTTTATTGCTTTACAATCAATAACATACCTGACTTAATTTGATTTTCTGATTTAAAACAGGCGTGTTGCACATTCCACTCGCCCATTCTACTTTTAGTAGTGCGAGACAATGTTTTATTCAGAATTTTACTGTACCAATTAGTTTTCTTAGGGTCTTGATTTTGCAAAATCTTTTCTGGCTAAGAAATTTCTTTTTAACCAGCGTTTTATTGATTTCTAGTACTTGGATTAATTCTTTTCAATTTTTATTAGGTCGAATAAATAATTAATACTGCCAGCATGCGATATGGAAAATGTCGAGTCTTCCGCATAGAAACTGCTTGTTTGAATATAATTTCATTCATTTAAAATAACAGGTAATTAATAAAATAATTTAAGGGGGAGGGTACAAGTGCAATTTGTCTCAGAAAGTTCAACGAGATTCTGTTATGTGACGTGACTAAAACTGCATCAATAGCTAGTCTGTCTGCACAGCTGCCTAACACAGGTGCAAAAATTATGCAATTCATATGGATACAATAAAGCAGCATCAATTAAGTGGATAGGTGGATATTTCTGCATCGCATATCTACAAGAGCTATCTATACTAATAATATATTGCACTGTTGAGTAGTCAATTTTTTTCTAACTACGACTAAACTTTGACTGGTTTTGTTTACTAAATAATGGAGCCGCGCTTCTGAAGCTAATGAGAAAGTAAGGTTAAGGGTGTACGACCTATTTTTTATTTGGGGCAGGGGGCTGTGTGCACCCTGGCGCACTTTAAGCAACATTGTCACACAACCGGCGAGAGGCATTACTGCCGTTCCGCCGACTCCCCTGAGCAGGCACACAAGCGCGCAGATACGTACGCAGTCATACGCACAGGCACACACACACAGGAGTGTACAGCGGCCCTAACTGTATTTATCGTTAGGCATGTACACTTCACTGTGCCTTGGGGGTTGGCCCTCAAGAGCGTTAATTGCACGAGCAGAGCCAGGTCGAGATTCCAATTTAGCCCCAAATTAATGTGACTGCACTTGGAATCGAGCCTGGGCCGCTGGCACTTCAGAGCGCCGCGTTCGGCTACTTAAAAGAGTATTCGGTTCCCTATCTCTGCAGAGTATTTTTTCAGCCAACAGGCCTCATACAGGGACTACAGTAGTCCCTGGCCTCATATAATTAATTGGCCTAATTTGGTAAACCAGAGTTTACCATAGACAACGGAGAGTGTCATCTCATTGGCTGAGAAAGACTCACTTAGCGTGTAGGAACCAATATATAGTATTTTTTGGCGTCCAATTCAAGAACCGCGGTCTCTACTCTACGCTCTTAATTCCTTCGAGTGGGTAGATATTTTTATGTATTTGTCTATGGCCTAAACCTTATCAGCCTCACTGTTTCGAGTTTGTATTGTATAATCCTTAAGAATTGGACAACGATTCCTTGAATTGGAAGCAAATATAGCATTGTCCAAGCTATTGAAGACTTGCTTTTCATTGTCTATGGCTCAAAAAGGGGGCTTGGGGAGCAGCCAATTTGAGAATTGAAGTCTGAAATTAATCCTTCTTTTATTTGCTGAAGCAATGTCTGCAAACAGATGACACACAGATGAAACAATCGTGTAGTGTGTCTCAAAAGCAGTGCTGGACGGATTTTAGTTCAGAGAATCAGGTCGTACTTTCCCTTGATTATGCTGCAATCGGATTCTGCTCCATCCGGCGCATCTTGAACTGCAATATGTTATTGTGTATGGTCCAAGGCTTGCTCAACAAACTGTGGAAAGAATAAATTGCGCACCTCAAATTCTTAAATAACGCTGCTCAATAGACACCGTTGTTGGGCCATAGACAATAGTAATAGCTAATAGCTTGACTCCCCCACTATACGGATTGAACAGCTTGCTTCAAGACTCATTGGCTTGAAAAATACTATAAAAGTGGCCTCCAACGCCTACAACGACGACTGCAGCAGTCCGGCCGCCTGTCCGGCCTGTCTGGCCTGTTCAACGGCGCTCTCGGCCGCCTGTCCGGCTCTGGCCAGCTGATCGGTCTGGCCCCGGATGATCCGGATGTTCCAAGCAAAATTAGCGGCCGCCTTGCCCGGACTGAGGCAAGGCCGGCAGCCGCCACCAACGCCACCGCAGCCGCCGCGGCCGCCGCACTCCAATCCGTTGTAGCGGCTCATGCAGGCCGCCTCGTGGACGCCGAGACGGGACAGCAGGCCGGGGCCTTCCTCAGACAGGCGTCTGGCCTCCGATATCATCTGCGGGGCGGGCGGGAGTTTGGGCTCTTTAATGTGGCTGTACCTAGGAATACCTAGTAGCCATGGATAACCGAGGGCGCTTTCACGTGCCAGCATCACAGGCTCGATTCCAAGTGCAGTCACATTAAGTTGTGGCTAAATTGGAATCTCGACCTGGCTCTGCTCGTGCAATTAACGACCAGCTTGAGGGCCAACCCCCAAGGCACAGTGGAGTGTACATGCCTAACGATAAATAAAGTTAGGGCCGCTGTGCACTCCTGTGTGAGTGTGTGCCTGTGCGTATGACTGCGTACGTATCGCGCGCTTGTGTGCCTGCTCAGGGGAGTCGTCGGAACGGCAGTAATGCCTCTCGCCGGTTGTGTGACAATGTCGCTTAATAGAATTACTGCCTCTAATAATAGTATGTGACCTATGAATATCCTGTGCTAATAGGGAACTATATTAAACTACAATCCAAATAAATGAGAAAATGTACATGTTACATCGTATAAATAGTAAGATACTACAAATGTATTCTTTTTGCGATCTAGTTTGCCAAAACTGCAATCAATTTTGCCGGCGGAAAAATATCACTTATAATTTTTCTATCTATGCCAAGTCTGCTCAGCCATGACCAGAGTTTCAGCCACAGACAACTCTTTGAAAACTGCAATCAATTTTGCCAAAACTGCGACCTAGTTTGCCCATAGCAAAGAAAACACCACAGACATACATAGCAAGATCAAAGAATGGCCCAGCGTGGACCTTATAACAGGATTTCAGCGAAGGACCGGCAGCGATTGATTCAAGCATATCAGGATGGAGAGGACTGGCAAGATTTCGGTAGGCTGTTGGGCATCTCACGAAGAACCGTGACTTACATAGTTGGACAATTCAACGCAACCGGTCGTATAGAGCCTCTGCCTCGCGGAGGTGCCAAGCGGAGATTCCTTAACAATGCTATGATTGAGAGCATTTGTGCCTACGTCTACCATTAAAAACTCGCTGTTTATTGTTCACTGTTACAGTTTATTTCGACACACTTCCGAATTGATTCTCAATAAAAATCCTTCTTGGCTTGCTATGGGCAAACTGGGTGGCAGTTTTGGCAAACTAGATCGCAAAAAGGTATATTAATTTGGTGATTGCCCGGAACTTTCAGCTAATTTTATAAAGTGAAATGTTTGCACACATTAACAACATTGTTAGCAAGCGATCTTTTCGTCAGTACTCTATCTTCAATAACAACAGGTGCCAAATAATTTTTAAATAGCAATCTGAGCTCATATAAAAAATAGACAGCGCTCGTCACCTGCTCAAAGGCCGCCAGCCCTTTGCTGACCGAGTCAGGCAGACGCGGGCCCGCCGCCTCCAGCGGCTCCAGCCTCGGCCAGCCGCCGGCCGCCGTCTCCATGCGAAGGCCGGCGCAGCCAGCGAGGCCGCGAACGCAGCGCTTGACTGCGGGACCGCCGCCGCCGCCGCCGCCGCCGCCGCCGCCGCCGCCGCCGCCGCCGCCGGAGAGGCCGCAGACCTCGCGCAGCCGGTTCAACGCCTGGTCGAAGGTGTCTCGCAGTTGGGCAGCAGCCAGCAGGTCGGCCGCGGCCGCTTTGAACGCCTCGTCAGCTTCTGGTAGGCCAGTCGGCCTCAGGCGAGGACATTCGTCGCCACCTCGACGCTGCTGCTTGGCCGCCTTGCCAGTCAGAGGCCGACTGGTGCTGCTTATGTGCACGAGCAGACAGCCGCTCGGCAGCGGCTTGCCAGTCTGGCTGAGCAGGCGCACCTGCCGGTAGCCTAAAAATCAATATCAAAATTTGCAATTCATTTAGTTCAAGAAAAACTAAGCGTACTTTATCGAATAAACCATCTCAGAACTGCTTCTAGATAAGTTAAGCTTAATTATATTTGCATCGTACTGAAGGTTACAAGTGTATTGAAGTGTTTTGGCGGACCATGTACAACTGAAGTAGAAGGAGGCCTACATAGGATTTTCTTAGAAATCTTAGAAAAAATTTTTTGATTTGATTTTCTAGAGAACGCATAGCGGCTGAATGGAGTAATGCCATAGACAAAATCGGTCGAGAAGAACCCGATTTCTCGAGAACACGGATTCTATTAGATGGGCAGCTCCAGCCGCCTGGTCGCAGCGTGAAAACCCTGGGGTTTTGGCCATAGACTGTTGTCAATTCGCGCCCAGTAAACAATGTGATAGAAGCACATCTTGCGCGTGCAATAATGCCATAGACACTCATGCGCTAACGTGCACTCGCGGAGCGACACAGCTAGGTAATGTAGAATCTGTGCTCGAGAGCATGCTGAATGCACTACTGCCCCCGTGGCATCTGCCTCACCTGTCTGCAGGCAGTCCACCGGCACAGTCAGCTGACCGATGAACTCGTCGCCAATCGCGTCGTCGTCCAGCACCAGGAAGCGCAGCAGGGCGAGCTCCGGCAGGCGGACGCGGAACTCGAAGGCCTCGTCGAACACCGGGTCGAAGCCGTTGCCGCGCACTGTCCGGGTTCGCTCGGTGGCGCAGTCGCTGGCCAGACCGAACAGCTCGACCTGCGATTGAGGCATGAGTGAGCAGTGCGGCTTCTGCTCATTTACTGCCAGGTGTGTCTAATTAATTAGCTGCATCATCATGATCCTCTAGTCATGATCCCCTTCCCACAGTTACTGTCTGTTACACCTTTCACTCCATCATTTGATGGCGTCTGCCTACCTGTAGGCTCTTCTGTCACTCACACCTTTCACTCCATCATTAGATGGCGTCTGCCTACCTGTAGGCTCTTCTGTCACTCACACCTTTCACTCCATCATTTGATGGCGTCTGCCTACCTGTAGGCTCTTCTGTCACTCACACCTTTCACTCCATCATTAGATGGCAGCTGCCTACCTGTAGGCTCTTCTGTCACTCACACCTTTCACTCCATCATTAGATGGCGTCTGCCTACCTGTAGGCTCTTCTGTCACTCACACCTTTCACTCCATCGTTTGATGGCGTCTGCCTACCTGTAGGCTCTTCTGTCACTCACACCTTTCACTCCATCGTTTGATGGCGTCTGCCTACCTGTAGGCTCTTCTGTCACTCACACCTTTCACTCCATCATTAGATGGCAGCTGCCTACCTGTAGGCTCTTCTGTCACTCACACCTTTCACTCCATCATTAGATGGCGTCTGCCTACCTGTAGGCTCTTCTGTCACTCACACCTTTCACTCCATCGTTTGATGGCGTCTGCCTACCTGTAGGCTCTTCTGTCACTCACACCTTTCACTCCATCATTTGATGGCAGCTGCCTATCTGCAGGCTCTTCTGTCACTCACACCTTTCACTCCATCATTAGATGGCAGCTGCCTACCTGTAGGCTCTTCTGTTACTCACACCTTTCAGTCCATCATTAGATGGCAGCTGCCTACCTGTAGGCTCTTCTGTCACTCACACCTTTCTCTCCATCATTAGATGGCAGCTGCCTACCTGTAGGCTCTTCTGTCACTCACACCTTTCTCTCCATCATTAGATGGCAGCTGCCTACCTGTAGGCTCTTCTGTCACTCACACCTTTCTCTCCATCATTAGATGGCAGCTGCCTACCTGTAGGCTCTTCTGTCACTCACACACACCCTTCACTCCATCATTAGATAAAATCTCCTACAGATTATTTCTACAAGCTACCAAACCAGCTTCCACCATTTTCCTGTTATGCATTGATGACACACGAGTCTGGAGCGCCCTGCCGCACCTGTACAAAGGGATCGGTGACGTCACCCTTAGAAACAGAGCCTCTAGGCTTGGGCAGCTGGGCTCCGCTGATGACGCGCACTCGTAGCAGCCGCCCGACCGGCAGTGCCAGCAGCGGCAGGCCCTGGCGCATCGATGGCGGCTTCAGCACAAATCCGCAGGCGCCGTTGCGCGAGAAATGGCCCCGGTCCAGGTCCAGGATGCGGCCAGTGGTCTGCCGGTTCAGGCACACCAGCTGGCAGCCGCAGCACCAGGCGTCGCGCGGGTTCGGGTTGCTCGAATCCACCCTGGCGACGCTGGGTCGCACCTGGAATGATTGGCTTGCTGATGCCATTTATGATGCCTTACAGTATAGCGCTAGAAGCAGCAGTGCAGAGCTGTCCGTAACTAATTGCCTTTGTTAGTTAGTTTAGCTTTAGGCACTGGTGCAAATTAAGGCACACACAGGCACACAACCTGAGCACACACAGGTACACACCCTGAGCACACACAGGCACAAATGTTCAGCGCCCATAACTTCTCCTTAACCTTGTTCTGACCCAGACTTATTAAGGATACTGTTTCAAATTATTTTACTAACCTGTACAATTCGTTGCCGGCTGATGGTTGCCAACTCGTCCACATCAGCCTGGGCCATGCGCTGGCTCTGCGACTCGCTGATTGGCCAGACAAACGGATGGGTCGGCCCAGAGGCTGCGGTCCGATCGACAGGGAGTCTGTGCGAAACGAATCTAACCTTACCGAATCTAAACCCTACCGAATCTCAAACCTACTGAATCTAAACCCTACCGAATCTTAACTCTACTGAATCTAAACCCTACCGAGTCTAAACCCTAACGAATCTAAACGCTACCGAATCTAAACCCCTCAAACGAATCTAAACCCCCTGCTGAATCTAAACCCTACCGAATCTTAACCCTACCGAATCTAAACCCTACCGAATCTAAACCCTACCGAATCTAAACCCCTTACTGAATCGAATCCGTACCGAATCTAAACCCCTCAAATGAATCTAAACCCCCTGCAGAATCTAAACCCTACCGAATCTAAACCCCCTGCTGGATCTAAACCCTACCGAATCTAAACCCTACCGAATCTAAACCCTACCGAATCTAAACCCTGAAGCTATTTGTTACATTGAACAGCACAATCGCTCACCGCTAGTTGGCAGGTGAGCATCGAACTCCAGACGGCTAACTTCTGGCAAGGTGATCAGATCGGATAGCTCCCTGCTGAGCCTGATTTTCCGACCGTGACCGACCTAGCATAATTGATTTGCATCAATTTAGTTGAGATCCCGAAAATTATAGTTCAAATTGCCCAAGTATAGTTGTTGGGGCGCCAAGGTGTGGGTGTTGGGCGCCAAAGCATGGGCACTGCTCACCGGGAACTCACCCGCTTCTTTGTCTGGTCCCTCCGTACGTCAATTCTCTCATCGTCCTCGCTGATGTAGCCATAGCCATTACTTTCCTCTCCGCTGTTGCCGCCCCCGTTTTCACCCGTTGCCATAGGCAACGCGCGGCCCTTGATGAGGACTCGGCCGCGCAGGCCGCTAGGGCTGGCAAAGGCGCCACTTGCCCGAGCCGGCAGCAGGCAGTCGCCCAGCTGATCGCGAAGGTGCTGAGCGAGCGCGGATTGTTGGGCCAGACCGCAGTGAGTCTCCAAGCCGATGATTAGCGGCATGCTTGAGAGTTTAAGTTGTTTGAGAATCTTTGTGTATGTGCGTTCCAACTGTAGATCTAAGTCTAATGTAGGTTTTATTGCCGCGGAACAGTTATGTACGTTTTATTCAAATGTAATGTCGTCCAGTCTACCTTTTAATTTGTGAAGCACGCTTCCTCATTTCAATATTTTATAAGTGTACATTCCAATCCACATCTATGTACAGTTTACTGCAATGTATCATACGAGCTACATTCCAGAGAATGTACGCGTCATTCCGGTACACATTCAAGAGTCTAATGTACTCGTAAATTTTATTTGAAAGTAAATTCGATTTGTCGGATTTCCATCCTCCAAATCATCCAAGCTCAGTGGCGCTCCGCGGTCTTCTCTCTGGCTCGGCACTCCGGAAGCTTGGCGCCCTCGACGCTTGCCAGCCCAACGCCTACGCCGAAGCCTGCCGCATCCTCCTGGCCAACTACGCCGATGCCCAGGAGCAGAAAAACTTCTCCTTCCGGCGCCTTTTCGCTCTCCACTGCAGCTCCGCCTCCGACCCGGACGAGCTCGAGAATTTCACCGACGCCCTCCTTCTCACCACCGGCCAGCTACTCCCCCTAGGTGAGCTTGCCTGCACCCTCGACAGCCACGTCTACGCACTCTGGAACCGCCACAAGCCCGCAGCACCGGCAATCGCCTATCGTCGGGCGCCGTAGTTTAGTTCCACTGCCAGCCAAGAGCCCAGAAGTTCTTGTCCCTATAGTGACGTCAGTCAGCTTCTTATCGGCCCTAACGTACCCGCACTAGCGCTTTGACCGACTCTAACGGCCAACCTGACGCTCTTCGGCGCCATCCTCAACGGCTGCCTCGACACTACAGCCTCTCATCTCAACGGCTTCCTCGGCTCCTCGCAAGTGGTCACTACGAACAATTTCCTTAACAAGAATGGGCTTCACCTCGACCGACTCCTGTACCGCATGTTCAACCTCGAAGCTCTTGGCATAGCTGGAAAGCCTGACCCCAAGAATGACAGACTTACTGAGCGCCTGCTCGACTCCATTACGCGCGATACTGACGGTCGAATCTCGGTCGACCTGCCTAAGTCTCCCGGAGCGAGAAGCCTACTACGTAGAGTTCGAAAAGTGAAAGTCGAAGTTTTATAGCGAGTCAACCTCAGACGAGACAGCGGGCAGATCCTTCACGTCCAACCGCACTTCCCTGTCATCATCAAAAGTGTGCCGAATTCTGTAGCTGCACCCAGACCCAGACAATAACTAATAGAAGAACGAGCGGTTAGTGGGGAAGGAATCAGAAGAAGAGAAGCAGGGGTGAAGGGCCGCGAGTTGAACCTGTATTTTATACTAAATAGCAAACAGGGTAGCTGAAATGTCTGTGGCAAATTAACGGTTGTGATAGTCTGCGGGAAAAGCGTGGTAGACGAAGGGAGTCGGCTAACTCAAAGTACGAGGCTGTATTGCAAAACAGAAAGTACAAATATTTGGAGGATGGAAATCCGACACGAATCTATATGGAGTTCACTTCTATGAAATTAGAGTGCGTTTCTAGATATATGGATTGATATTTGTGACTCATGCTTTCTCGAGTCATAATTTGTTAAAATCCGTATGTCATTTGGTACTTTTATTACTTTAGTTAGTTTTTGATTACTACAAGCGTAGTAAGCTTTTCTATTTGTTCTAATAAAGACTATATGAGTAAGACAGTAAATAGGATTTACTCGTAAATGAAAAAGCCCATAAACGCAATTCGTTATTCATGCCGAAGGACAATCTATATACGCTCGTACTACTTTAAACGAATATTGAAGCAACTCACCCAGATTCTAAACATCTAAACCCTAGATTGCAGATATTGTTTTAAAAAAGCAAATTGAAAAGCTACAGAAATTGAAGACAATCATTCAATAGAATGTACAGATTCAGATGAGGCTCAGCAAACGAAGTCTCTTTCAATTGCAGTGAAGAATAAATAAATTTGAATGATGAATACAGCTGGTCCATCTATTGCTCTCTTTTCTTCTTTTTAGTTCAACATTGTTACAAGTGCATTGCACCCATGGTAAAATGGAAAGTCTATACTTATATTTAAACTCTTTTGTTTAAATTTAAAGCAGCTTTTTTCACTCACGAACTTAAATAGAAAGGACTGGATATGGACTTTGTTTTTTTCTAATTGACGAAAATAAATCGCATAAGCATACACTAGCTAAGTATTTTCGATAAAGTGAATTTTCCCTATTTTTAAACGAAAAACCGGTATACTTACGTCTTAGATAGTGTATTTCTATTTGTTTATAACTTAATAGCCCTGAATAATTTGGTGTAACCTAATATAATGCATTGAAATAGAACGGTATAATAAGTATAATGTTTTTACATCATAGTATTATAATATTTAAAAGATTTATGAGCAATATAACAATCCCAAAGAATCTGAATTAATCCCAGAGATAAGAAATCATTACTCACTCTGTACCGTGGAAAGCGTACTGTCGAATAGTGCTCAGAGCATCCACAGCCAGAATCTTGCTAGTGAGCGTGCGGCCGTGATACACCACTGGCTGGCCGTCCGGTCCGTCCCAGATTTCCACTGAAGGCGCACACATGGGTGAGGGGTTGGTTGCTTGGTGATGGGTTAGCTATATAGTGTTGAAAAGGAAGTGAACTAAACTAATGTTGGACTTTAGGCAGAAGGGTGATAAGCACTGGCGAACACATCAAGGTTATTGGAGCAGTCCCCTAGAGCGTCAAAAGAATATTTTATGGACAACTGACGTCACACCCAATTTTCTTAGAAATCGCTAGCGCTTTTAATACTCTATCGACCGAATTTGTCTATGGCAAGACCCCATTCAGTGCTATGCGTTCTCTAGAGCATACTACAGCGGATGATCCATAATCCTCCGTGTCTGATATTCCACACGAGTCGTTTTATTGAAGTCAGAGTGAGAGGCGAGACAGAGTTAAAAAGGCCACGCAGCTCCTTTTGAAATTGGATAGGGGTAGCTGGAATTGAAGGATACAGCTAGAGGCTTAAAACAATGTACTTTTAGCTAATCCCAGTGCCCTCAAGGATCTAAGCACAGCACAAGACAATAAGTGCTGGAAAGTGTACATACATCTGCTCTCACTCACACTCAATATATCGAATTCGGTCTTTCAGAGCTCGCTCGTAGCACTCGCAGCTGGATTCGCTTCTCAGCTGATCGCCGGTCAGAAATCTGGAAATATTGAAACTGACTAATTTTTGTCCCCACCTGTCCAGATTCTGGTTTTTAGATGGTGTCTAGAAATAAACGTTTAGATGTGCACCGCAACAGGCAAATGTTTTCTATTTTTAGCTTCAGCTATTTCTGACATTCCCAAATTCCCAGATGCAAAACTTGTCATATCAATTTACATGTTTGCCAATTCCAAAAGAATACCATATCGATAAAAGTAGTTAGATCGATATTCACTGGAGGGCTGTAGGCCCCCTGGTGCAACGCCTTCCAATGCACAACCAGCGCTGGCTCCTGAGCACACAAGCTCGCCAATACTGTACACAGGCACGCATTCATACACACGCTCACACAGGGTGTACAGCAGCCCTGACTGTCTAATCGTCAGATGCGTACACTCTCTGTGCCGGGAGTCGATGAGAATTCTATCTGGGTTGCTCACGTTTTGTGAGAAGCGCTGATGAAGTAGTGCGCTAGAGGCTGATCCATGTCCTGGCAGACTCTGCGATGCTCGGGGTCCATGATGTCGCAGTGGTCAGACTGCAGGTAGGCAGTGAAACCTGGTAAGGTTTTTATTACTTTTTAATTAGCTAATTATGAACTAAGACATGCTTTAACAGCTTCTCTATTTATTTTTTACCAATTAATTCTATCGAAATCCCACGATCGCAGATCTAGTCCCGTTGAAATCCAATAATTACAAATCCAATCCAATCAAAATCCCTTTACCACACCAATAAAATCCCATAGAATCCCAGTCCTCATTGAGCACTGTTCTCACTCACCGTCGAGTCCCAGCTGACCGCAGCGCCTGCCCTCGGCAGACGGCTCAAACTGGTTGATCAGCTCAGCGCACTGCTCCTTGGTGATTTTCGGATTCTGGGTCAAGGCAATTGGCGGCAAGTCAGGTGACTATTTGCGATGCAAGAACAACAAGTACAAAATACACCATCTAGCGAAGGGGTCGGCAAATTGTTTTACTTCAAGAGCCGGATAGAGAACCTAGCCCATTACTGCGAGAATGGGGAGGGGAGAGATGAGAGAGATGAGAGATAGGAGAAAGGAGAGGCGAGGGGCGAGAGGTGAGGCGAAAAGAGAGGAGAGGAGATATGAAACAGGGGAAGAGAGGGGAGAGAAGGGATAAGAGAATGGAGAGGAGAGAAGAGAGGACGAGAGGAGAGGAGAGGAGAGGCGAGTAGAGGTGAGGAGAGGAGAGGAGAGGAGAAGAGAGGAGAGGAGAGGAGAGGAGAGGAGAGAAGAGAAGAGGAGAGGAGATTAGAGGAGAGGAGAGGAGAGGAGAGGAGAGGAGAGGAGAGGAGAGGAGAGGAGAGGAGAGGAGAGGAGCGAAGAGGAGAAGAGAAGAGAGGAGAGGAGAGGAGAGGAGAGGAGAGGAGAGAGAGGAGAGGAGAGGAGAGGAGAGGAGAGGAGAGGAGAGGAGAGGAGAGGAGAGGAGCGAAGAGGAGAAGAGAAGAGAAGAGAGGAGAGGAGAGGAGAGGAGAGGAGAGGAGAGGAGAGGAGAGGAGAGGAGAGGAGAGGAGAGGAGAGGAGAGGAGAGGAGAGGAGAGGAGAGGAGAGGAGAGGAGAGGAGAGGAGAGGAGAAGAGAGGAGAGTAGAGGAGAGGAGAGGAGAGGAAAGGAGAGGAGAGTAGAGGAGAGGAGAGAAGAGAAGAGAGGACGAGAGGAGAGGAGAGGAGAGGAGAAGAGAAGAGAGGAGAGAGAAGAGAAAAAGAGAGAGATAATATTAGAGAGAACAGAGCTGGGAAGAGACAAACCTTGAGCAGGCCGGACTGCTATTGCGAAGTTTCGAAGGACCCGAGGGCCGGACAGAGACTTTACGGACCGCATGTGGCCCGTGGTCATTTTCTGACCTTTCTTATATTTTTTACTTTAAGTGAACACGAAGTCAGAAATTAACGTGGTGCATATTATAACATCTAAACTTTCCTGTTCTCAAAATGGTTCGGCCCTATTGGATTCAATTTTGGGTTACAATAAACTCCTTAATCCCCATCATCGCCGTATCATCTCACCCCCTGCTCTGCCTCGATGAAGCTGTGCAGATCGCCCACTGACAGGCAATCGCCATCTGATGAGTATCTGCGGGCAGGCAGTCGATGGATTCTGTCAGTCAGGGACGCCTAGAAAAGCTAGAAATCTGGATTAGAAACAGAGCTCTGACTTCACGTGGGTCATTTTTTCATAATGAATTTATTTAGAAATTTGAAAAAAATACAATTCATAGAAATATTCAGTAATTATATAGAAAATTTTTTTGAAGCCTCGAGAATATTTGATTTTTCATCACTATTATTTGAGAACTTTGTAAGGGTGCCGGTGCAGCTGACGGGAGCTAGATGATGAAGCTTATCGCAAGATGAGATCGGTGAGGCTGGAATTATCCCGCGGGAGTCCCACAATACAGATCCGGATCGAGAGATTTGGGGGTGGTTTGCGCAGCTGGGATGTGCTCAAGGCCGGTGCACAGCCCACCTGTTGATCAGGGCGCTCACGCGATGCTCAGTCAACACAGGTGATACCTGCTGGCCGACTGCGATTTAAGAAATTCTCTTTGACAATTCTCTCTGCCGACAGGGATGTGAATTTTTATCAGTAAAAGTTCTGCTCAAATTTTGCCATTATGAACTCAATTTCGGCCTTTAAACTGAGCTTTTGTGTGCTATGCTATGTTGCCAATATTTTTATTGTATAAACCACAGTTCTGTGGTATAAAATATAAATATACATAATTCAATACAGTATGAATAACTTCAAGAGCTAATAGGAAAGTGCTTGTAGCTAGGGAAGTGTTTTGCAGATATGGGGGAGCGGATTGCAGATATTGGGCAGCTGATTGCAGATATGGGGGAGTGGATTGCAGATATTGGGCAGCTGATTGCAGATATTGGGCAGCTGATTGCAGATATTGGGCAGCTGATTGCAGATATTGGGCAGCTGATTGCAGATATTAGACAGCTGATTGCAGATATTGGGCAGCTGATTGCAGATATTGGCATCGGACTGCAGCCCAACCTGACTAGCAGGAAGTAGATCTCGGGCCTGGTGGAAATCTCCTTGAAGAGGCTCGCGAACTCGGCGCTGTTCAGCCGGCCGGGCGATGCCACGGGATTCAGCAGGTCCGCCTCCTGCAGTTTGCAAGAGAAGGGCTCGCACCGTATTTACAATTTGAGGACAAGATTATTTTAAAGCATCCTTAACGCAATTGCGAACCTTCAGTTTTGTCCGAATTCGAATGGAGTTCACGCCGGAGTTGAATTTCTTCACCAGCTGGATTGCCTCCCGCTCGTCCAGGAGGCCTTCGCTGTCTGGGGAGGCCGCTGAGAACAGCTCCTCCAGCCAGCTGCGGGGGATGTACAGGTAGTTTTATGAACAGACCCCTATCTTCTCTTAGAACTCATGATTTTGTGTCTAATGCGATTAAGAGTCAACTGACTCCGGCCTTCTTACCAAAATCTGCCATAGAGTCTGAGATGTAAATAAGGTCAACTGACCTCTGACTACTATGAAAGTCTGACGATAATAGGGGGTCCAACTGACCCCTGACTTTTATGAAGGTCTGAGAATACAAGGAAAGGGTCAACTGACCCCCGACTTTAATGAAGGTCTGAGAATACTAGGAAAGGGTCAACTGACCCCCGACTTCTATGAAGGTCTGAGGATACTAGGGGGGTCAACTAACCCCTGACTTCTATAAAAGTCTGCCTTCAAGGCTGGGTGATAAGTGGGGGTCAATTGACCCCTGACTTCTATGAAGGGTTGAGGATACTACGGGGGAGTCAACTGACCCCTGACTTCTATGAAGGGTTGAGGATACTACGGGGAGTCAAGTGACCCCAAATTTTATGAAGGTCTGAGGATACTACGGGGGGGTCAACCGACCCCTGACTTCTATAAAAGTCTGCCTTAAAGGCTGGGGTGATAAATTGGGGGTCAATTGACCTCTGGATACTGTGGAAGGGTCTGTATTTTGTACTATCCTATTATGCATGTATCAAATGTCTGCATTGGTATCTGAGAATACTAAAGAGAGGTCAATTGAACCATTATGAATACATGTAAAAGTCTATTTTAGCAATAAAGAAAACAAAGAAGGTCAACTGACCCCCTGATTTCTAGATTTCTATGAAAGTTACACCGTAGTATCTGGCGATAGTAGGGAGGTACAACTGCCTCAACTGACTCCTATGATGTCTACAGCTACATCAAAAGTCAGCGGAATCTGGAAGACCCCTTGAAACATTGTAGAAAGTTGAAGAGCTCTTACCGGTCCCGCATGAGCTGCGGCCTGTCGTGTCCCGCTTCGCCAGTAGCATCTGGGTGCAATATTAAAGATAGGTAATCATTGATTGTGCACAGAGCACTCTAAGCACATTTAAGTTATCACCCCTCAGATTAATCAAGTTATCACCCCTCAGATTACTCAAGTTATAACCCCTCAGATTACTCAAGTTATCACCCCTCAGATTACTCAAGTTATCACCCCTTAAAATACTCAAGTTATCACCCCTAGTATACTCAAGTTATCATCCCTTAGAATACTCAAGTTATCACCCCTCAGATTACTCCCTCCAACCAACGCCTCTGACGCCCTTCCCGATCAGATCGCACCTTTCTGGCCATTGATGAGGCAGCCCAGGCCGGTGACCCACACGCTGGCAGCGTCCACCAATGCCGTCACCAGGTCGATGCAGCGCTGCTTGGGTTTCGACGTGCCGCCGCCGATTCTGCCCGAAGTCTCAATCACGATGGTGAAGGCGCAGTCAGGCGACTGCGTGGCGGCGACGCTGCTCCCGCGAAGTGCCGCCGTAGTCCGACCACGGCGGACTTCTTTGAGATCGGCGACTGACACTGAGTGATTTAGTGAGGGTGGGGTTGGGGGTGGACAGAAGGGGTCTGGGACTAACGAGCTTAAACTTTGATTATCGCGTGACCCCAGCGATGCGAAAACCTTCAGCTCTATGGGAATTGGAAATGCACTTGAGCGTGATGCCAACTTTTTAAACCTTCTTCGCACTGGTTATCAAATTCTTCTCAATTCTGGAATTCCTCAGGTTATTTGAATCTAAAATGTATTTGGTAAAAAAGTAGCCTTTCAAAAGTTAGGGTTTTAGACTTTTGACTCCCAGTGTCTTTTTACTGGCAGTGTCTTTTGACTGGCAGTGTCTTTTGACTGGCAGTGTCTTTTGACTGGCAGTGTCTTTTGACTGGCAGTGTCTTTTGACTGGCAGTATCTTTTGACTGGCAGTGTCTTTTGACTCCCGGTGTCTTTTGACTGGCAATGTCTTTTGACTGGCAGTGTCTTTTGACTGGCAGTGACTTTTGATTGCCAGTTGCGGACTGCCGACGATTTAAGGTTAGGGTTTATGTGGGTTAGGGTTTAGGTGGGTTAGGGTTTAGGTGGGTTAGGGTTTAGGTGGGTTAGGGTTTAGGTGGGTTAGGGTTTAGGTGGGTTAGGGTTTAGGTGGGTTAGGGTTTAGGTGGGTTAGGGTTTAGGTGGGTTAGGGTTTAGGTGGGTTAGGGTTTAGGTGGATTAGGGTTTAGGTGGGTTAGGGTTTAGGTGGGTTAGGGTTTAGGTTAGGGTTTAGGTGGGTTAGGGTTTAGGTGGGTTAGGGTTTAGGTGGGTTAGGGTTTAGGTTAGGGTTTAGGTGGGTTAGGGTTTAGGTGGGTTAGGGTTTAGGTGGGTTAGGGTTTAGGTGGGTTAGGGTTTAGGTGGGTTAGGGTTTAAGTTAGGGTTTAGGTGGGTTAGGGTTTAGGTGGGTTAGGGTTTAGGTGGGTTAGGGTTTAGGTGGGTTAGGGTTTAGGTGGGTTAGGGTTTAGGTGGGTTAGGGTTTAGGTGGGTTAGGGTTTAGGTGGGTTAGGGTTTAGATGGGTTAGGGTTTAGGTTAGGGTTTAGGTGGGTTAGGGTTTAGGTGGGTTAGGGTTTAGGTGGGTTAGGGTTTAGGTTAGGGTTTAGGTGGGTTAGGGTTTAGGTGGGTTAGGGTTTAGGTGGGTTAGGGTTTAGGTTAGGGTTTAGGTGGGTTAGGGTTTAGGTGGGTTAGGGTTTAGGTTAGGGTCGGCAGTCGAATTGTGTCAGTCAAAAGTCGCAGACCTAAAGAATTGATCGATTTTGGTTTTAAGCAAAGTACAAATGGAGACTGCCAAGAGATAGATGACAACTCAATAGAAATTAAAGCTTCATTAATATTGGTCTGGAAGATTCCATAAAGGTACAGAATTGAAAGACGAAATAAAAATAGGAAGAGTATAAAGAAGTCAAATGCAGCTCAAACACTCGGGAATCTTTTTTCTGATCGACAGCTCATATAGCTTAGCCACTCGCTTTCTCAGATCCTCTGTCCGAGTAGTTGACATTGGGATGAAAGAGGATCAATTTAAGCCCAAAAAATCCACCCAGCCAGCCCTAAAGACAGCTTAACAAGCTAGAGGTAATTCTTTTAGCCGAAATCCGGCTTACCTGAGCCCCAAGGATTAATTAACTTTCACCTGAAGGGAGAATATTTATAACAAAGTCAGTGAGTGACAGGTTAAGGCAAAAGTTTCGACTAAGAAGATTAACTCAGAGGACTATTCGCTAGCCTACTAATGGTCGCTCCAGAGAAAATTATTTGCTTTTTGCCAGGCTGTCTCGACCCTCCCGTATCGAACGGCTGCCCCCATCAGGTTGAGGAAAATATTATACTGACTATTCAACTGTAAGCATCAAAAAGAGGGAGCCGAATCAGTCCTCCGGGCTGCTCGGGTTTCTTATCGTCTTTTTGGGCGGGGTTTCCTCCACACACACACACACACACACACACACACACACACACACACAAACGTGCACGAGGCACTTATTGGCCAAGTGTGCAAAAGCTTGCACATATTGGGACTGCTTCGACACACGAAAAATCACACACACACACGTCCCCACACAGGCAATTTTCAACCCACCAAATCGATTTTTATTGACAACATGCTTTTGGCTTACTGAAAACAGTTGGAAAGCATTTTTCGAGGTGCATTGAACTCACAACAGATTGTACATGTATACTTGTCTAAAACAGAATTAAAAAACCCTGGTGTCTTGCTGAATTCCACTTAAGGCAATAATATCAGCGCGTCAAATTTCACCAGATAATTTCAGCGATCATAGATTATAGAAGACAGGATGGTAAATGGCAAGGGACTTTAAGGTTATCGAAAACAAACGACATTGACACATATCAAAAAAATTTTACGATCTGAATAAACAAAATTTGCTACATTTAGTGCCACTGGGAAAAAACAATTCTGTAGCGAAACTCCACTGTTCATAAAAATGTACTTTATTGATTATGACACAATCACTAGAATTACTCAAAAGGTACATGTCAGCTATTCGGACCCACAGAATGCTACGTAAAAGGATGCGGAAATGAACCACACTATAGCAGAAGCAGAAGCCAGCACACACTATAGTATAGGGCTGTCCCAACAATTCCAGCATAGCCAGTGTACATAGGGCTGTCCCAACAATTCCAGCATAGCCAGTGTACATAGGGCTGTCCCAACAATTCCACCATAGCCAGTGTACATAGGGCTGTCCCAACAATTCCAGCATAGCCAGTGTACATAGGGCTGTCCCAACAATTCCACCATAGCCAGTGTGCATAGGGCTGTCCCAACAATTCCACCAAAGCTAGTGTGGATAGAGCTGTCCCAACAATCCCACCATAGCCAGTGTGCATAGGGCTGTCCCAACAATCCCACCATAGCCAGTGTGCATAGGGCTGTCCCAACAATCCCACCATAGCCAGTGTGCATAGGGCTGTCCCAACAATCCCACCATAGCCAGTGTGCATAGGGCTGTCCCAACAATCCCACCATAGCTAGTGTGGAAGGGCTGCCCTAACAATTTTACCATAGAAGTATATCTAGGCCTATAAATAACCAGTGGATGTATCAACCAGATAGAAGAATTTCTGAACGCTTCCATCATTTTATATGCGAATGTTTAATTCATAAAGTAAAATAAAGAGGCACCACAAATAAAGAGGCTTTTGGAAAACGGAACAAAACTGAAGGGAAACAAATTTATTTTTTTTAAAAAGTTGCAACTTATGTTTGAATGTTTGTAATAAAAAAGTTTTGAATAAATAAAAACAATGTTTAGAGCAGGTGGCGAATAAAATGGTTGAATAAATAGAAACACAATGTTTAGAGCAGGTGGCGAATAAAATGGTTGAATAAGTAGAAACACAATGTTTAGAGCAGGTGGCGAATAAAATGGTTGAATAATAGAAACACAATGTTTAGAGCAGGTGGCGAATAAAATGGTTGAATAAGTAGAAACACAATGTTTAGAGCAGGTGGCGAATAAAATGGTTGAATAAGTAGAAACACAATGTTTAGAGCAGGTGGCGAATAAAATGGTTGAATAAGTAGAAACACAATGTTTAGAGCAGGTGGCGAATAAAATGGTTGAATAAGTAGAAACACAATGTTTAGAGCAGGTGGCGAATAAAATGGTTGAATAAGTAGAAACACAATGTTTAGAGCAGGTGGCGAATAAAATGGTTGAATAAGTAGAAACACAATGTTTAGAGCAGGTGGCGAATAAAATGGTTGAATAAGTAGAAACACAATGTTTAGAGCAGGTGGCGAATAAAATGGTTGAATAAGTAGAAACACAATGTTTAGAGCAGGTGGCGAATAAAATGGTTGAATAAGTAGAAACACAATGTTTAGAGCAGGTGGCGAATAAAATGGTTGAATAAGTAGAAACACAATGTTTAGAGCAGGTGGCGAATAAAATGGTTGAATAAGTAGAAACACAATGTTTAGAGCAGATGGCGAATAAAATCGTTGAATAAGTAGAAACACAATGTTTAGAGCAGATGGCGAATAAAATCGTTGAATAAGTAGAAACACAATGTTTAGAGCAGGTGGTGATAAAATTTTTGAATGAATGACAACACAGTTTTTAAGCCAGGTGGCTATTAAAAAAAACAAATTAGAGAATTGTGCTCGACACGCGGAATCAACGACCTAATAGTAGCTTCGAGCTATGCAACTAGTATCTAGTAACTAGTTATTTCAGCCGCAAAAAGTTTTTGATCCAAGGATTTTTACAAATTTTGCCTGTCTTCCATTAAGCTTTAATTAGTAATTAAACCACAGATACTAGAACAAACTAGATGATTCACTCAGCACATTTGCCTGCAAGGTACTTTCAGTTTAGTAGTTTAAGTTAACCGAGGCATTTTAATGAAGTTTTGAAGACAAACTAAGGCAAGGTTTATTTATTGGCTTTTACCCCCCAAGCTTAAACCCTCAAATTCCACACAGAACCTCTACCCCCGCCCCGCCACCCAATTTTTATTGCCTTTCTCGGTAGTTCCAGGGTAAATCTGCCATGTACATTTCAGTGGCTAATGTACATTATGGCTGGACCAATCAGCAAGTTGTTTACGCCTGCAAGCTTGGGCTTCTAAAGTTATCAAAGTCATTTATTTCAGCTGTTGTATATAGCTGTGCTTCAGTGGCTCATCTAGCTGTTCTAGAATCTGTGAGCTAAAGTAAGCCAATTAGCTAAAATTAGCTAAAGTTAAATATTTGCTTTTCTTAAAATAGAAATTTCGACTAGCTATTTCTTTTTTGAAAGCGCAACGCGCAAATTGTCTTTAATTTGGCGCCAGTCAACAGCAGCAACAGATTCGGGTCGAAGCTCTAAAATGACTTGCTTGCCAGGAAGATCCCCGCTGGCTAGAAAGCTGGCAAATGCCTTGCGCAAGTCGCTTTTTTGGCTGTCGGTCAGCTTCTTTGCTGTAATGGTAGCACATATTTTATAGACTAAGAGGTTGCTGCTTACGTTCACAGAAAGTATGCAAAACATGTCCACAAAAAGTTTTAATTCTTATAATTAACTTAGCATACAATTAAAAGGGCCAAATGATTTGGAAATTTTAAGATGTGCATTGTGCACTCTGCTTAGAAATGTTTGCATTTGCATAAGTTTTTTTTGGACAGTAAAAGCCCCAGGCAAAATGAACTTATACGAGTATCTATGCGATGTTCACGCGATTTCTTTTTTCTTCAACTCCAGTAAATGCATGTACTTTGACTGAGTTAATCGCATACGATTCGCTAGACACTATGCGATTATATACCGTTAACATATGATAAAATGCGATCAGAAAAATATATCTAACCTCTTATAAACAATCTATTTGAGCAGTAAAAAATATTTGTATCTGCATGAATCAAATTAAGCTATATACTGACTCACCAGATTTTGTGCGTCTCTTTGCGCTTGTTTTAGTTGTAGCGGCTGAACCAGTTCCCAAAGCGAAAGTTGGCGAAGTCGAAACAACTGTTGTGGCCGAAGTCGAAGCAGCTGTTGTGGCCGAAGTCGAAGCAGCTGTTGTGGCCGAAGTGTCCGGCACCGCCGATAACTCTGCTGTCTCATCATGGTCATCCAACGGCGGCTCTGATAAATCTTCTAATGTTATTTCTTCCAGACCCTTTCCTTTAAATTTCTTCAGGTTCCCACTCTCCATCAACTCCAAAATCTTCGAAACCTTTGCTAGCTCGAGAGTATTTTGATGTAATCTGTAGAACTGTCTGTGGACAGTAATATCATGGCCGAGATGGCGAGCTAGCCAATCTAGCTCATTGTCTTTTAAGTCAAGAAGTTGCGAAACAGTCGCACAATGCTTCCTTAAAAATCTTGAGCGAAGGAGATCCGCTCGTTGCAGTTGGAGTGAGCTCATTTTCACTACTTTGTCGATTGCCACAGGACATCTGTAGACGGATTGTTCATAGCCAGGAATCGCAAACACAAATACGTTCTTTCGGCTTACACCGGCAGCCTCGCGACAGTCTTTTAGGCACATCAGTCCATCCCAACAAATTCGATCGATAACGATAGGCACAGATCGTCCTCTTTTGCCTGATATATTTATGACCTTTAACCTGCTGGCGAGTTCCTTCTCGAGTGGCGTCAAATACTGATGCAGGTCATCCTGCGTGTGAGATGCCGAAGCTGCATCTAACATCGCCATTACCATTTGAGAAATCTCACTGGATCGGCGCCGGTTGAAAAAAGTTAGTTTTGTCATGATTAGGTAGACTAGTTCACGGTACAACAAAGGAACATTTGAATCCAATGTTCCTGTCTTGAGCTCTTCGATTTTATCGACAATCGCCGACTTCATAAAAGTGGAAAGTTTTACTATGTCGTCCGTCAGCGGTACACAGTCCTGCACAAGTGCTGCTCTTTCACTTATTGTCTTGAGGCTCTTCGCAGTAACGAGATGGTGGTACTCAGTATTTTTCAGCTCAAGAAAGTCAGATGCGGACTTTTTAAGGCCATCATTAGAAGTCCTAATCGCTTCACCGATTAGGATATTGCACAGATGCGGTATTGAATGACCCATGCGTAGTGCGAATGTTGGGGCCTCATTCGATAACTTTCGGATAACTTCGATCCAATCATCAAAATACTGTGGTTGCAGAAAGTGTCTTAAGCTATAATCACCATGCAACTGCTGTAGCTGAATAAAAACACGAGCTGCATCCCTGATTTTACTAGACACGTGCTGCCGGTTCACCTTTTTTTGCTTAGACAAATAACGATCACCTAAACGAAGTAAGAGCTCATCTTTGCAGATTGTATCAAACAGATCATCACAAATGAGTCTTGAGAGAACTGTCTTAAAGAGTTCCGAATCTGGTTCCAGAAGTTTTGAAGCAGGCTCTGGATTTTTTAGCAGAATTCGAGACAGCTGCACGTAGTGATTGTTCGTAGGATTTTTTAGGCGCGCTTCTGCACTCTCTGACTCGGAGGGCGAAGAGTTCTCAGTGTCTTCATCGGAGTCATTCTCGTCTTCCTTAATAATTTCAGATAGGCTACCGGAGCATGCATTTCTGTGGCGGTAGAGAAGATCCTTCTTTATGAATTGAAAGCATCGATGACAGGGAAGAAAACTCCCAGGAGAATTTTCATCGTCCTTTTGTCTCCTTGCAATTATTAATTCACCTTCTCGTTTTGCCAAAACCATTTTATTGTGAATATAATCGCCTTCGCTTTCAAGGGCCTTAAATGCCTTTCTACGAATGGACTTACGGCGGATCTGCTGCAAGCGCTTAACGTCAGACTCTGCTTTATGAGCGGTTTTGTAGTGCCGAGAGATTTTCGTCAACATTTTGCCACAATATTTGCAGTAATGAAGCTTTGTCGTCGAACTGACAAGCTTCTGCAAAACAACACTGCATCCTGCGTCATCCTCAGGCTTCAAGGAAACAGGTAGAGTAACTGAGACACTTTCTTCTTCAATCCGCGCGGAACTAACATTGACATTAGCCGAAAAGGTCACTTGATCACCATCTTCAGCTTTCGCAGTTACAAAATCAACGAGTTGGGACGGCATCGAATGCGCAGAAAAATCTTGAACCACAGACAAGGCATTCATCTGAGGATAAAAATTCGAATTGTCGGCGGCCAAATTCTCGTAATTTGAGCAACCCACTACAGCTCCAGCTGAACAATCGGTTCCAGTATTGCTTTCCAGATGATATGGATCACTATCATCAGCAGCAAAAGCCAGAGCCCCAAAATGTGGCTCACAGCACGACTTCGGATTCGAGACCGGTTTTAAAATCGCAAAGTTTGCATCTTCAGAACAATACGCCACAGGTGCACAAAGGAACTGATCGATTTCGCGACAACCTTGGGGCTGATTAACTGTCTGGCTGAAGCCGGCTGGAGGCTGCTGTTGAGCAGGCTGAATGGCACTAGCTAGTTCAGCGACAAGGCTTGAACCAGTGGCGTCTGTGCTTGCGGAGACCGCATTCAAGTTGGGCTCAATCCGCGACGCGTCAGCGGAACTCTCGACTTCAGAAGCTGTGTCAAAGGAGTTGTGTAGTGTAGACACACTTCATGAACGTAATCATTGGCTGAGCAAAGTTTCACAGATTCCCAAACTCAAACTCGAGCTACTTAGAAAGCTACTATTCTGTTTTGTTTATTTAGAGAGAGCTATGCTTTGCTGGCTCAACTACAAGAACCATTTTCTAGTCACAGCCAGAGCCGCGTTAAAAATAACAGACTCCATGTCCCATTAAGTGCGTCCCAATAAATGCCTCAAACATCACATCCGCACAATGTTGTCCCAATAAGTGCCCAAGTGTATGTGTTTTTCTGTCCTGCCGATGCCCGCCCAAAATATCCATTGCCTTATTTGCCAAGGCTCCCAAACACTCCCGCTTAAAGTACATGTACCTTCATGCAGACAAAGCAATGCTCATGCAGTGCTCACCTTGAGCAGATCGCCGTTTCCTCTTAGCATTTGCACTTTCGCTTGAATGACTTTCTGTAGCACCACTTGGGAGCTGACTAACTGTCTGGCTGAAGCCGGCTGGAGGCTGCTGTTGAGCAGGCGGAATGGCACTAGCTAGTTCAGCGACAAGGCTTGAACCAGTGGCGTCTGTGCTTGCGGAGACCGCATTCAAGTTGGGCTCAATCCGCGACGCGTCAGCGGAACTCTCGACTTCAGAAGCTGTGTGAAAGGAGTTGTGTAGTGTAGACACACTTCATGAACGTAATCATTGGCTGAGCAAAGTTTCACAGATTCCCAAACTCAAACTCGAGCTACTTAGAAAGCTACTATTCTGTTTTGTTTATTTAGAGAGAGCTATGCTTTGCTGGCTCAACTACAAGAACCATTTTCTAGTCACAGCCAGAGCCGCGTTAAAAATAACAGACTCCATGTCCCATTAAGTGCGTCCCAATAAATGCCTCAAACATCACATCCGCACAATGTTGTCCCAATAAGTGCCCAAGTGTATGTGTTTTTCTGTCCTGCCGATGCCCGCCCAAAATATCCATTGCCTTATTTGCCAAGGCTCCCAAACACTCCCGCTTAAAGTACATGTACCTTCATGCAGACAAAGCAATGCTCATGCAGTGCTCACCTTGAGCAGATCGCCGTTTCCTCTTAGCATTTGCACTTTCGCTTGAATGACTTTCTGTAGCACCACTTGGGAGCTGACTAACTGTCTGGCTGAAGCCGGCTGGAGGCTGCTGTTGAGCAGGCGGAATGGCACTAGCTAGTTCAGCGACAAGGCTTGAACCAGTGGCGTCTGTGCTTGCGGAGACCGCATTCAAGTTGGGCTCAATCGCGACGCGTCAGCGGAACTCTCGACTTCAGAAGCTGTGTGAAAGGAGTTGTGTAGTGTAGACACACTTCATGAACGTAATCATTGGCTGAGCAAAGTTTCACAGATTCCCAAACTCAAACTCGAGCTACTTAGAAAGCTACTATTCTGTTTTGTTTATTTAGAGAGAGCTATGCTTTGCTGGCTCAACTACAAGAACCATTTTCTAGTCACAGCCAGAGCCGCGTTAAAAATAACAGACTCCATGTCCCATTAAGTGCGTCCCAATAAATGCCTCAAACATCACATCCGCACAATGTTGTCCCAATAAGTGCCCAAGTGTATGTGTTTTTCTGTCCTGCCGATGCCCGCCCAAAATATCCATTGCCTTATTTGCCAAGGCTCCCAAACACTCCCGCTTAAAGTACATGTACCTTCATGCAGACAAAGCAATGCTCATGCAGTGCTCACCTTGAGCAGATCGCCGTTTCCTCTTAGCATTTGCACTTTCGCTTGAATGACTTTCTGTAGCACCACTTGGGAGCTGACTAACTGTCTGGCTGAAGCCGGCTGGAGGCTGCTGTTGAGCAGGCGGAATGGCACTAGCTAGTTCAGCGACAAGGCTTGAACCAGTGGCGTCTGTGCTTGCGGAGACCGCATTCAAGTTGGGCTCAATCCGCGACGCGTCAGCGGAACTCTCGACTTCAGAAGCTGTGTGAAAGGAGTTGTGTAGTGTAGACACACTTCATGAACGTAATCATTGGCTGAGCAAAGTTTCACAGATTCCCAAACTCAAACTCGAGCTACTTAGAAAGCTACTATTCTGTTTTGTTTATTTAGAGAGAGCTATGCTTTGCTGGCTCAACTACAAGAACCATTTTCTAGTCACAGCCAGAGCCGCGTTAAAAATAACAGACTCCATGTCCCATTAAGTGCGTCCCAATAAATGCCTCAAACATCACATCCGCACAATGTTGTCCCAATAAGTGCCCAAGTGTATGTGTTTTTCTGTCCTGCCGATGCCCGCCCAAAATATCCATTGCCTTATTTGCCAAGGCTCCCAAACACTCCCGCTTAAAGTACATGTACCTTCATGCAGACAAAGCAATGCTCATGCAGTGCTCACCTTGAGCAGATCGCCGTTTCCTCTTAGCATTTGCACTTTCGCTTGAATGACTTTCTGTAGCACCACTTGGGAGCTGACTAACTGTCTGGCTGAAGCCGGCTGGAGGCTGCTGTTGAGCAGGCGGAATGGCACTAGCTAGTTCAGCGACAAGGCTTGAACCAGTGGCGTCTGTGCTTGCGGAGACCGCATTCAAGTTGGGCTCAATCCGCGACGCGTCAGCGGAACTCTCGACTTCAGAAGCTGTGTGAAAGGAGTTGTGTAGTGTAGACACACTTCATGAACGTAATCATTGGCTGAGCAAAGTTTCACAGATTCCCAAACTCAAACTCGAGCTACTTAGAAAGCTACTATTCTGTTTTGTTTATTTAGAGAGAGCTATGCTTTGCTGGCTCAACTACAAGAACCATTTTCTAGTCACAGCCAGAGCCGCGTTAAAAATAACAGACTCCATGTCCCATTAAGTGCGTCCCAATAAATGCCTCAAACATCACATCCGCACAATGTTGTCCCAATAAGTGCCCAAGTGTATGTGTTTTTCTGTCCTGCCGATGCCCGCCCAAAATATCCATTGCCTTATTTGCCAAGGCTCCCAAACACTCCCGCTTAAAGTACATGTACCTTCATGCAGACAAAGCAATGCTCATGCAGTGCTCACCTTGAGCAGATCGCCGTTTCCTCTTAGCATTTGCACTTTCGCTTGAATGACTTTCTGTAGCACCACTTGGGAGCTGACTAACTGTCTGGCTGAAGCCGGCTGGAGGCTGCTGTTGAGCAGGCGGAATGGCACTAGCTAGTTCAGCGACAAGGCTTGAACCAGTGGCGTCTGTGCTTGCGGAGACCGCATTCAAGTTGGGCTCAATCCGCGACGCGTCAGCGGAACTCTCGACTTCAGAAGCTGTGTCAAAGGAGTTGTGTAGTGTAGACACACTTCATGAACGTAATCATTGGCTGAGCAAAGTTTCACAGATTCCCAAACTCAAACTCGAGCTACTTAGAAAGCTACTATTCTGTTTTGTTTATTTAGAGAGAGCTATGCTTTGCTGGCTCAACTACAAGAACCATTTTCTAGTCACAGCCAGAGCCGCGTTAAAAATAACAGACTCCATGTCCCATTAAGTGCGTCCCAATAAATGCCTCAAACATCACATCCGCACAATGTTGTCCCAATAAGTGCCCAAGTGTATGTGTTTTTCTGTCCTGCCGATGCCCGCCCAAAATATCCATTGCCTTATTTGCCAAGGCTCCCAAACACTCCCGCTTAAAGTACATGTACCTTCATGCAGACAAAGCAATGCTCATGCAGTGCTCACCTTGAGCAGATCGCCGTTTCCTCTTAGCATTTGCACTTTCGCTTGAATGACTTTCTGTAGCACCACTTGGGAGCTGACTAACTGTCTGGCTGAAGCCGGCTGGAGGCTGCTGTTGAGCAGGCGGAATGGCACTAGCTAGTTCAGCGACAAGGCTTGAACCAGTGGCGTCTGTGCTTGCGGAGACCGCATTCAAGTTGGGCTCAATCCGCGACGCGTCAGCGGAACTCTCGACTTCAGAAGCTGTGTCAAAGGAGTTGTGTAGTGTAGACACACTTCATGAACGTAATCATTGGCTGAGCAAAGTTTCACAGATTCCCAAACTCAAACTCGAGCTACTTAGAAAGCTACTATTCTGTTTTGTTTATTTAGAGAGAGCTATGCTTTGCTGGCTCAACTACAAGAACCATTTTCTAGTCACAGCCAGAGCCGCGTTAAAAATAACAGACTCCATGTCCCATTAAGTGCGTCCCAATAAATGCCTCAAACATCACATCCGCACAATGTTGTCCCAATAAGTGCCCAAGTGTATGTGTTTTTCTGTCCTGCCGATGCCCGCCCAAAATATCCATTGCCTTATTTGCCAAGGCTCCCAAACACTCCCGCTTAAAGTACATGTACCTTCATGCAGACAAAGCAATGCTCATGCAGTGCTCACCTTGAGCAGATCGCCGTTTCCTCTTAGCATTTGCACTTTCGCTTGAATGACTTTCTGTAGCACCACTTGGGAGCTGACTAACTGTCTGGCTGAAGCCGGCTGGAGGCTGCTGTTGAGCAGGCGGAATGGCACTAGCTAGTTCAGCGACAAGGCTTGAACCAGTGGCGTCTGTGCTTGCGGAGACCGCATTCAAGTTGGGCTCAATCCGCGACGCGTCAGCGGAACTCTCGACTTCAGAAGCTGTGTCAAAGGAGTTGTGTAGTGTAGACACACTTCATGAACGTAATCATTGGCTGAGCAAAGTTTCACAGATTCCCAAACTCAAACTCGAGCTACTTAGAAAGCTACTATTCTGTTTTGTTTATTTAGAGAGAGCTATGCTTTGCTGGCTCAACTACAAGAACCATTTTCTAGTCACAGCCAGAGCCGCGTTAAAAATAACAGACTCCATGTCCCATTAAGTGCGTCCCAATAAATGCCTCAAACATCACATCCGCACAATGTTGTCCCAATAAGTGCCCAAGTGTATGTGTTTTTCTGTCCTGCCGATGCCCGCCCAAAATATCCATTGCCTTATTTGCCAAGGCTCCCAAACACTCCCGCTTAAAGTACATGTACCTTCATGCAGACAAAGCAATGCTCATGCAGTGCTCACCTTGAGCAGATCGCCGTTTCCTCTTAGCATTTGCACTTTCGCTTGAATGACTTTCTGTAGCACCACTTGGGAGCTGACTAACTGTCTGGCTGAAGCCGGCTGGAGGCTGCTGTTGAGCAGGCGGAATGGCACTAGCTAGTTCAGCGACAAGGCTTGAACCAGTGGCGTCTGTGCTTGCGGAGACCGCATTCAAGTTGGGCTCAATCCGCGACGCGTCAGCGGAACTCTCGACTTCAGAAGCTGTGTCAAAGGAGTTGTGTAGTGTAGACACACTTCATGAACGTAATCATTGGCTGAGCAAAGTTTCACAGATTCCCAAACTCAAACTCGAGCTACTTAGAAAGCTACTATTCTGTTTTGTTTATTTAGAGAGAGCTATGCTTTGCTGGCTCAACTACAAGAACCATTTTCTAGTCACAGCCAGAGCCGCGTTAAAAATAACAGACTCCATGTCCCATTAAGTGCGTCCCAATAAATGCCTCAAACATCACATCCGCACAATGTTGTCCCAATAAGTGCCCAAGTGTATGTGTTTTTCTGTCCTGCCGATGCCCGCCCAAAATATCCATTGCCTTATTTGCCAAGGCTCCCAAACACTCCCGCTTAAAGTACATGTACCTTCATGCAGACAAAGCAATGCTCATGCAGTGCTCACCTTGAGCAGATCGCCGTTTCCTCTTAGCATTTGCACTTTCGCTTGAATGACTTTCTGTAGCACCACTTGGGAGCTGACTAACTGTCTGGCTGAAGCCGGCTGGAGGCTGCTGTTGAGCAGGCTGAATGGCACTAGCTAGTTCAGCGACAAGGCTTGAACCAGTGGCGTCTGTGCTTGCGGAGACCGCATTCAAGTTGGGCTCAATCCGCGACGCGTCAGCGGAACTCTCGACTTCAGAAGCTGTGTGAAAGGAGTTGTGTAGTGTAGACACACTTCATGAACGTAATCATTGGCTGAGCAAAGTTTCACAGATTCCCAAACTCAAACTCGAGCTACTTAGAAAGCTACTATTCTGTTTTGTTTATTTAGAGAGAGCTATGCTTTGCTGGCTCAACTACAAGAACCATTTTCTAGTCACAGCCAGAGCCGCGTTAAAAATAACAGACTCCATGTCCCATTAAGTGCGTCCCAATAAATGCCTCAAACATCACATCCGCACAATGTTGTCCCAATGATTGCTCCACATTTGAGCTTTGCTTGTATATACCAGTGCAATGTGTTTGTTTTTCTGTCCGACCGTTGCCACTAAAAATGTTTTTTTTGTGCTTTTCTTTTCTACGTTTGATGTGTAAATAATATAGTTAATATGTGCTTTTCTATGTGAAATACAGTTTCTGCAGTCAAAGTACCTGCATTGGATCGATGTTTTTTAAGCTTGAAGATGCTGCGAAATTGCTTTTCTTCCATCTCTACAAAGTTTTAGTTTTCGCTTTCAAGGGAATTTCAAGGCTTTTACGGAGGTACATTTAAGATTTAGAGTATTATGTTTTTTCTTACCAATGTAGTATTTTTCAAACGCACGGCCACTATATGAGACGTTTCGATTTGCTAATTGTTCCTCTATAAAATTGAAAATTGATTTAAGGGATCTCTTTTCACCTAAACATCATTGCTATTTTTTCGGGCATTGATAAGTAAGAAGTAAGATTGATAGTCTTTATGAGTATACTCTTCGTGGATAAGTAATTGAATGTTTAACATAGGCATACATACCTGTTAGAGTTGGTAGCCCTTTAGTAACGGCTTCAAACGGTAGTGGGTCTGCATCAATGTATCTGCAGTAAATTACATATTTGTGTTAATTTACGCAAAGTACAGTGTGCACGTAATTGTGTTATTTAGAAATCAATAAGACTAGTATAGGAAGATATAGTTTTTTTAATGTCACTTACATGTTAGTCACCGTGCCGCTCCACTCCTTTCCCTTCCACTGCATCACGACTCGTGTTCCATGGCATAGTTGACCTTTAAACTTTAGGTCGCTTAGATATACAACGTTGGTCTGGCCGTAGGCGGGATGCCTTTTATCAAATTTCACTTCCACTCTTCGGTTGGCATGGCCATTAACCTCTAGTGGCCTCTTTCTTACTTTTCTTTGGGCCTTCAGCTTCTTAGCGGCCTTCTGCCGCATTGTTTTAAGTATGTAGCTACGAGTATTTTGACTAGATCAAATTCAGAATGGCTTATAGTAAATAGAATAGTATCGGGAAGTCAATGTATTGTACAAAATTGTCTCAATCTAGATTTAGTTTGGTTCTTCCGATTGGCCTTTGAAAGAGGTTTGTGGGGGCTCTAAATAGGGGTGGCTTGGCTGTCCTAACACTTCTGAATGTACACTCAATTGGCCTGGAGAGAAGGTTGATTGGGTTTTATTTGTGCGTGTCCCCACACTTCAGAATGTACACACGCGCGTTAGCTCGATTATCGATCGAAGCTGGGACAAAGTTCTTTACCAAGCTGTTTAGCCTGGCCAAAACGTTTTGTGAGAGAGGGATTGAGGCCTAGGGGCTTATTTTGCTCTGTAATCTCTCCGTAAGAAAAAGAATGCAAGAATTTTAATTGTGGTTGTTAAAATTTTAAGCTCTATATTAATATGCTCGCGAATCGCTGATAGGTGAAATAGGGAGAAGAGTACGTTGGAACAATAGAAACAATACACCTGTAGTGGAGCGATAAAGTTACTAAGTGTTAGTAGTGTTGAACATTGTCCCAATTTTAGTATACTTCAGAGTTGAAAATTTTACAATTAGAATGTAGAATTTTATAGATTAGAGTGTATATGAGATAAACTAACAGTTCTTACAGCAAAACATCCTGGAAAACTTATGTAGCCACGACCACGCTGCCAAATGATATCTGATCTCTTCAGCTTTAGACAGGCTCCTTATTAAGCATTCAGCTTTACTTTAAGTAGACCTTTTAGAATATTACATGATAAAAAGACGAGACATGAAAGTATGATTAAAGTCCCAATTGTTCTATTGAACCAAAAATGGTTTTGCATGATTTTCCTAACCTGTTGGGACATTGTTAATCGCTAAATTACTCATGTATCGTAAGAAATATGGTTTCTGTTGTTTGGTTTCTGAAAAGGGAATCGAACGACGGTTCGAACGAATATTTTTTTAATTTAGTAGCCTTGATTTTTAGAAGTGTCGGGACGCACATATTGGGCCTGGCCCAACACATTTTTGGTCCTAATAGCACGGGTCAGTTTATACACGCTTGTCCCAAGAAATGCCTAATGCACAAACACACACACACACACACACACACAAAATAGGGGATTGGGGAATAGGTATTCTGAGTTACCCAAACCCGCCACCCGCGAGTATCTACAGTGTGGTGTGTGTGTGTCTGGTGTGTGTGTGTGTGTCAGCGCAGCCGAGCAGAGTTTGTCCATGATGATGCGGGAAGGAGGTACTCAGACTGGCCAAGATCGGTGGCGCCTACAGGAGACGCACCGGGCGTTGGCTGCTGGGGCGTGGCTGGCCCTGCAATATCGATTCCCATATATCTTATAGCATCCTGTTGACACCGCCACGCGGCCTCATGCACGCTAAACTGTTTTCCATATAGCTGTTGCTGCTGGCTCCGTCAGGAAAATAAAAAGCGGTATTTTTAGAAAGAAAAACAACAAAACCGCTAAATGAGGGGAAGGGGGGTCTTCGTGCGGTTGACAAGTTCACCTGCAGCTTTGTGCGGCTTCTTAGACGATGGCCACCAACGAATTTCCATGGCCTCCAGGTCAAGGTAGAAGTGGCGCTTGTAGTGCCGGCCGTTCGACCTAATTTTGAACATCTCTGTGCCCTCTTGTATATAGTTGAGACAGTCGAGTGCTGCAAATATTTAGGGGAATGAAGCCTTAGATTGGAACAGGATGATCCATGATTATGAGGGGTTATACCTTTATGATTATGAGGGGTTATACCTTTATGATTATGAGGGGTTATACCTTTATGATTATGAGGGGTTATACCTTTATGATGAAGTTATTATTTTGACGATAGTTGTTTTTAGTTTTGATCTGTGTGTAGTCCGTACGTGTGATTCAAATGGTTTGTGCACAAAGCAAGGCTACCGCTGCATCGGACTTGAACTCAATTTAAGGCTGATTTGAGACGCGAAACTATGAAAAAATGCAGAAAATATTTTTAAGTATAATTTGTTAGATAGCGCGTAGATATAAAAGATTTCTATTGTTGCAGTGCCTAAAACACTAATAAAATGAATAAATTATGCTTATTGACTACACTGCACTATACCAACCGATACTTACCATCGACGACCTTAATTTTTGGTTCATTCGATGTTGCTAAGAAGGACACTTCTTTCTTGCGGTGTCCAACAATGGTGCCTTCCGCTGAAAGCCGATCGCCCTGGAATATTGGCTTAGGCACACTATCCTTTGACGCTTCAGTAATTGCTTCTTCTTCCGTATTCAATAAACTTTCACTCAAATCCTCGTCATTATTGTTTAGACTTTCACTCTTCTCATGCACTGGACTCGACATGATTACGAAACAATCTAGAAATATATCAGTCACCAGAAGTAGATATTATAAAGTTTCACCCGTCATTTCTCTGAAAATAAATTTAGTGAGAGGCATATGACAGTTTTTACATGTATTTAACATCCTTTTCGACATATCCAATTTCTGATATGAAATAGCTGTAGCTGTAAACTAAACCTTGGTAGAGGAGTGAGAAAAGAGAAGAGAAAAGAGAGCAGTGAGCAAAGAGAAGAGAGAGAGGAGAGAAGACGAGATGATATGATAGATAAGATGGGAAAAGAAAGGAGAGAGGAAAGAGAAGAGAGAAGAGAGCAAAGAGGAGAGAAGTTTCAAAGGACTTGAGGGACGTAGAGAGAGCTGGCAGAAGCCAGAAGCCAGCGTTTGCCAACGCATGCTTTAGAGTTAGACAGATGCAAAAATAGCTCCATTGATTCGAATTCAGCAGTTTCAAAGTCTGCGGATTTCAACAACTATAGTATCTAAATTTTGGCGAAAACGCAATTAAAATTGGTCAAGAATTGCAATCTGTAGAGCGTCATGGACATACAAACAAACTAATATGAGAGATTTAGTATATTTAGATAAATTAGAGTTCATCATACAACTCATGATGTTTTTTGAGAGAAAACTCACATGTTTTTATAAGGCTGACAGATCAAACGACTGTGATTGCGTTATATTATAGGTTGTTTAATGATGTTTAATTTTTACCAGGTCTTTATCAGGGATAATGATTGAAAAGCACGCTAATCTAGAAGTCGATTCAAAAGCGCGTCAAAAATTGAAATAACGCGGTTTTAATAATATCTTAGCTAAAACAAATCTAAAAACAATTTTTTTAAATTAGCACTTAATTGCTGCATAACTACAATAATTTTACTAAAAAACAAAAATATATTAAAACTACAATAAATTAATTAAAGTATTTTATACAAAAAACGCCCTAAATTTTGGATTCGTAGAAAACTTTCCCAAAGCTTTAATAACGAGAAATAGTGAAAAAGCACCTCAAGATACACAGAGAAAGAGAACTTAGCCAAAAGCTAGAGAATCAGCAACATATTAAACTCTACAAAAACGCCTATCTCTACAAAAAAATCTGCAGGCCCGACCTTTCAGATTACTTTCCATGCACTTTTAGAAACAAAAAATTCCTAACAACCTTCCTAAAACTGAAATGCGAAATTACACCCAACATTTTATCTCATGAAGCATGTAGACTGTGTGGAGCGAGAAATGGTTCCGATATCCTACACTACTTGACCGAATGTCCACAAACTGAAAAGATCAGAAAAAATACTTCTATCAGTACCTCTTAAATGACAAGCAAGTACACAAGTTAGGATATGCTACAAATGAAAAGAGTCAGAAAAGAGCTCACTGGTGTAGCTAAAATATATGAAGTCATGAATAGCTAAAACAGTTATGCAAACTGAAACAAATATATCAGCAGTGTAATAAATCTGCTTTTCATTTGTTTATTCATTTACTGTCTTTTTAATTTCCTATTGTATTTAATTAGCATTTAATTAGTATTTAATTAGTTTCCCATCTAATACCTATTTAAATCGTCTTTATTCATTATTTATCAGCATTTAATTAGTATTTAATTAGTTTCCTATCTAATACCTATTTAAATCGTTGTTATTTGTTAAACGTAAAGTTCTTTCAAAGTATGTTCATGTTCGTTTTTCACGCTTTGAAATATTGCGCGCTTGCAAAATACTACATCTTTTTACAAAAAAAACGCTCTTTCAAATACCTTAATAATTTTACAAATATTGTAACTCACATTGTAACTCATGTAAAAATTTAACCTTTTGAACAAATTTAACCTTTTGAACAAATTTAACCTTTTGAACTTAATCATAATTAAACAACTAATGCTAAAATATCTTAAATACACAGAAATATACTGGCCAAACAGGCTTCTTGCCTGAGCCAACTTACTACTACTACTACTACTACTAAACAATAAATCTTAGGCCTAGTGCATAGTGCCAGTATGCTATGCTTTGTCTAGTCCAGACTCTATTATAATTATATTATCTTAATAGAAAATTTTGCAAAGTGGTATAACTATAGCCATTTCAAATTCATTTCAAAAAGTTTATTTTAAGTATAAATTTTAAGCTTTTTCTGAAGTTTCTAGTTTTAAGCTTGTAATATAGTATTTAAACTAATGTTTATCCATATTACTTTTCTAGTAAAGATAGTATTAGCAAGGAAGATGAAAAAGCAACCAAATTATCTGCCAAAAATATTTGGCAGATATATTTTATAGAAATAATATATAAGTTATAGGTAGATATTATAGCCTAGTGGTTAGCAAGGGCAGATCTAGAAAAAATTTATATGGGGCAAGCTAAAATAAGCACTACAACCTACTATTAGAAACTAGACCTTGCAAAGTTATAAAGGCCAACTTTTACTGCCACAAAAAAACTTAAAACTATATTTTGGTTAAAACTACAACTGTGTTGCACTGTCATTTCCAATCACTTTTGTCTCTAAAATAGAAGGCACTAACTTTATATTAACTTGAAACAAGTGAAAGTAAAAATAAAATAGGAATAGGAGAAGAAAATATTGAAATATGGATAGAAAGACACCATAAAAATAGAAACCCACTTTGTTTGGGTATTCCCTAAAAATTATTTGAATTTTTTATAAGGGGATAGAAGCTAAAGGACGACTGCGAGATCAAAGAAAAGGTTAGAAATAAATAAGGCAAAGCCATACAGGGATGTAAGAGAAAATATATAATGATAAGAATGTTTATAATAGCCAATGTGGTTGGCCATGCCTATTCCTAAAATACTGGCTTATTCAAAGTGCTAGCATTCCTAGACAATCAGGGTACTGTTTTCAATTTGGTTCTTGTTTGATATATGGCATTGATTGTGTAGCCAAACATATGTAGCATTTCAATAGAGCTTTGGTTAGCAAATGTTATACTATAAGGCCATCACCTATAGGTCTAATTGCTATGGGATGGCCTACCCTGATAGTGAAATGGCACTTGCCTCTGCTAGTCTCCTCCTCCTCCAGGATACTGATTGCTTTTCCTAGAAATGCCACAAGTCTTGGTACCTCCATGCTAATGGTAGACAATCTAAAAATTCTAGACCAGAAGCAGTAATAAGCAAAATCCAAGTTTCTAAAACAAGCAACTGGCCAGGTAAGGGTTTGTTGCTTAATCCATATAGTCTATGCCATCTATGCTCTTTGAGTATATGACCATTGTCAATGGCTTTAAAACCACCTACTGCTTGCCTTTCCAATAGACACATGGTAAGTTCACATAGGCAGCCTGCCTAGCAGTGTCTAGGAGATATATAGACTTTGTCTTACTGCTCTTCTTGTCCACAAACTTACAAGCAAACACCTTGCCATTCCTCACAAAAGCTGCCGCAGTTGGTTGCAATTGTAGTTGCTGCAGCAATAGTGGGATTCATTGATTGCTTGGTCTATGAGCCAAGTTCTATTTGCTAGCAGCCAATGCAACATTAACCAGCTATCTATAAATACATTGTAGTTAATGTTAGAGTTCACAGTATAGCTTGGCCAAATTTTGCTTATCAACAGAAAGGCTGCTACAGTTGAGTCCTAGTCCAAAATATACATTTGCATGTTCTGTGGAGTGAATTGCTAAATTCTATAAGTAGCCAGTCTTTAACTCACATAGGTAGTAAAGTTTGACCCCATACCTGCTCTTCTTAGTTGGGATATACTGCTTGAATATGAGGCACCCTTTGTACAAGACTAGAATTTTGTTAATAGAAAAATGCTAGCATGGCATATAGTTGTTGCTGCATACTTGTTGCAGCTAGTATAAAAATGGCTAGATTTTGGCCAATGGCCTTTCCTAGACATCTATGCAGTCATAGAAACAAAGGCAATAAAGCAGCTGCTTGAATCTATCTCTTAAGAAGGCATTGGGCATGGACAGAAAGGAGTAATAGAGGGTCTTGGCTCTAGTAACTTCTGATATTTGGCTTTTTGTCTATGCCTATCAACAGAACAATCCTGAATAGCTTCCTCACCTTATCATTTGTGCAATCTTTCCAGTTCTTTGCTAGCTTTGACAACTAGTGCATTAATGCACTCCTCAAAAATCTTCTATGCCCTACAATTTGTCCAGGTCTTCATACTTGCAATAATTCCATTAGTGAGATATAGACTCAGAAATTCCTCTTTGTTTCCATTAGCTAAAGTTGGAGGCATCCAATCTTGGCAAACCCCTAGTATTCCCAAAAATTCAGCTTTATTTGGCATAGCATCTATTCTAGCCTGAACCAACTGCCACTCTGGTACATTACCAACTTCTTTTGTTTCTATGGCTTTTTCTTCTTTGCCTTCTTTTATCAACTTGTCTTTCTCAATTCCATAACAATTTAAGTAAGTGTCATTAAGCAAAATTTTCTGGTATTCATTCTCAAATTCCATGGAAAAAGCAACATTGCAAGAAAGTGCAGTAGCCATTGAGACAGTAAATATATAATTATAGTATAAGTGTGGAGAAAATAAGAGACTACTTTATTGGAATTGAAAGAGAACAGTAAGTGTAGCACTGGGCCCAAAACAAGTATAATTATAAGACAGGGGAGTGAAAATAAAAGAAGGGGTAGAATATACAACTAAAAGAGGCAAGGTTGAAGAGCCAATCAGAAGGCAATGAGGGAGAGAAATAAAAATAACAAGACTGAACTAGACCAATAGGGAGAAAACAAAGTAAACAAAGATAAGTGCAGATAAACTAAAGAAATGACTAAGAAAGTTGCATCAGAGAGAAACAAATGGAAAAGGTGGTGTTGTATCAACAATTGTAACAGCTATCAACTAGTGTATGTCCTATTAGAAATAGGGGTGATGCCAAGCTCCACCTATTATATCAAGATTAATAATGACTTGAGCAAACTCAGCAAATCTTACTTTAATATTATTATACTTTTTGCCTAACTTGAAATTTTTTCTGCAGATCTAATATGATCTGACAGGATTTTGCAAGAAAAATTGAAGAAAGTTATCTATTTTTTTCTAAGTAATTTTAATTTTATTTTATAATTTAATTAAATTTTAATTTTTCTTGTAATTTTGTAAGATATCATAAGAATTTCTTAAGATCTTGTAAGATTTTGTGCAAGATATTTCAAGTTGTTGTTTGATTTATGGCAACCTTTTAGTCTTCCTTTGGTCTGCAGATGACTGCACAGGTTGTTCCCTGCATGCCACAAGTATATTGTTTTGTACAACTGAATGGCTGCTCTTATTAGATACAAGTTAAAATATAATAGCAGAAACTAAACTTGCCTATAGAAAAGTCTGTGAAGTTAAAAGAATGAAGAAATATTATTTGAAGTCATTTGTATAATTTAGATTGCTACATAATTTGTATTTAAAAATTACTACATGACAGATAAGCTTGATTTTAATGAGTATTTTAATATAAAAATAGAGTTAGACCAAAACTGAAACACAAAGAAAGCTGTGTAAAACATTGCAGTCAATAAAGATATTGCTAAATAATACTGTTAATTACTTGTTGCCTATTCTAGAAGGACAGTGCTAAAGAAAAAACAATGCAACTAATAGTATAAAACAAATTAGTTTTATTCATAATAGGCAACAAATTTATTCAAAATGTAACTAGCATAGTGTAAAGAATATAAGTAACAATGACTGCACAACATTTGTGGGAAATGCACAATAATAAACATAGTAGAAAATTCACAATGTTTAACAAAAGGCATAGGCAGGTTGCAGATACCAGCATGACATTGCTTGTGTAGGTGTTAGCAAAACTTCCAATGTACTTAAAATGGTCTGTTGGTATCTAGGTAGGTAGGTAGGTATGTGATTGATTTTAGCAAAAATGGCTTAACCGATTTTGTTCAAACTTAATTTAATCGATTTAACCATTTTTTCTTGTAATAAATCAACCTTTTAAATCTACAATAAACCCTTGTTTAGATCCACCATCAATAGCTTTACCATTGGATTCTGCATTTGGACTGCATCTTTGGTCATACTTGTTAGCTAAATTGATGGCACGTGGCACCATCAGTATCACAGTCAGAAATAGTGCCTTCAGCCAAAACTTCCTTTAATCCTTGAACCTTTGTAATGCCACTGATGCATAGCACAGTGACCATATGCTTTTTTGGCCTTTCATTAACAGCAATGGTTGAGCCTTGAAATGAATAATAAGTAATGTTTTTCCTGTGTTAAATTTTGTTGCTTGGCATAAGCATCCTATAGGCTGTACTTATAACTCCAGCAGAAACCTTGACTGTGTACTTGTATAGTGCAATTAACTACATATTGCAATATCATTCAGTTGTCAAACCTTGTCAACTTCAGAGTATGCCAAGACAGCTAGTAAGCTACTATGACACACTTGTCACCCAATCTGATTATGACACATTGCACGATGGCATGTGGCTAAATGACAACATCATCAGTTTTGCATTAGAATATATTGATCGCACCAAATGTCGCGGATCCAGTAATGGAACTCAACGGATCACTCTGTTAGATCCCACTGTGTGCCAGGCTGTTAAACTTACTGGACAGGCGGTTGAACTGCTGGCTCAGCGAGATCTTAGAGCTTGTGAGTTGCTTGCTAATACAAGCCTGAATTCAATGCTATCGTTTTGTATCGATTCATCTGTATTTTTGTCTTGACATCTAGTTAATTCACTTCACATATTGTGAGTTTTAGGGGTTGGAGAGTTTTGGAGGTTGTGAATTTTGTGGTTTGTGAATTTTGGGGGTTGTGAACTTAGAGGTTTGTGAATTTATAGGTTTGAAATTTAGGGGGTTGTGAATTTACGGGTTTGTGAATTTACGGCTTTATGAATTTACGGGGTTGTGAATTAAGGCCTTTGTGAATTTACGGGTTTATGAATTTACGGGTTTGTGAATTAAGGCCTTTGTGAATTTACGGGTTTATGAATTTACGGGTTTGTGAATTAAGGCCTTTGTGAATTTACCGGTTTGTGAATTAAGGCCTTTGTGAATTTACGGGTTTGTGAATTAAGGCCTTTGTGAATTTACGGGTTTGTGAATTAAGGCCTTTGTGAATTTACCGGTTTGTGAATTAAGGCCTTTGTGAATTTACGGGTTTGTGAATTAAGGCCTTTGTGAATTTACGGGTTTGTGAATTAAGGCCTTTGTGAATTTACGGGTTTGTGAAGTTTTGGGGGTTGTGAATTTGGGGGTTGTGAAGTTTGAGAAGTTGTGAATTTCGGAGTACCCAGCCTAGTCACTGTAAAGTACACGCGCTATTATTTAAAACAGCCGCAGGCTCGTCCAACACTAGAGGCCTCCTAGGCGTGGTTAGCGACAGCGATTCGCCCGACCAGCCAGGCGGCACTCACTGGTCTCTGCTGGCCATCCGCTACGTTGCCAATTGCAACGCCACCAACGGAGCCTGTAGAATTGTTGACGCTCTGCATTTCGACAGCCTGTCCGGCAACAATCGGCACTCGGCTGCTGACCTGGCCGCCGCTCTGCACCCGGCCCTGTGCGACTGTCCAATCGCATTGCCGACTGTCCGAGAGGCGGCCGGCTGCGCTAGGCAGGCCAACAGCTCCGACTGCGGCGCATTCGTTCTGCTGTACGCTGAACAGCTGGTCGACGCCTCCAGCCCGGACGATTGGCCGTTGATGTCGGCCGGCGGCGACGGTCGAGCCAGCGAGGCTGTCCGTGAGCTGCGGGCGAGATATCGGCGATTGATCGAGCAGTTGGCTGCTGATAGGCCGGTGTATAAGGATTAGCTGGTTGAGATTGAGAACCTGTCTGGCTTATGGTTGGGGTCATTGGCGATATTGTTATCGGAGTAGATCGATTGTTTATGTGTACAGATCGGCGACTCATGAGTACAAATAGGCGATTCATGAGTACAAATAGGCGATTCATGAGTACAAATAGGCGATTTATATGTACAAATAGGCGATTCATGAGTACAGATCGGCGACTCATGAGTACAAATAGGCGATTCATGAGTACAAATAGGCGATTCATGAGTACAGATCGGCGACTCATGAGTACAGATCGGCGATTCATGAGTACAGATAGGCGATTCATGAGTACAGATCGGCGATTCATGAGTACAGATACGCGATTTATCCGTACAGATCGGCGATTCATCAGTACAGATACAGATAAGCTTACGAGAATAATCAATCTGTCCTTCATTGTAGAACTATTAATATCTAGTTTTTATTTAAAATGCTAGCCGGAAATTTAACTTGAAATGCATTTTCTGATTTTGTGTCAAAAGGATCTTTCTTAATGCTTGCTATTGTTTTTTAAAATTGCATTGCCTTCAACACATGGCATTTTTGGCTGACATAACGTTATCATTTAAAGTGAGCTACCTCCCTACATTCTCATAATTCTTGTTCTCATTTTCTTAGATTCTCAGATTCCCCAGTTCCTCAATCCTCAGGTTCCCTATCAGATTCCCCAGTTCCTCAATCCTCAGGTTCCCTATCAGATTCCCCAGTTCCTCAGGTTCTCCATCAGATTCCCCAGTTCCTCAGGTTTCCCATCAGATTCCCCAGTTCCTCAGGTTTCCCATCAGATTCCCCAGTTCCTCAGGTTCCCTCTCAGATTCCCCAGTTCCTCAGGTTCCCTCTCAGATTCCCCAGTTCTTCAGGTTCCCCATCAGATTCCCCAGTTCCTCAGGTTCCCCATCAGATTCCCCAGTTCCTCAGGTTCCCCATCAGATTCCCCAGTTCCTCAGGTTCCCAAACTCCACAGATTGCCCAGCTTCTCAGATTCCCAAGCACCTCAGCTTCTCCAGCTCCTCAGCTTCCCCAGCTCCTCAGCTTCCCCAGCTCCTCAGATTCTCCATCTCCTCATATTCCCCAGCTCCTCAGCTTCCCCAGCTCCTCAGATTCTCCATCTCCTCATATTCCCCAGCTCCTCAGATTCCCCAGCTCTTCAAATTCCCCAGCTCCTTAGATTCCTCAGCGCCTCTCATTCCCCAGCTTTTTAGATTTTCCATCTCCTCAGATTCCCCTCAATATAAAATAGGTATCTTAAGAAGGTATAGATAGATATGTATATATATAATAGAGGGTCAATAAGTAATGCAAATTAAGCTTACATTAAGTTTTTCGCTTTTGTTTTTCAGTTCTAAAATCCATTTTCCGAACTGCCCAGGGTTGGCTTTCGAATCCAACCGATCTAAGTAGAAAATACAAGCATCCTTCCGAAGCAAGGCAAAGAAATTAGGGTAATAAAATAAACTCGATGACTACGACTATCGATGAGGAAGCGGAATTGATTAGCGGCAGCTGGGCTCCGCCGAAGAGCACCCGCGAGCGCCAATACGAGAGCGCCTATAGGCGCGCACTGGCCGACGCGCTAACTTGGATTGAGCGCTCAACTGGGACGCGCCTCAATGGCAGGCCGCAGCAACCAGACGCGGCCTACCCGCCTGGTCTGTTCCGCCGGTTGCTTAGCGACGGCGTGCAGCTGTGCGAGTGAGTTCGATTCGAATAGAAATATTCGCCTAGTTATTATCAGGGGTAGTAGTAGTAGTAGTAGTAGTAGTAGTAGTATTCGAAGTAGTAATAGTAGTATTAGAAGTAGTAATAGTAGTATTAGAAGTAGTAATAGTAGTATTAGAAGTAGTAATAGTAGTATTAGTAGTAGTGAGTGCTCAGGGATCAGCGGAATGAGCATCACTGCTTGTCTCCTGGCTGCCTGCGGGCCTACTATCGCGAACGCATCTGAGGTTAAAATGTTAAAATGTACAGTGTCACATGTACAAACAGCACGTGACCAAATAGGAGGAATATAAGATAACAAACACAAGCACGGTCAAGCGCAACATCGCACGCAAACCTCACAACTATTAGGCATTGCCTTATTTTATCCAGGCTATTGAACGCTCTACGCCCAGGCTGCGTGAAGAAGATTAATCGATCGAAAAATCGTATTGCCGGCTTGGTGAGTTAACTTTTTTAACTTCGTAATCTGCAAATGGTAGCATAAGAATTAGAGCTGTTGTCTACAGAATTATTAATGTTTCAGCATGTGGATTAAATCCATTTTTCCATACTAATCCTCTCGGCCCTCTTCACCTCTGGCACCTGTCACCCCCCACTTTGATTATCCAACTCCTCAGGTTCCTCAGATTTAAATTCGATTTTCATTTTTGCCACCCCCCCCCCCTCTTTTTCAACACATTCTTTTCTGACCTTCTGCCGTCTGGCATCCTGACCCCTCTCTTGTTTCTAACACTTCCCTTCTGACCCTCTGACCCTTTTTTCTCCTGACCCCCTGACCCCTTTTCCCTCTGACCCCTGAGCCTTTTCTCTCCTGACCCCTTTGCCTCTGACCCCTGACCCTTTTCTTTCCTGACCCCTGACCCTTTTCTCTCCTGAACCCTGACCCTTTTCTCTCCTGACCCCCTGACCCCTTTTCCCTCTGACCCCTGAGACTTTCTCTCCTGACCCCTTTGCCTCTGACCCCTGACCCTTTTCTTTCCTGACCCCCTGACCCCTTTTCCCTCTGACCCCTGAGCCTTTTCTCTCCTGACCCCTTTGCCTCTGACCCCTGACCCTTTTCTTTCCTGACCCCTGACCCTTTTCTCTCCTGAACCCTGACCCTTTTCTCTCCTGACCCCCTGACCCCTTTTCCCTCTGACCCCTGAGACTTTCTCTCCTGACCCCTTTGCCTCTGACCCCTGACCCTTTTCTCTCCTGACCCCCTGACCCTTTTCTCTCCTGACCCCCTGACTGACCCCTTTTCCCTCTGACCCCTGAGCCTTTTCTCTCCTGACCTCCTGACTGACCCCTTTTCCCTCTGACCCCTGACCCTTTTCTCTCCTGACCTCCTGACTGACCCCTTTTCCCTCTGACCCCTGAGACTTTCTCTCCTGACCCCTTTGCCTCTGACCCCTGACCCTTTTCTCTCCTGACCCCCTGACCCTTTTCTCTCCTGACCCCCTGACTGACCCCTTTTCCCTCTGACCCCTGAGCCTTTTCTCTCCTGACCCCCTGACTGACCCCTTTTCCCTCTGACCCCTGAGACTTTTCTCTCCTGACCTCCTGACTGACCCCTTTTCCCTCTGACCCCTGAGCCTTTTCTCTCCTGACCTCCTGACTGACCCCTTTTCCCTCTGACCCCTGAGACTTTCTCTCCTGACCCCTTTGCCTCTGACCCCTGACCCTTTTCTCTCCTGACCCCCTGACCCTTTTCTCTCCTGACCCCCTGACTGACCCCTTTTCCCTCTGACCCCTGAGCCTTTTCTCTCCTGACCTCCTGACTGACCCCTTTTCCCTCTGACCCCTGAGACTTTCTCTCCTGACCCCTTTGCCTCTGACCCCTGACCCTTTTCTCTCCTGACCCCCTGACCCTTTTCTCTCCTGACCCCCTGACTGACCCCTTTTCCCTCTGACCCCTGAGCCTTTTCTCTCCTGACCTCCTGACTGACCCCTTTTCCCTCTGACCCCTGAGACTTTCTCTCCTGACCCCTTTGCCTCTGACCCCTGACCCTTTTCTCTCCTGACCCCCTGACCCTTTTCTCTCCTGACCCCCTGACTGACCCCTTTTCCCTCTGACCCCCGAGCCTTTTCTCTCCTGACCCCCTGACTGACCCCTTTTCCCTCTGACCCCTGAGCCTTTTCTCTCCTGACCCCCTGACTGACCCCTTTTCCCTCTGACCCCTGAGCCTTTTCTCTCCTGACCCTTTTTCACTCCTGAGCCTTTATCTCTTATGTATTTTGGCAAGTTGACAAATTCATTAATTTATATTTAATAATGTTCTGCAGCAGTGCGCGGCATCAGGGTAAGAAGTTCTCTGTTATTGACAAAAGTCTCAGAACTGCTTTCTTTGTCAATAATGATTGATTTTTATTATTGCTGTGGCTCAATACAAAAGTTTTAAAACAATAACTTTTTAGCAAATAGGATCAGTGCTAGTACTACTGCTAACTTAGTGTACTTTATTAGTACTTAATATAAGTACCGTTTTCACCGTTTTGGAAGAGTGCAATCAGTTGTTACATTATAACTCTTTACAGTTCTTAACTGGACTTATATAACAACCAATCTAACTTTTCTTTTTGTTAATTTCTACGATTTTATAATGAGAAAATGCTTTGCTTTTTTATTACAGAATAGTTGAGCCAAGGCATGCATTTAATTATATGCGGTACAATTTTAGATGAATTGTTGGTATCCATTGGCGACCAGAACTCTGGTCGGATTGGATCTTCTTCCGCTCTCCGCCCCCCCCCTCCGCTTGTTCCACGAAATTGAATCTCCAACGCGCTTGAATCTTGGCTCTTAAGTAAATTAGTCTCAATGACAGGTAGTGGTCCCCACAGATACTAAACTATATTTAGCAAAACTACTCTGTTCAGTAGCATGAGCGTAAAAAGCAATATTTATTTATTCAACTAGCTTCACTAGTGAATTTTGAGCCACTGCAAAGTTTGGCCATAGATAAAATGAATTTTTAATTCGTCAAAGTTGACACAACCTGCTAACAATTATTTTCTCCAAATATTTTCATTTCAAGACAAAAAATAATGCAAATACGTATGCGCTTATACCATTGGAAACAGAAGTAGCAAGTCAAATTAGCCCAAAGATAGTGCTGAGTAAACCATCTTAGGGTATTCAGTATTCCATGGTGGTCCCATCATTTTCGCCAAATTAGAAAAAAACTGACAGGGATGCCTAGCGTGTCAAATGTAATTTCAGAGTTATGAATTTTCTATTAAGAAAGTCTTTATTTAATTGTGATAAGTAGGCGTTTATTTAGAGTCTTGAGAAAGATAGCAAAAGAAGGTTAACATGGAATTTAGCTCTGGCGCAGCTCAAACAAAACTTAGCTGTACTACAGGTTAGGATTCGGAGACCATAGATATATAATTAAAAGTCTGTTATAGAAAATTCTAGAAAGGAAACTTGGATTCACTTACTATAAATATAGAGTTGACTATTTTAAGATAAACTATTACTTATAACATCTATAATCCATAGAAATAAAGACTTTCCGTGACAATATTTGCGTTCTCCGGGATTTTATTTGGTAATATTCAATAATATCCCGTAAAGTCTTATGTCTATGGTTTATATGAGATTACTCATGCCTTTTTCGGGAGTTATTTTCATAAATCCCTCGGGCCTCAGGCCCTCGTGATTTATACAAATAACTCCCTCAAAAGGCATGTTTAATCTGATACTTAACATTTTCTTCTAGGATAATAATAATAATTGATAACACCTGCCCATGTAAGCAGATGTGCAACCGAAAGCTCAGCCGCAGCAAATGTGCGGCGCATCTGAAGGCTGCGTACGGCTGTATAATCCAAGGGGTCTCCATACAGCCTCAATTACCCCAGCTAATGCTGGCACCCATTTTACAGCTGGGTGAACTGAAGCAATGCAGAGTTAAGTGTCTTGCTCAAGGACAAAGATTATTTCGATTGGGTCGGGAATCGAACCCCTGACCTTCAATTCGTGAAGCCGACGCTTTAACCACTAGGCTAGAACCCCTACTAGGCTACAACCCCTACTAGGCTACAACCCATATTAGGCTACAACCCATATTAGGCTACAACCCCTACTAGGCTACAACCCATACTAGGCTACAACCCCTACTAGGCTACAACCCCTACTAGGCTACAACCCATATTAGGCTACAACCCCTACTAGGCTACAACCCATATTAGGCTACAACCCATATTAGGCTACAACCCATATTAGGCTACAACCCATACTAGGCTACAACCCCTACTAGGCTACAACCCCTACTAGGCTACAACCCCTATTAGGCTACAACCCATATTAGGCTACAACCCCTACTAGGCTACAACCCCTACTAGGCTACAACCCCTTCTACGAGTTCTTCTACGAGTATATACAAAAATGAACCTTACTATTAGTAAGGTGTGCAATTAATCCGTGGGCGAAAAAAATTTAGCTGCTAGGCGAAAAGCATTTACTTACTGTTTTGAGTCGGAGTCCTCTGTACTTTCTTACTGTTATGAAATTAATTACGCTACATATCGGAGGGTTCATCCACCGCTGTGAGGTAGGCTAGGATTTCTAAAGCGATTTCTGGAGCCACAAACGGAACGTCATTTAAATCAGTTGCATTTTAATTGCATGTAAATCCTAGAGCAGATAAAAATAGAAATTTAACTCAAAAAATAATGATGATTTCAGGACAACCTGGCCCTGTTCATACAGACCTGCGATCAGGTGTTTAACGTGCCAAAATTGTCCATGTTCGATGTGACTGATGTTGTCGAAGATCTGTCAGAAAAATACAATCCGTACGTGCTTGTTAAACTGCGCAACTACTTATAGTACTTTAACCGTTTTTATCTGTACCCTATTTTTGTGTTAATACTTCTTGGCACTGCAGAGAGGACGCAGTCTACGAAGATGAAAGGCGCTGCAAAAAGGTGTGCATTGTATTTTGAAAATGGAAATTCCTATTATCTTAAATCCCCATTTCCTATCCTGGATCCTGAATACAATTCCGGACACAAAATCCCATTCCTGACACAGAATTACATTTCTGACACTCCAATTCCCGTTGCTGACACAATCCCATTTCTGACACAGAATCCCATTCCTGACACAGAATTCCCATTCCTGACACAGAATTCCCATTCCTGACACAGAATCCCATTCCTGACACAGAATCCCATTTCTGACCCTCGAATTCCCATTCCTGACACAGAATCCCATTCCTGACACAAAATTCCCATCCTGACACAGAATCCCATTCCTGACACAGAATACCATTTCTGACCTTCGAATTCTCATTTCTGATACAGAATCCCATCCTGACACAGAATCCCATTCCTGACACAAAATCCCATTCCTGACACAGAATCCCATTCCTGACACAGAATCCCATTCCTGACACAGAATCCCATTCCTGACACAGAATCCCATTCCTGACACAGAATCCCATTCCTGACACAGAATCCCATTCCTGACACAGAATCCCATTCCTGACACAAAATCCCATTCCTGACACAGAATCCCATTCCTGACACAGAATCCCATTCCTGACACAGAATCCCATTCCTGACACAGAATCCCATTCCTGACACAGAATCCCATTCCTGACACAGAATCCCATTCCTGACACAGAATCCCATTCCTGACACAGAATCCCATTCCTGACACAGAACCCCATTTTATTTGACAGATTCTCACCTGCCTGCTACGACTGCACCGGTTCGTAGACTTGCGGCCATCAACTCCGCGTCTTGAACTGTCCGCCCTCATGGCTGTGCTTGGCGGTGGCGGCGGAGGTGGAGGCAGCCGACCCTCCAGCGCGGGTTCCGGGAAAAGAGAATCCTTAACTAGCGACGCCCCTCCAGCGGTCCAACTGACCCAATCCGTCCGAACGTCAGCTGCCGCGTCTAACGCCAATCCGTTACAGTTTGTCAAGCCGGAAGGCAACAAGCTGGTCCAGACGGCCAGGCATCAGATTCAGGCTATTCAACGGAATAAAGAGGAGTTGGCTGAGACTGCCGCGGCAAAGGCAGCCGCCGCTGAAGCTTCCAGCGATGCCGACGGAGACGCGTGGATTTCGGTAGAAGTGTTGGGATTTTTCTTGCAATACTAGTAGAGTTGACATGCTATCAATTGCTGGTATAAATCACTAATCTTTTCTGCCAAAAAGCTCAATAATCGCCCCCTGAAACACACCGAGAATCGTCCCCGAAACACACCGAGAATCTCCCCTGAAACACCGAGAATCGCCCCCTGAAACACCGAGAATCGCCCCCGAAACACACCGAGAATCTGCCCTGAAATACACCGACAATCGCCCTGAAACACACAGAGAATCTCCCCTGAAACATCGACAATCTCCCCTGAAATACACCGACAATCGCCCTGAAACACACCGACAATCGCCCTGAAACACACCGACAATCGCCCTGAAACACACCGACAATCTCCTCTGAAACACACCGACAATCTCCCCTGAAACACACCGACAATCTCCTCTGAAACACACCGAAAATCTCCCCTGAAACACACCGACAATCTCCCCTGAAACACACCGACAATCTCCTCTGAAACACACCGACAATCTCCCCTGAAACACACCGACAATCTCCTCTGAAACACACCGAAAATCTCCCCTGAAACACACCGACAATCTCCCCTGAAACACACCGACAATCGCCCTGAAACACACGGACAATCTCCTCTGAAACACACCGACAATCGCCCTGAAACACACCGACAATCGCCCCTGAAACACACCGAGAATCGCCCCTGAAACACACCGAGAATCGCCCCTGATACATCTCCCATGCGCTCGAACCGCAGTCGCTAAACTGCTGGAAGGAGCGGCGCCGCCAGACGCTGCAAAACTCTGGCGCACTGCAGCGCCTCGGCCTGCTAGAAGAGCAAGAGGCCGCCGAGAACCGTCGGGAAACCCAGCAGGCAATGGAGGCGGCCAGGTCGCGCAATAAATCAATCGGGCGAGCGCTCAAGGAGAGGTGAGCCACATTAATTTGAGGGCTTCGTGTACAGACATTTTCCTGGGACCTGGTCGTGCGATTCGCGCGCGTGAAGGCCCACCCTCAAGAAAGTCAAGGTCCCTGTACACCCTGTGTGAGCGTGACTGCTTGCATCCTCGCTGGCCGCGGGTCGACTGAAGCCTCCTGCAACTGATTAACTTACAAACTTCACAACGCTGATCTGCAGAGCCAGAAGTCTGGGCCATCTGGACTCCGAAGACTACGAGAAGGAATCGAAGAGTGATGAGCAATTATCAAATCAACTTCAATCAACTGAATCCGAGTCTGACGAGCTTCATCATCAGCATCAGCATCGTTCGGCTACGGCGGCGTTCTTTGAGCGCCAACAATCGCAGCCGGCCCCGTCTAAGACGCCGTCACCGCCGCCGAAGCGACGCAGTCCTGTGGCGGCTTCCTTTGATCTTCGCCGATCGCCGCCCCAGTCGCCGAAGCGACGCAGTCCTGTGGCGGCTTCCTTTGATATTCGCCGATCGCCGCCCCAGTCGCCGAAGCGACGCAGTCCTGTGGCGGCTTCCTTTGATATTCGCCGATCGCCGCCCCAGTCGCCGAAGCGACGCAGTCCTGTGGCGGCTTCCTTTGATATTCGCCGATCGCCGCCCCAGTCGCCGAAGCGACGCAGTCCTGTGGCGGCTTCCTTTGATATTCGCCGATCGCCGCCCCAGTCGCCGAAGCGACGCAGTCCTGTGGCGGCTTCCTTTGATCTTCGCCGATCGCCGCCCCAGTCGCCGAAGCGACGCAGTCCTGTGGCGGCTTCCTTTGATATTCGCCAATCGCCGCCCCAGTCGCCGAAGCGCCATAGTTCTGTGGCGGCTTCCTTTGATCATCGAAAATCTCAGCCGGAAAATTCTCCGCCCCAGTCGCCGAAGCGGCAAAGTCAGGCGTCGTCGGGGTTTCAGCAGGCTTTGATCGGCAGGTATTGCAGCCGGCTCCGAGTAAGTCGCCGCCTCCGCCCGATCAGCTCTCCTCTTCATTCTCGGGCGTCCGAGTCGCTACCGGCATCGGCTTCAATTTGAGTTCGACCTCCGCCGCCGCCGCCGCCACCCCCAGCGCGGCTGGCAACTTGCCAACCTCGCCTCGGTCTGTGCCGCTGCCCTGGGAGCGCCGGCAGGAGTTTCAGCCAGTCAGCTCCAAGTTTAACGCCGCTATCGCTGCGGCAACGCCGCGCGGTCGTTACGCGGATGTGTCCGCTTCCGTGGTAAGGATTAAAGAGTCGGGCCCGTTGCCGGGGGTGGGGGGCATTTTATGTTCACCGAATTCCAAATTCTCCAATCGAATATCTCTTCACAAACTTCACATCCCATAGATTTTAGACTCCTAAATTTCGTATTCCCAAATTTTTTATCCCCAAATTTCATACCCCAAATTTCATATCCCCAAATTTCATATCCCCAAATTTCATATCCCTAAGTTTCATATCCCTAAATTTCATATTCCAAGTTTCATATCCCCAAATTTCATATCCCCAAATTTTCATATCCCCAAATTTCATATCCCTAAGTTTCATATCCCTAAATTTCATATTCCAAGTTTCATATCCCTAAATTTCATATCCCCAAATTTCATACCCCCAAATTTCATACCCCAAATTTCATATCCCCAAATTTCATACCCCCAAATTTCATATCCTTAAGTTTCATATCCCTAAATTTCATATTCCAAATTTCATATCCCAAAGTTTCATATCCCCAAATCTCATATCCCAAAATTTCATATCCCCGAGTTTCAAATTGCTGCAACTAACAAAAAGACTGTCATCACGTTTCCTATTTCAGCCGCACTCCCGTTTATCAGCTTCCAATTCGCTGACTGCTGAAGGCCACCAGGTAGGCTTGTCGATTTTGCTGTACTTTTATATCTAATTATTCTATTATTAGTTTTTACTTAGGTTTTTAATTTTAGGTTTACAAGTTTAGTCTATTCTGACGCAATGCAATTTTTATAGTGCTTCAGTTTACTCGTCTTTTTTGTGACTGCCGCTGTCCCTTAATCTCTATGTCTATGCAACTGGGGGTCTTTGTGAAACTGCAATCGGGGTCTTTGTGAAACTGCAATCGGGGTCTTTGTGAAACTGCAATCGGGGTTCGTTGTGAAACTGCAATCGGGGTCTTTGTGAAACTGCAATCGGGGTTCGTTGTGAAACTGCAATCGGCGTCTTTGTGAAACTGCAATCGGGGTTCGTTGTGAAACTGCAATCGGGGTTCGTTGTGAAACTGCAATCGGGGTCTTTGTGAAACTGCAATCGGGGTTCGTTGTGAAACTGCAATCGGGGTCTTTGTGAAACTGCAATCGGGGTCTTTGTGAAACTGCAATCGGGGTCTATGAAACTGCAATCGGGGTCTTTGTGAAACTGCAATCGGGGTCTTTGTGAAACTGCAATCGGGGTTCGTTATGAAACTGCAATCTGGGTCTTTGTGAAACTGCAATCGGGGTCTTTGTGAAACTGTAATCGGGGTCTTTGTGAAACTGCAATCGGGGTCTTTGTGAAACTGCAATCGGGGTCTTTGTGAAACTGTAATCGGGGTCTTTGTGAAACTGCAATCGGGGTCTTTGTGAAACTGCAATCGGGGTCTTTGTGAAACTGTAATCGGGGTCGTTGTGAAACTGCAATCGGGGTCTCTGTGAAACTGCAATCGGGGTCTTTGTGAAACTGCAATCGGGGTCTTTGTAAAACTGTAATCGGGGTCTTTGGAAAACTGAAACCGGGGGCTTTGTGAAACTGCAATCGGGGTCTTTGTGAAACTGCAATAGGGGTCGTTGTGAAACTGCAATCGGGGTCTTTGTGAAACTGCAATCGGGGTCTTTGTGAAACTGCAATAGGGGTCGTTGTGAAACTGCAATCGGGGTCTTTGTGAAACTGCAATCGGGGTCTTTGTAAAACTGTAATCGGGGTCTTTGTGAAACTGCAATAGGGGTCTTTGTTCAATAAATCTTTGCATAGAGGTACTATACAGTTCTCAGAAATTTTCAGTCAATGCCTTATTCAGTTTTTACTGTTTCTATTATTACATACTCATTTTTCGCGCAGTCATTCTGGTCAGGAAGGTGAGACAGCTGTGTCTTGGACAGTAACTGCTTAATCAGTACCAGAGAGCCCGGACTGCCGTAGCTTTCCAAGAATCGTCAGGGTAGCTTTCGAATTCCCGCGCTTTGTTGAAAATTGCATGTGTTTGTTTTTCTAACCATGCTACTCATAGCTCGTATGAGTAGGATGTTTTGTAAAATTGAGCGAAATTTTTCCCCCGCTTTTTCTGCTTTCTATTAGAAAGTTCAGCTCAATAGTGCAGCATACATAAATCTCGCATTGATGATTGCTGTGAAGATACTTTATAGATAGAAACCTGAGCTACTACTAGTAGTATGCGTGTGCAATACGCTCCAACTAATCGGTGATCTGCTTAGACTGCTGAGGAAAATTGGCATGCCGAATGTTGCTTATGAGTTTCAATTGCTATAGGAGAATGCAACCGTGTTGTAAAATTACAATTATAATTTTTTGATAATTTTTTATAACAAATTAATTCAGAGAGAGCCGTCGCCACGTCGTCAGCTGGTGCAGCATCCGTCATCTGCAACGCAGCTGTTGCGTCAGTCGATGCCAGACAATGCTATTACTGGCAAGGACCCGCTTAAGGTTTGCTTGCCGCAATTTTTTCTCATCGTCCTACTTAACTAGTAGTATAATTAGGGCAAATTTAATTCTTTTTTATTTTCTTCTCAGAATCTAACAAACGGCGACGGCTCGTCGCAGCAGAAGCAGAGTCTGCAGCAATCGCCGCAGAAATTGCTGCAGAATCAAACAATAATGGAACAGCATCAGGATCAGAGATTGTCACGATTAGCGTGAGTGAATGATTGTCAAACTTTATTGATTTTAAGGTGTTCTTTTAAAGTCGGGGCCGCTGTACACCCTGTGTGAGCGAGTGCATGAGTGCGGGCCTGCGTACAGCATTGGCGCGCTTGCATGTGCTTAGGAGTCAGCGGAATGGGCAGAATGGCCTCAGCGCCAGTTGTGTGGGTTATGATGTCGCCGTTTTCTACTCAATAATAATAATAATAATAATTGATTACACCTGCCCTAATGGGCCAGATGTGCAACCGACAGCTCAGCCGCAGCTATTGCGCAGTCGTGATTCCGACGCTCTGACCACTAGGCTACAATCCCCTACTCAACTTCTGCTCAAATTCCTCCAACAGACGCCGAGGCGAGCAGCTGAAGCACCGAAGTCAGTCAAGCGACAGCGGCCGACTCAGCCGTCAGGAGCCAGGAGATGATGAAGCTCCGTCAGCTGTTGTTGCTGACCAGCGAGATTTCGACACCGAGTCACCGATCTCACCTCCGCAGCAACAGCCGCCGCCGCCGCCGCTGCCGCCCAGAATTAGCAGTGGCAGCATTGGCAATCTTCTACTACAGTCAGCGGCGCCAGCGCCCGCGCTAGTGGCGCCTCGGTCAACAGGCGCCAAGCAGCAGCGGGAGCGCCCGCTGTCAGTTAGCGGCAAGAAGCGCTGCTCGCATTGCTTCACGGAGCTGGGTAGGAGCCACTGTGTTATGTTCTTTGAACTGCTGGGTTCAGCCTTGTAAAGACTGGGTTCGGTCTTGTAATGAATGGATTAGATATTGTAATGAATGGATTAGATATTGTAATGAATGGATTAGATATTGTAATGAATGGATTAGATCTTGTAATGAATGGATTAGATCTTGTAATGAATGGATTAGATCTTGTAATGAATGGATTAGATATTGTAATGAATGGATTAGATATTGTAATGAATGGATTAGATATTGTAATGAATGGATTAGATCTTGTAATGAATGGATTAGATATTGTAATGAATGGGTTAGATATTGTAATGAATGGGTTAGATATTGTTATGAATGGATTAGATATTGTAATGAATGGATTAGATCTTGTAATGAATGGATTAGATCTTGTAATGAATGGATTAGATATTGTAATGAATGGATTAGATATTGTAATGAATGGATTAGATCTTGTAATGAATGGATTAGATCTTGTAATGAATGGATTAGATATTGTTATGAATGGATTAGATATTGTAATGAATGGATTAGATCTTGTAATGAATGGATTAGATCTTGTAATGAATGGATTAGATATTGTAATGAATGGATTAGATCTTGTAATGAATGGATTAGATCTTGTAATGAATGGATTAGATCTTGTAATGAATGGATTAGATCTTGTAATGAATGGATTAGATCTTGTAATGAATGGATTAGATCTTGTAATGAATGGATTAGATATTGTTATGAATGGATTAGATCTTGTAATGAATGGATTAGATATTGTAATGAATGGATTAGATCTTGTAATGAATGGATTAGATATTGTAATAAATGGATTAGATCTTGTAATGAATGGATTAGATCTTGTAATGAATGGATTAGATATTGTAATGAATGGATTAGATATTGTAATGAATGGATTAGATATTGTAATGAATGGATTAGATCTTGTAATGAATGGATTAGATATTGTTATGAATGGATTAGATATTGTAATGAATGGATTAGATCTTGTAATGAATGGATTAGATCTTGTAATGAATGGATTAGATATTGTAATGAATGGATTAGATCTTGTAATGAATGGATTAGATCTTGTAATGAATGGATTAGATCTTGTAATGAATGGATTAGATCTTGTAATGAATGGATTAGATCTTGTAATGAATGGATTAGATCTTGTAATGAATGGATTAGATATTGTTATGAATGGATTAGATCTTGTAATGAATGGATTAGATATTGTAATGAATGGATTAGATCTTGTAATGAATGGATTAGATATTGTAATAAATGGATTAGATCTTGTAATGAATGGATAAGATCTTGTAATGAATGGATTAGATCTTGTAATGAATAGATTAGATATTGTAATGAATAGATTAGATATTATAATGAATGGATTAGATCTTGTAATGAATGGATTAGATCTTGTAATGAATGGATTAGATCTTGTAATGAATGGATTAGATCTTGTAATGAATGGATTAGATATTGTTATGAATGGATTAGATCTTGTAATGAATGGATTAGATATTGTAATGAATGGATTAGATCTTGTAATGAATGGATTAGATATTGTAATAAATGGATTAGATCTTGTAATGAATGGATAAGATCTTGTAATGAATGGATTAGATCTTGTAATGAATAGATTAGATATTGTAATGAATAGATTAGATATTATAATGAATGGATTAGATCTTGTAATGAATGGATTAGATCTTGTAATGAATGGATTAGATATTGTAATGAATAGATTAGATATTATAATGAATGGATTAGATCTTGTAATGAATGGATTAGATCTTGTAATGAATAGATTAGATCTTGTAATGAATGGGTTAGATATTGTAATGAATGGGTTAGATATTGTAATGAATGGGTTAGATATTGTAATGAATGGGTTAGATATTATAATGAATGGGTTAGATATTGTAATGAATGGGTTAGATATTGTAATGAATTGAATTCAGTCTTGTAATGAATGCATTCGATATTGCAGTAAACTTAAAATTAATAAGATTCAGTCAATATAATACTGTAATAAACCGGTAAGAATGGGTATCCTATTTATATAAGTATAAGCCTAAAATCGCTATATTTAGAAGGCTGCTTAGTTATCCATCACCTCCATCCCGCTGGCTGTCAATCACCGCAGGCTCTGGCGGCGCCATGGCCATTGAGTCGCTTGGCCTGTACTATCACATCAAATGCTTCAAGTGTTGCGTGTGCAGCCTCCCGCTTGGCAACGGCACCACCGGAGCTGATGTCCGAGTTAGACGGGACCGACTGCACTGTCCGGCCTGTTTCAGCTCGGACGAAGGTATAATGAGCTCCGTGCTAGGCGTTGTTTAATAATGCGGTGACTTTTGTGGCCTTTCTTTGTGTGCTTTTCTGCATGCTTTCTTCTTTAGCAATTTCCTCTTGCTTGGTGGTGTAAAAATAGTCCAGTCCCGCGTTTTTTAGTTTGCTAATTATTATCTATTCAAATTTGAGACGCTTTGAGAGGGTTGTTATATGCTTAATGAGAGGCCAGTTATATGCTTAGTGAGAGGGTTGTTATGTGCTTAGTGAGAGGGTTGTTATGTGCTTAGTGAGAGGGTTGTTATGTGCTTAGTGAGTGGGTTGTTATGTGCTTAGTGAGTGGGTTGTTATGTGCTTAGTGAGTGGGTTGCTATGTGCTTAGTGAGAGGGTTGCTATGTGCTTAGTGAGTGGGTTGTTATGTGCTTAGTGAGAGGGTTGCTATGTGCTTAGTGAGTGGGTTGTTATGTGCTTAGTGAGGTGGTGGTTTGGTGATAAAGGTCATTCAGACCCCACCTTTGCAGCCTCATATACCATCAAGCTTGGTGTTTGTTTCGCTTTTTATACCTTTAACTGAACCTGCAGCTTTCTAACCGCTATTTTTTTACTCTGGCCTTTTATAACCGCTTGCTCGCTTCCTGCCTACCTTTGCTGCATAGATACTACTGCTATCCCACTGAAACTTCCGTTTGTATTTTGGTGTTTTCATTGTTGTTCATAAACCAAAAAGCATTAATACCTATAATTATTAAGTTTTCAGAACACCTGAAAAAACACCTGGGATTATTAATAGACGGTTTGCATGACGCTTGCGTTCTACTTTGAATTGTTGTTAATTGCACTTTTAGTTTACATTCTTACTAATAACAGTAGTGCCGCAATAAAATTTAGCACTTTTTGTACCCCACGTAAGCCTGATACTGCGCCCCACACGATGCATCTGTTTTAGCGGGCCCGTGATTGGCCCAGCCGAGTCTGTCTGTTCATCAGCTGGTCCGGTTCTGATTGGCTGCGGCTTCGCCACCAACCTAGCCTTGCCTCGCACAGCTGTAACGGCTTGGATTTTTGTCCTGCCCAATTGCATGCCCGCACGCCTTGCGTGACCGCAGCTTTGTACTTTTAGGGAGCGTTTTCGATGGACTTTTTACCTATTTGTTTACCTTGGTTACTGGGCGCGAGTCCCACCGTTTGCATCTAATGCGTTAAGTCTATTTTTAACTAATTACTTTTTTCCAACTTTTGTCTTTTTTGCACCGATTTTACTCGTATATGTCAAAGAGTTCCGGGCGAAACGATGTTTTAGTCTGAATAATTTTATTTGCGAATGCACAAGCAGGTTGAATTCGTATTAGTTTATTAACTTGTTATCTTCACCTCTCATTGCGTTAATTATTTCATTCACTACATATTTGGTCACAGGGTTTAAGGAATAATTGTTCCTTTGGTGAAAGAAGATTCCTGACAACATCTTTCTTCGAACTCCGACGATAAATCTATCCGAATCTATCGACGATAGATCATTCAGCTGGAGCAGCCACCCTCCCAGATCCTTCAGCTGGATCAGCCGCCCTCCCAGATCCTTCAGCTGGACCAGCCGCCCTCCCAGATCCTTCAGCTGGATCAGCCGCCCTCCCAGATCCTTCAGCTGGATCAGCCGCCCTCCCAGATCCTTCAGCTGCATCAGCCGCCCTCCCAGATCCTTCAGCTGGATCAGCCGCCCTCCCAGAAACTTCAACTGGATCAGCCGTCCTCCTAGATCGTTTCAATAGCAAAATGAAAGCGTGTTTAGTTTTTCAAGGATGTTTGTATATATTCTCAGTTATTAAAGCTTCTTCAAGAATGTGATACCTAGCTGTACCAATTAATTTTTTTTGAAATTTTACCTAGATACGGGATCTCCATAAATCTTATCTACATATAAATAAATGTGTATGCTATTATTGTCTCTGCACCTGCATGCGATGTAGCTAATTCCGTTATTAATTTGGCAGAGGTCGTACCTGCTTTTTAATTGCACAATGCTAGTCTGAATTTTATTATTGTTATTGTTGCATCCGCAGTGAAATATGATACATTGCCAGTAGCCAGTCAAAACCAGATTACTTGTCAGCTTGGCCTGTGCTATAACTTATATAATATTAGCCGTGCTACTGTATGGAGAAAACGTTGTCCACTATGTTAGCCATCAACTGTGATTGTGTCATAACTGGCTAAACCATTATGCACGCTTGCAGAATTGTTTGCTACTAATTAATATTAGCCTTCTGTCATGTGTTTGGCCATTGTTAATATATATATAAATAGTGTTACAAATATACAGCTCGTAGCGCACACAGGCTTGTGGCTTTAAATATAGCGCAAAAAATCTATTCGGTAGCCTGCGTTTTACTTATTTGATTTGATTTTGAGCTGGGTTTTTTAGCTAGGCTACAGATTTCAGTTTATCGTTTAAATTGATAAACAGCATTCAGAATAGCGGGCGCGGGCCCGCTTTGCCTTTATGTCGAATGGGCCACACCCTTTGGCTCTCCTCGCCATGGCCTCATTGATCTGTATCTGGTTGTTTCCTATGCTTGCTTGCTCTTATCATCATCTTCGCTTTGCCGCTCCTTGGTCTGAGTCGTCTCGATCGACTGGAAAATAAGGATCAGTCCATTAGCGACAACGGCGCTTTCGGGCCAGTATAAAACTGGCTAAATGGTGAAGCTTCAAGAGTCTGCCTTTTTTCAAAATGTCTGTCTGCAAGATTTTGTTGGCTTTATCGCTAGTCGCTACTGCAGGCTTCGGCTTGTGCGCGAGCGGCCACTTTGTTTCAACCGACTGCGGAATCGAGATCTTGCCGTCTGAGGATTGTCAGCTATCGAAGGTTGCTAATGGCCCGATATCGAATGACGGTGATAACTTAGACAGAACTGACGACGGATGGACTGATGCATTCGCTAAAAGGCAGATGTTCCGGTACGGCAAGAGACAGATGTTCCGGTACGGCAAGAGACAGATGTTCCGGTACGGCAAGAGACAGATGTTCCGGTACGGCAAGAGACAGATGTTCCGGTACGGCAAGAGACACATGTTCCGGTACGGCAAGAGGCAGATGTTCCGGTACGACAAGAGGCAGATGTTCCGGTACGGCAAGAGACACATGTTCCGGTACGGCAAGAGGCAGATGTTCCGGTACGGCAAGAGGCAGATGTTCCGGTACGGCAAGAGACACATGTTCCGGTACGGCAAGAGGCAGATGTTCCGGTACGGCAAGAGGCAGATGTTCCGGTACGGCAAGAGACACATGTTCCGGTACGGCAAGAGACACATGTTCCGGTACGGCAAGAGGCAGATGTTCCGGTACGGCAAGAGGCAGATGTTCCGGTACGGCAAGAGACACATATTCCGGTATGGCAAGAGGCACATGTTCCGGTACGGATTGGAAAAAAAGTAGTAGCTACATTATCTTGTATAACTTGTTGTGGAAAGAACTTCTGGCTATCCTAAAGTCGTCTACGTGTCGTAGCTAAAATAAACATTTACTTCGCTATAACATGTACATGCAGATGCATTGCAACGTAATGGTTAATCTTTTTGAGCGAAATACATCGGCAATAGTACGGCAGTTTATCGCCGATTGTGTTGGCCGTGTACGGGCCCTGTCGCGACACGCCACGTTCCGTCTGCCGATTGTTAGTTGTAAATTCAGTTCAAAAATTGCGTATCCTACTTAAAGTAGCGACACGTACAAGCTAGCATGGTTTGTCACTTTTCAAACGTTTGGTTGCGATAAATGGTCCATGAATTTTTCGTGCACGCACAAATGTACTATATAATTCCTTGCCCCTTAATTTCCATGGCTTATCATAAGAACCAACCAGATTATGACTAACTGCAGTGGAAGCTTTGTCAATCTTTGGATGTACTTTTACTACAGCTAGGCAAGATATTCGAGCTAGGTTCTGGGCTAGTCTGCCGGGGAAAAGGTAGAATCAGAGGCAGCTGAAGAGCAGGAACAGCCACGCACAAGAGAAAAATTGAACCAATTTTGTATCTAGTGCCGGCAGCACACTACGGATGAGGAAAGCTGCACAAACTGCCACAACCACAAATATCAAATAGGACGGGTACCGGACACTAAAAAGTGCAAATAGATATTATGAAGTTTTGGAAAAACAATTATAGACGAGAATTTGAACGATTCGTAACAGTGAGAGGGAATGATTACAGTTTAACGTAGGGGTCTATGAGGATTTCTCGCAGAGGTTTGCCCGCGCGAGGTTTTCCCGCAGGGATACAAAATGGTCAATTTGATGTTTCAATAGGGAAAGGAAAGGATTATAAAAAATTAAACTCTCATTTTCAGCCATCATCCACCTGTAACAAAGAGCGGTGCAGTAATTAGCACAACTAATAATAAAATGAAGGAAAACAGCAAGAAACGCAAACTCCTTTACCAAAGGTTTGTGACAGGAAAGCTGAATACCAACAACATTTTAATAATATAATTACCAGCAGCGTTATGTCATAATCTGTGGCGAAACACAATTTTAATAATCAGTGGGTCACAGTCTGTCACGAACAAGTACTTTAATAAAGTAAGTGAAAAATAGAAACGTTATTCATCAAAAGAAAACAAACGGCAAGGCGAGCGGACAAAGTGAAAACTGTTAAACTTTAAATCCGCAGCAGCGCTCGAACGAAAAAAATATTTTTTGCAATCGTTCGGTTAGACCGACTAAAGAGGCTTATTAGCCTGAGCTGCACCATTTACCCCTTAAACTGGCCCTCTAGGCCATGCGAACTCGAAATAATCCGAAGAGCACCTCTAATTAAAAAGAGGCAATTCAAGCAAGAATTGCTGAAGTTCGCACCGAAATACGAATGTTTATTAACTACAGCGAAAGGAATCGGACAGGCAGCATAGGCGCAAACACATGGTCGGGCGAAAATTATTGTCGGTACAATAACTAACCTGCTTATTATAGCACAAAATACTACTTATTGAATCATGAAGCAATGGGTTTTGGGGCAAGATTTAAGAAAAAATATGCTAAACATAATAAACAAATTCTGACTGAAGGCCAGACAATGCTAGTACACAGTTTAGTAGAAAAATTTATTCCTGGGTGCATGCAGTGCGATAAATGGTTTATATTCCCCATTTATACCAGTGTGTAGGGCAAATAAAGCATTTTTGCCCTAGACACTTGGTATTAACGGGGAATATGTGATGTATCCACCACTTAAGGTAGAAGCAGCGTAACAGGGAAAGCGTTAAGAACATTAAGACAATTTTAAAAAAATGATTTGATGTCTATGGTCTATAGCAGAATTTCTATACCATATTCTGCAGATTCAGACATGCGGTGAATGTTTCAGACAATTCTCTCTATGTAGCCAAGTGAGCAGTTAGAAACAGCGTTTTAATATTGTCTTTGGGCGAGTGAAATAAACCGTTTATTTGCACCGATGCAAATAAATGAAATTTACACTGAGACCATAGACGTTCGCCCGGGGCAAGTGGGGGATAAATAGCTTTATAAACGCACATACAACATCAAGACTCAAGTTCATTGCTATATTTTATAACTTCAAAGATACAACAAACTCTAAACACAAAATGCACCCAGACATATCGGTTATACACTGCACACAAGGATCCTACAGCAGCATGCCATTAGAACGGAAGAAATGCAGTACACCCTCATAGGTGGTTAGCACTATACAGGTGTTAGGAATCTGGCGAACAAAATGAGTCAGCAGGCCTTTGTACATGGCGCGGAAGCCTTCCTCTTTGACAACGAGGCGCACAGTCTGGACAAGGCCGGTGTACTTTGAGCCCTCCTGGCGTAGGCGGGTTCGCAGAACTTCTGCAATTTGTATTTTTTAATATAATCACTCTATTAACTGAGGCTCAAATGGCAAATGACAAACCTTGACCTGATATGAAGGTCGGATAGGAAGGCTTTGCGGGCCGCTTATTAAACTAAAAAACTATATAGACCAACTGATAGATTATTGACTTCAATTGTCATACTTGCTTTGTAATCAGACGAACTTATGTCTGTCAGAGGATTAGTGTTATAATTATACTTTCGTATGATGGTCAAAAAACGTTGTCCATCCCACTTTTATGGTTATTGCCAGGATTTTTCTATTGTATGAAGATCCGCCTCCGTTATTTTCCTAAATTTACATGATTTCCTCAGCAGGTAATCAAATAAGCTAACTTGAGCAAAATATACAAACACGCCAACTAGCCAGTTAACCGAGATTCAACACAATCTTGTTGCATTGGCCATGCTGTGCTGGACCGCACCGCGCGCGCACGCATTCGGCAAGCGAGTGCGCGTGACGCCCCACCTCCCGCTGTGCTGCACTATTTTACAACTGGCCCAGCCTGGAAAGCCTAAGCTTGGAAAGAACGGGGAGCTTTCCGCTTTGGTGTAGAGAGTAGAAATGGAGGTGGAGGGTTGTACGAGTGAGAGAACAACTCAGACGCAAGAGCTTGCCAGTGGGAGGGCAGAGGCGCAAAAGTGCAAACAAAAAAACAAACTATGAATGCTTTATTTAGTCCAAATGAATCAGAAATGATAATGATAAGTTTAGAAGAATTTGACTGGACTGAACAGGCAGGCCTCACCGTGCGGATAGCAGGCCACGGTCACGGTTGACTTGGACAGCATGCTGGCAATTGTGCAGAACACCATCTCGTCAGCCCTGCTGACTCCGCCGTGATCCGGCAATTCCATACCGTCAGCCGCGGCGCCTTGGCGAGACCATTCGATTAGCCTGCGCTTCAGGTGCTCGTACATCACAAAGTGTAGCGAAGTCTCCGCTATGCCCAGATAGGACGCCTGGATGCCCCTGTAGAATCCTAATAGCCCGCTCGTAGACCACACTTCGCGGGCGCAGCGCCACACGGACAGCGGGTTGGCGGACGGCCTGGCGCGGGTTTTGAGAATAAATGAATAGTATAGAGCTTGTCTGCCTGCCTATCCGTCATAGCTATTTATCTCTCTCTTTATCTATCTATCTGTCTGTCTATCTATCTATCTATATCTCTCTCTATCTATCTATCTGTCTATCTATCTGTCTATCTATCTATCTATCTATCTATCTATCTATCTATCTATCTGTCTATCTATCTATCTATCTATCTATCTATCTATCTATCTATCTATCTATCTGTCTGTCTATCTGTCTATCTATCTATCTATCTCTCTCTCTCTATCTGTCTATCTATCTATCTATCTATCTATCTATCTATCTATCTATCTATCTATCTATCTATCTATCTATCTATCTATCTCTCTATCTGTCTATCTATCTATCTATCTATCTGTCTATCTGTCTATCTGTCTATCTATCTATCTCTCTCTCTATCTGTCTATCTATCTATCTATCTATCTATCTATCTATCTATCTATCTATCTATCTATCTATCTATCTATCTATCTATCTATCTATCTATCTGTCTATCTATCTATCTATCTATCTCTCTCTATCTGTCTATCTATCTATCTATCTATCTATCTATCTATCTATCTATCTATCTATCTATCTATCTATCTATCTATCTATCTATCTACGAGTAATTTCCAGCCCCATAAAGACAAACTTATAACAATGAGTTCGTACACTTGAGTGCAATTTAGCTTAGTAAATAATTATCTAATACCAGTTAGCTTGCCTATTAGCTTCAAATAGAGCCGACAACAACATCTAAGACAGAGAGAAACTTTTTTTAGAACTTTTCAATCTAGCTAATGAAAGATAATAGACTAAAAGCTCTGAAGCAAGCACACTAAATGCACTTGATAGCTAAACTGCGGCGCGTGACCTCAGCTCAACTGTGCTCAACTGAGAGCCGAGCTTAAAATATGCACTCCCAACTGGCAAGCAACTTAACAGTTTACTACCTGAGTTACGAACGGATGAGTACAATAAATAAGTCCGCTAAGCCTTTAATTATTTATTAAACATTCAATCCAGATTCTGGCTTAGTAAAGAAGTTCTTATGGCAAGAAATTTTGATTTGGTCACCGAAAACTAAAAGTTAGTTTTGTAACTATCTAGTCGCGATCGAGAATGTCGCTAGCCATCATTATAGCTGAAAGTTAAGCAGAGCCGGCAGCGGTTAGTACGCAACTGAATAGGCTGCTTCCTCAAGGAAGCCGCAGTGAGCATTAGAGTTTTTTGACGATATGAATATGAAGTTTCGAGATTGCAAAAAACTTTAGACTAATTAGATATTAACTAATTAGAGATAAACTTTAGGGAAATAGTTATATGGATCGGGGTCCCACCCCAGCTCTAGGGCTAAATAAAATTTCGAGAACCCACGATTGGTCCAGCTGCAATCTTGTCTTCACAAACCAAATCGGATTGGTGACAGTCGAGGATACAAAGCTGGAGAATGCGGCCGCTAAGACAATATTGCTGTGCGAGCCTTTGGAGAAAAATTGCGAGAACATCTCCTGGCCGTTAAAATAGGCGCTAAAGTAGATCGCTCTGGATGGCAGCACGCCCAGTACCGTCATGCTGAGCCCTTTAAATAAGGCTCGGAATCCTTCGGTGTGTTGAATATAACGCAGGCACTGATAGATTGACATGCTCTGCTGGGTAGCAACTACCGGCTGCGGCTTGCTAATCTGCACATGATGATGATGGTGCTGGTGAGAGCCCACAACAGTGGAGGCTGCGCCAGTCCTGAATAGCTTCATCAAAGCTGGCGTTGCGCCGCCGAAACGAGCTGGCGATTGGGACAAGATTCTGTTGTCATGCCACGAGTTAACTGAGCCTTGCAGGCGAGTCTTCACTACTTCAAGCGGCGAGGTGACGATGGCACCGACTGTCCCAGCGAATCTAAAATTGACCATATTGTTGGAGTAAATAAATTAAAACATAATGGAAATTCTACCAAAATTTATAAGACATAACTAACACAAGCTGGAAAGCAATTGCCCTGCCCTAACACTTTGTATTGGTACCAAATAAGCTAAAAACACTGTGTTTGTGTATGAGATTTTACTTCAACTCCTATTGCTAAAACTTATTGTTTATTCACTAGCTTTTTCTAATTCTTTGCTATCTACGAGCTATATATATAGAATACATATATTAACAATATAATATTGATATTACATGTAGAATAAAGACATCTATAGAATAATTGATATAATACATTCAATTAATAAAACAAAATCATCTTGTTTATTAAATATTTTATGATTTTATACCAAAGTAGGATTATGATTCCAATGTTTGCTAGGATCTTGGGATTTTAAGATCATGGGATAAGATAGGAAGAACCAAATAAGATCAATTTAATAAGATACTAAATTTTAAAATTTTAATTAAATAGCTACAGTTTTATAGTTATTAGGATTGGGATCTATAGGATTATATGACTTTTCAGTTGTCAAATTTGAGTGTTATACTTTATATATTGATAATAGGCCTTAACTATTTTACAACATATATAAGCTAGAGGCTTAGAGTTTTAAAGGTAGGATAAAAATATTCATTTACATTTTATTTTGAACTTTTGGACCAATGTTAATTGAGATCCTGAGTATCCATTAGGCATCATAAATTTAGAGCTAATGTGCCAAATGACATTATAATTCTGATGCTTAAAAACCTGGGTGAATACTCAATGATAATGTTTTATTTAACTTTTAATTCTAATGGCATTTTGATAAAAACATAATTGATAAGCTATTTATATAATTTTATCTTCATGCATATGAGTACCAACAAATTTGTTAATATCTTACATCTAGTTTGTCAACTCTATTAACAAATTTGGTTATTTGACTATTTGTTATTGATTATTACTATATATTAAAATTAAAAAGAAAGCCTATTATTTATATAGAGTTAATATAATGAAAGCTAATCATTTATATTTGGTATGTATTTTTTAAAAGCTGTTGAAACTTAAGGATTTTAAACCTGCTAAATTATAATCCTAGAATTATTTTTGTATATATTTTGAAATCTAAATGCTTCCAATGGTGCTCTGCGTGTACAACGTGCTTAAGCAGCTGATCTCTGCCATCATGGCAATGTACCGTGATACGACAGCTGCTGTGACAACACCAGATGGACTCCTTTGAGACATCCTCCGGAGTACTGCAGGGAGATACGCTGGCGCCATTCCTGTTCATCCTGGTGCTTGACTGGGTGCTGCGGACTGCTCTTCCAATGATACTGACGAGGACAGTTTTCTGCTGCGGCGATGCGTGGGTCAACGTCAACCAGGGAAGTGGCTCAGCATGCTTGGCTATGCCAACGACCTCGCCCTGCTGTCCTTGACTGTTGAGGGCGCCCAACAGCAGCTGGACAGGCTAGTTGCCATTGCAGCGAGTGTTGGCCTGGTGGTCAACACACAGAAGACCATTGTGTTGCGTGCTGGACGACATCAGCGCTGATGGGCAGGCAACCGAACTCCCGCGATGTCAGCAGTTTGTCTACCTTGGCAGTCTGGTTCCAGATGCTTGCGAGGACCTGCAAGGCTGCTGCAAGCTTGCCTGGGCTGCCTTTTGTTCTGTGAGGGCAGTCCTGCAGTCCGAGGCCCTACCGGACCGCCAGAGGGCGGCGCTGTTCCAGGCAGTAATCGAGACAGTCCTTCTCCAGAATGCCGAGACCTGGACACTGACGGACTCACTCGAACAGCAAGTCGATGCAGCGCACGTCGCCTTCAACATTGGCATTGAGCGAGTCACCAATGCAGCACTCTATCGCCGCACTGGCCTGCCACGTCTAAGTGATCTACTGCGCCATCAGCAACTCCAGCTTGCAGGCCATCTTATCCGCGCCAAATTGTACTGCCCAAAGCCAGTGCAGGAGGTGCTGCTGCTCACACTGCAAGCACCCTACTGGCAAGGTCAAGCGCGAACTCGGCATTATGACGACTGTCTGCTGGCTGATGCTGACACCCCGGACATTGCTGGTGGCGCGGCCTTTGTTCATGCCCAAGCCATGAAGCACGCCCTGTGATGCTGACTTTTGCCATCCTGACAGTGTATTTTGTTGTTGTTGTTGTTGTCTGAAATCTGAAGTAATACTTCAACAAAAAATAGCTAATAGTTAAGATAAGCTTAGGAGATAATAGATTCATATATTTATTTATAAGGTAATGACACATTAAAGTCTTTAATAACTTTTTGCTCATTAAATTAAAAATAGGCCTATATATTGCTTTAAACAATAGGCCTACCATTATATAGGCCTAGTATTAGGCAAGTCTGCCTTGACAAATTAATTAGTCTATAGCATATAATAAGGCCTAGGCCTATTGCAAATTAAATTTTGCAACTGCAATTAACATCTGGGTCTAGCATAAAACATGCAATTATTAATCTTGGACTTGGTATTTGGTATTTTTAGACTCAGATTAACATTAGTAGCATATTTAACTCTAATATCAATTATAAAAATGCTAATATAAGCTTAGGTATATATTATAATGCAATAATAGTCATAGAGTAATATATTAATAGGTAACTTACCCTCCAGCAATAAGATGAGCAGCACTTCCATCCAGAACTACCATGTTTCATAGCTTTGTTCTCAAAATAAAAACTTTTTTTCATAGATTATGTTTACCTAATGTAAAATTGAAAGCAAAGCAATTTAAAATTCTTATTAATAAACTAGACTGAAGTTTGGGTCTAGCTACAGCTGTGATTGTATTAGTTAAAAAAAAACAAGTTAAGTAGGCCTACTATGCCTAGGCCTAGATATAGGCCTATAAATAAAATAAAAGTTGTATTTGAACACTATACAAAACTAGGCCCTATAGTGTTTGATATGAATTCAGATGCAGTAGATGGCTAACAATTTCTAAATGTAGCTATGGGACACCTAAAAACGTTGGCCTATTCTTAGGCTTTTAAAGGTAGAGCCGCGGAATCAAAGATCTTTCTTTTCGACTAAATATCTTAGGGTAACGTCACAAACCATAAATCACGCAGTTGGCAGCTGATATCGGTCGCGATTGGACATTGCTCCAGGCGTGCTGACCTTGAGAAATTTAAATATAGAACTGATGTTGTATCGTGCAAACAAAGTTTGTTTGTAAACAAAAATTATTTTCTTTCTGCTCTACTTATCAGTTTAGTAATAAATTAACAGAGAGTTTTTCGTTTAACTTTTATGTAAAAAAATTGTTTAGTTTTACACACACCGGCATAAAAAAGCAATAAATTTATTTTATAGTCACCAGGCTACAGGGGTTGGCGTCCTTGGAAAATTCAAGGGTCAATGGGGCTGGCTTCCCCCTCCCCACCCCCGAGAAAATTACCCCCAGATCATTACTTCCCCAGGATTTCAGGAAACAAAAAAATGAGCTATTTAAATTCAGCACATGCAATTCAAATCCATGCAAGTTCTTCAAATCTGTTTGTATCGAACTTTTGTAGTCCAGAAAGTTATTTTGTTAAAATCTTTATATTCATGCAAACTTAAAAGCACTTGCATATCCAGGGTCATCGGCCGGTTTGGCTGACCCGGGAAAAACCGCCCCCTTGTCCCTGATTGTAGCTTTATACATGTATAGCTCTATAGAAGCAACTGTTTAACATAGACGACTCGAGTAGTCGTCTACAAGTCGTCGTTGCTTTTTCAAATAGCAAAAATACTAAAGCGGATTGACTAGAGGTTGCGTTAGTTTCATATTGTCTCTACAATTAAATCACTGTAATAACACTGCAGCCTTGTAACAATCGTTTTGCGGCATCGAAAAAACTACATAGACAGTTACCACCCAATATCGATTCATCGATTCATCTGTTCTTTGTAATATTATACGTATACATGTCCACAACGACCACTGTATATATACACTATATACGGTGGTCCTTGCATGTCCATATGGATATACATATATATGACCCCCGCTAGAGCCCAATGTGAATACATGTAAATGAAAATGGCACTAAATGAGCTGGAAAATTTTTGAAGGTAGTGATTTGCATAAAGTAGTGAATTACTGTTGTACATGCACATTTAAGCAAATATAATTCTAGTGTAATATCTAAGTAGCACCCAGATTTTCACTATAAATCCGCAGCATTTTATTTAAATTGGCACTTCGAGACTATATTTAGATGTACATATGTAGCTGATTTAATCTATCGCACATGTATATAATTTGCATGCTTTGCATGATTTTCATTACAGAAGCTTCCGTTTGTCCAGTGTAGTAGATTTTACACACACGATAAGGCTCTAATCACAGTTTAGGATCACTTTATGACGGTAAAATTGTACGTGAGTGTGGATACCAAATAATCGTACATGTAGCTGCGAAAGCTGCAGTTTTTCTTTGCTCCAGCCTGAAAAAAGTAGATGGCTTTGTAGTAAAGGCAGGCAAGTTTTAGCTTTCACGACTAAAAGCCTTAATTACTAAAATAAAATTCACTTATTACATACTTTTACTTGTAAAAGAGAAAGGTACACGCAATATGACATCCACACGGGATCAGGCTGCTCAGGTGCGACTGGCGAATCATCACCTTCAGGACGACAGACACGATGTGCTGTACCACATCGGGCTGGACAGCAGAAAGCACGACTTCAAGGCCATGTTCGGTGATACAAAGGTAGGCAGCAGTCATCCAGTCATCTTTAAGTTCAGATTCTTCAAAACTCGCACTCATTTCCCATCTACCACTCATTTCCCATCTCCTAACGCAACTCCGCAGCTGGTCTGCATGGGCGGCAGCTCGAACAGGATGAAGCGGCTGGCCGAGGACCTGGTTGCTGAGCTGGGCATCCGCCTGCCTACAGGCCAGGGCCTGGTGAACGTCATCCCGAACACTGACCGATACGTGATGTACAAGGCTGGCCCGATCGTCTGCGTGAATGTAAGTCCCTGACGATGCTGAGCTGCTTGAGCTGTTTGAGTTGATCTGCTTGCCGCAGAGCCTCCCCGCCCGCGCCCGCAGCACGGCATGGGCATCCCGTCCATCTCGATTCTGCTGCACGAGCTGGCGAAGCTCATGAGCCTGGCCGGCGCAACCGGAGTCACCTTCATCCGCCTGGGCACCTGCGGCGGCCTAGGAATCGAACCTGGTACCATCTGCATCTCTACTCGTGCCTTGAGCTGTCAGCTACAGCCATACTTTGAGCAGGTAGTGACTTTACTACTTTCAACAAAAAAATTTCTACACTTTTCTTCTTTGCCAGTCTCCTGTAGCATTTCCGGGAAAAATGCTTCAATGAAAAAGTACAAAATTGCTTCGCAAGCTCTAAAGATTGCAAGGTGATCAGGCACTGTCAATTTAGTCTCTATACTGTTATTAGCCATGCAGTAAAGATTTGCTGAAGTTTCGCATAAAATGAGCACATTGGATATTATATTAGAGTATCGTGTCATCATTGAAAAGCAGACGTACCAATCAGTGTTTTTGCTGTCAAACTTCGATTGCTTTCTTGGAGAAATCTTCCATGGTCCCATAAGTGTCTACCGTGGTTTGCAAGCCGTACACCCTTGGCCTGGATGTTTTTTTACCTTATTTTATATACTCGTACCAGCCATGATGTTTATCATACCGCGTCAGCCAGGCGTACTTGTTGCAATTTAAAGCTTAAAAAACCAGGGCTGACTCCGCCGCTCCCTGTAGTTCATCCTCGGCCAGCCGGTACAGCGGGAGGCCGTGTTCGACCCGGATTGGCTCGGGAGCTGCTCCAACTGGCCAGCGGCCTCAACATCGAGGCCGTCTCTGCTGTCACTCTGTGCACCAGCGACTTCTACGAAGGTAACGAATGAATGGCTGATTGTTTACCTCAGGGACCATTTGCTCAGATTATTTGGTAGTGTGCTCACTCAGTGGCGATTTAGAGAAAACATGAAGGTAGCCGGTGGTAAACTATTGACTGCGTCATGGAGAAGGAAGCGGCGCTCCATCTACGACCGTAAGCACTGGGCAAGGTAGCGGCACTTGATAGAAATCCTGAAAAAAGCCACAAACAAAAATACTTATGGAGGCTCCAGGCATGGCACAGTGCCATGTGCCCGCCAGACCTAAGGCCTCAATGTGAGCCTCGTTGCCGCTCTCGCACCTGCAGAGCAGGGTCGCACAGACGGCGCCATCTGCGAGTTCAGCATGGAGCAACGGAACGAATTTCTGCAGCGAGCATTCGAAGCCGGGGTTCGCAACATCGAGATGGAGTCGCTGGCGCTGGCGGCCATCACGCACCGGCTGGGCATCCGTGGTGAGACATTTTGGTGGACGCTAGGGCGAGATGGGGGAGAAAGGACGACATGATTCTGAGGGATCAGTAGACAGGCCGCTGAGCATTGATTAGATAGGACTCTGAGCACTGATCAGACAGGACTCTGAGCATTGATTGGACAGGAATCTGAGCATAGATTAGATAGGACTCTGAGCACTGATTAAACAGGAATATGACTATCTGAGTACTGATTTAGACAGGACTCTGAGGGCTCATTAGACAGAACTCTGTGCATTGATTAGACAGGACTCTGAGGGCTCATTAGACAGGACTCTGAGGGCTCATTAGACAGGACTCTGAGGGCTCATTAGACAGGACTCTGAGGGCTCATTAGACAGGACTCTGAGGGCTCATTAGACAGGACTCTGACAGCTCATTAGACAGGACTCTGACAGCTCATTAGACAGGACTCTGACAGCTCATTAGACAGGACTCTGACAGCTCATTAGACAGGACTCTGAGGGCTCATTAGACAGGACTCTGAGGGCTCATTAGACAGGACTCTGAGGGCTCATTAGACAGGACTCTGAGGGCTCATTAGACAGGACTCTGAGGGCTCATTAGACAGGACTCTGACAGCTCATTAGACAGGACTCTGAGGGCTCATTAGACAGGACTCTGAGGGCTCATTAGACAGGACTCTGACAGCTCATTAGACAGGACTCTGAGGGCTCATTAGACAGGACTCTGAGGGCTCATTAGACAGGACTCTGAGGGCTCATTAGACAGGACTCTGAGGGCTCATTAGACAGGACTCTGAGGGCTCATTAGACAGGACTCTGAAGGCTCATTAGACAGGACTCTGAGGGCTCATTAGACAGGACTCTGACAGCTCATTAGACAGGACTCTGACAGCTCATTAGACAGGACTCTGACAGCTCATTAGACAGGACTCTGAGGGCTCATTAGACAGGACTCTGAGGGCTCATTAGACAGGACTCTGACAGCTCATTAGACAGGACTCTGAGGGCTCATTAGACAGGACTCTGAGGGCTCATTAGACAGGACTCTGACAGCTCATTAGACAGGACTCTGACAGCTCATTAGACAGGACTCTGAGGGCTCATTAGACAGGACTCTGACAGCTCATTAGACAGGACTCTGACAGCTCATTAGACAGGACTCTGAGGGCTCATTAGACAGGATTCTGAGGGCTCATTAGACAGGAATCTGAGGGCTCATTAGACAGGAATCTGAGGGCTCATTAGACAGGAATCTGAGGGCTCATTAGACAGGACTTAGCAAAATGAACCAGAATGCCCAATTACCTGTAGCCTGATTTTCTTGTTGTGACTCAAAATGACTCAAAAACACTTTCAGCTGCCTGTATAGCAGTCAGCATGCTGGACAGACTCAAGCATGACCGTCTGGAGCACGAGCCAAGCCTGCTGGCCGATTTCCAGAACCGAATGCTGCGAATTCTGGCCGCCTTCATCAAAAGCAGAAACATCTGCGGCTAATCTTCTTGTGCGTGTGGCTAATTGATGTTTGAAGCCGTTCGGTGTGCTATGACTCACAAGTCTTTATCTTTACTGTCAGATCAAAACACATGTTCAGAACTGATTTAAAAAATTAAATGTGTCGTTTTAAATAACGGTGATTTATAGCCAATAAAGTTTTCAAAAATATCAATATATATCTTATATCTGAGGGGGTTGTAAGTTAGTGTGGGACTCATGACTGAAAGGTCGGGGGTTCGAATCTCGACCTACTCGGAACAATTTGTGTCCTTGAGCAAGACACTTAACTCTGCATTGCTTCAGTTCACCCAGCTGTAAAATGGGGTTTACCCCCGATTCGCCGAATCCCGATTTGCCGATTCCCAGCTCGCCGAATCCTGATTCGCCGATTCCTGGTTCGCCGAAATTCCCGAGTCGCCTATTCCCGATTTGCCGAAATTCCTGATTTGCCGAAATTCCTTATTTGCCGAAATTCCTCATTTGCCGAATCCCAACTTGCCGATTTCCTGATTCGCCGAATTCCCGACTCGCCGAATTCACTATTAGGCCAATTCGTACTACGTCGAATCTCTGGTAATAATATTATTAAATATTACAATTAGTGTTACGATAGTATTATGTCGCTATTACTATTATTAATCAATTACAATAATCGGCAGATGTGCAACCGACAGCTCAGCCGGCCGCAGCTATTGCGCGGCGCATCTGAAGGCTGCGTACGGCTGTTCAGTCCAAGGACTGGGGGGTCGCCACACACACCCTCAATTACCCCAGCTAATGCTGGCACCGATTTTACGGTTTACCCCCGATTCGCCGAATCCCGATTTGCCGATTAGTAAGAGTAAGAGTAATTAGTAATTAGTATATATAAAAATTATACTAGCTGACTAATACTGCCGCTAATTTTTATGATACCATATTCAGCAGGACATCCAGTACTTTCAAATACACATATCATTGAACGTTCATTCTAAATAAACAAAAATTTCAATTCGACAAGTGTTTTGTTTGTCATTTTTGCTGTTTAAAATTAAATACGCTGAATATTCTAGGAGGTGCAGAACTTTCTGCTTAAAGATCGAAGCACCTCACTTCATCATTAGCTTGCACTTCAGTCAGCTCTTTAATTGGCAGTGAGTATGAGTAAACTGAACGCGAGTCTAATAACCGGCTTTGACTGGTATCAGTCCGTGAAGGAAGACCCGTCCTTGAAAGAATTGGACGCTTCTTATCGCAGATTAATCTTAGTAATAATAATAATAATAATAATAATAATAGATTACACCTACCCTAATGTGCAGATGTGCAACCGACAGCTCAGCCGCAGCTATTGCACGGCGCATCTGAAGGCTGCGTACGGCTGTTCAGTCCAAGGACTGGGGGGTCGCCACACACACCCTCAATTGCCCCAGCTAATGCTGGCACCCATCTTACAGCTGGGTGAACTGAAGCAATGCAGAGTTAAGTGTCTTGCTCAAGGACACAAATTGTTTCGAGTAGGTCGAGAATCGAACCCACGAACTTTCATTCGCAAGTCCGACGCTATAACAACTATGCTACAACCCCTGATAACCTGACGAGCGTAATTACGTTAGTATAGTACATAGTTTGGTGATTCTAAATTAGCCTGTTGGAAGCGTCTCATGCAATCTGATAAAAATCTGGCTTGCAATTATTTTCACTGCCATGCACCAACTTCAAGCGGCAATGCGTTTCAGGATGAGCACATGGCAGCTTATACAGCACAGTTTACTGCGCAGGTAAAAAGTACGACAGCACCGCAGGTAAATTTAGGCTAGAGTTTATTCGTCACGTGACTGATAAATAGAATGAATGGCAGTCAGGCCCATGCAGATAAGAGAGGACAGTTCGCTGATAAGACAGGGCCGGGGGCTCCATTTAAACCCTGGTTAGACTTCACTAGCCAGCCCTGATCTTCCTTCGCACACTGGTTCAGGCTGGACTCTGTGTCAGGCATATACTAATCTTCTGTTAACAAGTCGCTTAAACGCTTTATTTGATTCAAAAAAGACTAAAGAAAGACATCAATCATTTAGCTAACTGAACATGGCCTCCACACGGGATCAGGCTGCTCAGGTGCGACTGGCGAATCCTCACCTTCAGGACGACAGACACGACGTGCTGTACCACATCGGGCTGGACAGCAGAAAGCACGACTTCAAGGCCATGTTCGGTGATACAAAAGTAGGCAGCAGTGTAATAATAATTTCAAAAATCAAAAATATCAACTGTTATATGAGTCATGAGTCATCTAGTCTTAGACTCTCATGATCAATAACATCTCAATTTTCTTAGAAATCTATTAGTTGGAGGTCGGTAAGGAATGGACATTTGTCGTATCGCCAAATTCGATCAAAAGCACACTGGATGCCCTGGTGATACGACAAATACGCGTTCCTCACCGGCCTCCAGCTCATCTCTAAGAGACTCAAGTGCAGCGTCCTTCTACTTCAGTTGTACATGGTCAGTGAGTCAGCGATTGTCAGTTAAATTCTATCATGACATGTCAAGATTGTTGATATCTATGGTGCCCATTTAAGAAATGTGACGTAATCTGGGCTGCATAAGAATACCTGTGCAAACCCTATGCAAAAGTTCTCGATTCCAGCACTGACTGTCCTTGTATGCCTCGCATAGAGTCTTTTAATCGGCCATTTCTAACACAGTTGGGGTCGAAAACCTTCGTCTGCTACAGACCAGGAGTCCCGTCTCGTTAGTGGGAGTTTTCACCGGGTGTGCTTCTGCACAGGTGACTAGTGGAGGCCGTGTACTTTCAAACAATGTCAGCTACCGCATCATCCAGAGGCGGACAAAGTCCAGGGGACCTGTACCTTTCAGCGCCAGAGCCCGGTGGGACTTACTTGGACATACTGTTACTGCTATCATTTTTGGTTGGATTTGGCTCATACTAAGGGATTCCGCACTCTGATCCTCAGCTTCTATTCCATGCCCTGCAACAGGCGCACTCACTACTCACATCTCATGCCACGATTCACGGTAAATGAGAAAATAGGCAGAAGCAGACAAAGATTTGAATGGCTAATGCCCTGGACTTTCTGGCCCGGAATTAAAGCAATAGGGGTGGAGACCTGGCTGACAATACCATTGGACAGCGCAAAGGAGGAAAATACCTTAACAGACACGGCTGAGGGCTGCTTGGCGTGGTGGTTTTCGGATGGTCATGGTGGCGGCTGCAGTCATGGATGAATCCAAGTGACTCAACGTGCTGACCAGAAGTCTCGGATTGCAGGGGTGTCGTTAGGAGAGGTCGCAAAAAGATTGGGAAGGGGGAGATAGTAAGCGGATTTCTATTGGGAAGTTCCTGAGGATCTAGGAGCAAACAGAATGTTCAGGGGAAATTAACTTGGTACTTGAGGGAGATCGCCGGTTCGGGTACTGAGGGAGATCGCCGTTTCGATCTCGCGGGAAAAACCAACAGGTAGAAACAACCGGAAGCCAATTAACAAGCTGCTGCTCAGAGCTCAAAACAGGCTCTTATTTATAGCCCTGGTGAGCGTGATGCGTGATATTGAAGACCGTGACCTGTCCTTGACCTCCGTTACCATGCAAGCAACCCCAATGACGTCACCCGCCAGCCACCCTGTCATTGGACAAGAAATTGGGGTGGGGCGCCAGTGCAGGGAAAAATGATTTATGATGGGGGATTACATAACAGGCGGGAAAACGCTTGGGGAGATAGGGGGGGGAGTCATAAAACTGTCACACGCATGAATGATTTCGAACAAAAGAAAGGTGGGGTTGGTGCATGGAAGAGTGGGGGAAGGTGATAAGCAGGAGTCGTCGTTCATGGAGCAAAGGGATCACAGGGATCACGAGCCTACATCAAATAAATAATACTAAATAATAGCTATAAACCGAGCTCTCCTAACGCAACTCCGCAGGTGGTCTGCATGGGCGGCAGCTCGAACAGGATGAAGCGGCTGGCCGAGGACCTGGTTGCTGAGCTGGGCATCCGCCTGCCTACAGGCCAGGGCCTGGTGAACGTCATCCCGAACACTGACCGATACGTGATGTACAAGGCTGGCCCGATCGTCTGCGTGAATGTAAGTCCCTGACGATGCTGAGCTGCTTGAGCTGTTTGAGTTGATCTGCTTGCCGCAGAGCCTCCCCGCCCGCGCCCGCAGCACGGCATGGGCATCCCGTCTATCTCGATTCTGCTGCACGAGCTGGCGAAGCTCATGAGCCTGGCCGGCGCAACTGGAGTCACCTTCATCCGCCTGGGCACCTGCGGCGGCCTAGGCCTTGAGCCGGGCACCGTGTGCATCTCCAGTCGCTCTCTGAACAGCCAGCTGCAGTCGCACCTGTCGCAGGTGCGGTTGCGCTTTTCTTTTGCAAACAATTTTGGCCGGTGTAATATTTGAATTTCAAACTTTTTAAATTAGGAATTCAGAATAATATTGGACCGCAATGGTGCCTCTAACTGCAGCGTCTGTGTCAATAGAGTGAAATAGGGATATTACATGTAGTTATGCCGAAAAAGGCCAAACCATTTTCCCAATAGAATTTGACAAAAGCTTAAAAAACCAGGGCTGACTCCGCCGCTCCCTGCAGTTCATCCTCGGCCAGCCGGTACAGCGGGAGGCCGTGTTCGACCCGGACTTGGCTCGGGAGCTGCTGCAACTAGCCAGCGGCCTCAACATCGAGGCCGTCTCTGCCGTCACTCTGTGCACCAGCGACTTCTACGAAGGTAACGAATGAATGGCTGATTGTTTACCTCAGGGACCATTTGCTCAGATTATTTGGTAGTGTGCTCACTCAGTGGCCATTTAGAGTAAGATATCAAAGTAGCGGGTGGTAAACTATTGACTGCGTCATGGAGAGGGGAGCGGCTAAGGGGAATCTAAGCCAGGTGTCGGCAGAAATGCCGCTCGCGAGGCCTCTCTCTCCGGCCCTCGGGTCCTTTGAATCTATAAAATAGCAATCTGGCCTGCACAAGGTTTATTTCTTTTCTCAGCTCTCTTCTCTCCCCCTCTTCCCTCCCGTCTCTTCTCTCTCCCCTTCTCTCCTTCTTCTCTCTCCTCTCTTCCCTCTTCCTCTCCCCTATTCTCTCCTATTTTCTTGTCCCGAGTCTCGCCTGTCTCTTCTCTCATCTCTCATCTTCTATTCTCTCTCCTTTCCACTCTCATCTGGCCTGCAGTCATTAGCTGGATTCTTTATCTGGCTTTGATGTAAAAGAGTTGCCGACTCCAGAGCTAAGTGCGGGGAAGACTACAGCCCACTTAGCCCCCACCCCTACATCTGTCATGTGCCCGCCAGACCCAAGGCCTCAATGTGAGCCTCGTTGCCGCTCCCGCACCTGCAGAGCAGGGTCGCACAGACGGCGCCATCTGCGAGTTCAGCATGGAGCAGCGGAACGAATTTCTGCAGCGAGCATTCGAAGCCGGGGTTCGCAACATCGAGATGGAGTCGCTGGCGCTGGCGGCCATCACGCACCGGCTGGGCATCCGTGGTGAGAGGGCAGATTGTCACGGACTACTAAATTAATGGTCTATGTAGGCGAATTTTATTAATGTAGGCGAAATCCATCAGTGACAAGTCCGACTTCAATTAAATCTATAGCAACTAGCTATTAATATTAATGCACTCATATTTGAGCATATGGCATTTCTTAAGAGGTCGGAAAGTTTTGATAGTTGAATTTTTTTAACTTTCTCATCTGAAATTCAAATGAATTTTCAGAAATTTTAATTGCAGTTATCTTACAGGGTTTCGAAATTAGCAAAATATTCTCGATTTTTCGACAATGGGAACTGTCGTACAGATCGAATGCAGTCTACAAAGAGCATTCATGGAACCCATGGTAGGAGTTGCATCACAAGCTCGAAAAAATCACATCGTCGAAAACTTTTTTTCCAGGCATTTTTATAATGATATAAAAAAGTAAACTTCCACTACTATGGTTTGTTAGGGTTAGGGTTAGGGTTAGGGTTAGGGTTAGGGTTAGGGTTCGGCTGCTAAATGAGTTTTCGGCGATGTGACTTTTCGAGTTTGTGAATTTTCGAGCATGTGATGGCGACCCTCAAGGAATACACAAGGAGACAGAGTATACATGGAGATGGTAATGGAATATATATAGAGAATATTACATAAAATATACATACGAGCTAGAATATACAGAGAATACACTATTCTAGAGATTTTTAAAAATTAACCTCAAAATCCTTACAAAAAACGCCCGCAGCCGCCTGCATGGCAGTCACCCTGCTGGACAGGTTCAAGCAGGACCAGGTGCAGCTGGATCACAGCCTGATTGCTCAGTTCGAAGGGCGAATGCTGCGGATTCTGGCCGCCTTCATCAGGAGTAGAAACATTTGTGGCTGAGCTAATCTGCTAATTGCTTTTAACTGGGTTTGTTACACCCGAACATTGTCGTTTGTCGCTTTTAACTAATGTCCATCAGGGCTATGCAGACAGCTCTAATTATTCTAGTGACAATCTTCTATTGACTACTTAGAAATTTTTTAATTTAGTAGTGTAGATAGCATGTAATCAAAGTAGTTATTGCCACGCCATGAAATAAAATGTTTTTCAATATTTAATATAGCTTTTCTGCAAATTCTTAACTGACTACTTAGTAGTTTTTTAGTAGTGTAGGTAGCATGTGATCAAAAGAATTAGGACTAGCTAACTCAAATTGTATAGTAGTACTACTGCGATACAATTTCTAAGTTAAAATTATATTCTTGCTTATCGTGTATTTTAAAGCAGCTCTGGTGTCACGTGACTATCCCGTGACTTACAATTATAAACTCGATTAAATATACCTGGAAGAGCCATCATCAATCGCTTCATTCTGAGAATTGCTTTAACCAGTTCCTAAGCGATAGCGGCGAATGCCAATCAAAAATAACAGGAAATGTGCCATTCTACAAAAATAGTTATAGCAAAGTTCGGAATTTCTGTGAAACAGGAAAAAATCAGATAGCAGTAATCTATAAACGGAAATTTTAGCAGATATGTGAGCGAATATTTGCATGGTGGCGGGCTGGGAGATGGGGTGGCGGTCTGGGAGATGGGGTGGCGGTCTGGGAGATGGGGTGGCGGGCTGGGAGATGGGTTGGCGGGCTGGGAGATGGGGTGGCGGGCTGGGAGATTAGGTGGCGGTCTGGGAGATGGGGTGGCGGGCTGGGAGAGTCGGCGTGTACCCAGCCAGACACAGAGTACAAAGCTGCACTAAAAAATTTTGGAATTCAAAGGTACTCATTAGCTACCGAACAATCAGCAAGATTAGAATTAATTTGGCCACAGGTATGGGCCGACAATAAGCGAGAAAATGCTTTGAAATATTATACACTGAGAATTAAAAAAGCATTCTATAGCATTGACTATTCATACATCGTTTCTCTCAGAGCCTGTAAGAAACTAAACAATGTCAGCTCAACCGGTGCCAGTAAGCCAGCGCCGCTCTCGGCCGGTGCACCATCTGGTCCCAGTGGGCCCGGCCGCTGCCATAGCAGTTAGAGGAGAAGACCACATAGCCCAGGCAGGCGTCCAAATCCGGCTGAACTCGGCGCTGATTAAGCCGGCAGCTCATGACGGACACGATGAGGCTGACTCGGTCCAGCCGGCGTTCGGGCAGATCAATGCCGACCGACTCGTTGTACACCGGGCGCTGCGACGGCTCGAAGATGCGGCTGCGCTTTTTAAATGCGGCCGAGCCGCCTGCTAGCAGCGCAAGGCGAAGGTAGGTGGCTGCGGGTGATGCAGGGAGTGATGTAGGGGGTGATGTAGGGAGTGATGCAAGGAGTCATGTAGAGAGTGATGCAGGGAATGGTGTAGGGAGTGATGTAGAGAATGATGCAGGGAGTGATGCAGGGAGTGATGCATAGAGTGATGCAGGGAGTGATGCAGGGGGTGATGCAGGGAGTGATGTAGGGATTGATACAGGGAGTGATGCAGAGATTGATGCAGGGAGTGATGCAGGGAGTGGTGTAGGGAGTGATGTAGAGAGTGATGTAGAGAGTGATGTAGAGAGTGATGCAGGGAGTGATGCAGGGAGTGATGCAGGGAGTGGTGTAGGGAGTGGTGTAGGGAGTGATGTAGAGAGTGATGTAGAGAGTGATGTAGAGAGTGATGCAGGGAGTGATGCAGGGAGTGATGCAGGGAGTGATGCAGGGAGTGATGTAGAGAGTGATGTAGAGAGTGATGTAGAGAGTGATGTAGAGAGTGATGCAGGGAGTGATGCAGGGAGTGATGCAGGGAGTGATGCAGGGAGTGATGTGAAGAGAAAGTGGAGGTTAACTCACCGGGCACACTCCCGTCATCTGTTCGAATGTCGTTGGCTTTGAGCACCATGACGCTCAGCCTCTCCGCCGATGGCACATAGTGCAGGGCCACGAGGAGCTCGCAAGATCCCGTCTGAAATTTTTTTGCGTGCTCAGTTTACGCCAGAGTCTGCTCATTTCTTTCTCGAATTCGATTACCAAAATTTTTAGCTATTCCATCCCTACAACCTAAATCCTCGGCCTCGTTCCCCTCTCTCTTTTCCTCAATATTCACCTTACTCCCTTCCCCATTCCCCTCTCTATCATCGCAGGCCCACCTGCGGCAGCCGCAGTGGTAGCCTGTCGTACTGCACGGGCCGGCCAATGTCTGCCGGGAGCTGCAGCAGCGCCTCGCCGACGATTCTCTCCCTACTGAAACGGTCGAAGTCGAGGCAGCGCAGCAGCAGCATCAGCCGCTCGGGCTCCGCCAGCGGCAGCACCAGAGTTTCGTTGAACACTGGGCACGCGGTCTGGCCGACCACACCAGTGCGCACTGTCTCTAAGATGACGTAATCAGATGCTGATGACGTCACCAGCTGGGCTTGGGCGAAGTTGCAGTGGCACAGGCCCAGCCTGGGCCCCGGCGTGCTCTCGGCGCTGTGCAGGTGCACGGCAAGACAGTCGGACAGGCGGGTTAGAGAGAAAGTCAGCGTCACCTCGGGTGCCGGAGCGGCCAGAAGCAGGCGCCGCTGCTCCTGCGGCTCCGGCGGCGCCGGTGCCAGCTGCGACTTCGCCTGCTGCTGATGCCGATAGGCCAAGCCTGCGGGCTCGGCTGCGCGCTGCGAAATCTGCTTCAATGGCCGCGAGGTTTTATGTGCCTTTTTTCACGGGTAACTACTGACTAGTAAATAGTAGAGTGCTACGAATGCAACTCGAATTTTTAGTTCAGTTTCCACAGCAGCAAACTTTGACGCACCAAATCGAGCCGCCTGTCTAAGCCAGTCGATGGGTACACTTTTTCATCTTCTTTGGTGAAGCAGAAAAAGCAGCAACTGCAGCAACGAGGGCAGCCAGATGAGGCTGGGTGGCCTTCGTGAATCTGGGACTTCTCTGAAGTGCAGGAAATTTATCAACGTGTAGAGCTGTCAATTTACATCTACTCGCTTGACTGACATTATACTTGTAAATCACTCCCCTTATTGCCCAACTGTTCTCTTACTCTTCTTCCCGTTCAAAGTATACGCTTTAATCCCCAGTCCCATATTAGTCCCATACCCCAGTATCGTACCCAGTTCCCACACCCAGTCCCACGTCTAGTCCCATATCTAGCCCCACACTTAGTCTCAAACCCAGTCTTATGTCCAGTCCCACTCCCAATCTCACACCCAAGCAGTCCCACACCTAGTCACATACCCAGTCCCACACCCAGTCTCACACCTAGTCACATATCCAGTCCCACACCCAGTCTCACACCATGCAGTCCCACACCCGTCTCACACCCATGCAGTCCCACCCAGTCTCACACCATGCAGTCCCACACCCGTCTCACACCCATGCAGTCCCACACCCGTCTCACACCCATGCAGTCCCACACCTAGTCACATATCCAGTCCCACACCCAGTCTCACACCCATGCAGTCCCACACCTAGTCACATATCCAGTCCCACACCCGTCTCACACCCATGCAGTCCCACACCCGTCTCACACCCATGCAGTCCCACACCTAGTCACATATCCAGTCCCACACCCAGTCTCACACCCATGCAGTCTCACATCTAGTCACATACCTATGCAGTCCCACACCCAGTCTCACACACATGCAGTCCCACCCAGTCTCACACCCATGCAGTCCCACACCCAGTCTCACACACATGCAGTCCCACACCCAGTCTCACACACATGCAGTCCCACACCTAGTCACATACCCAGTCCCACACCTAGTCACATACCCAGTCCCACACCTAGTCACATACCCAGTCCCACACCTAGTCACATACCCAGTCCCACACCTAGTCCGACACCTTGTCCCCACACCTAGTCTCAAAACTAATCTCAAACCTAGTCCCACACCCAGTCCCACACCCATTCCTACACCCAGCCCCACACCCAGCCCCACACCCAGTCCCACACCCAGCCCCACACCTAGTCCCCACACTCAGCCCCACACCCAGTCCCACACCCAGTCCCCACACTCAGCCCCACACCCAGTCCCACACCCAGTACGAGCTACCACACCCAGTTACATACCCAGTCCCACACCCAAATGCCACTCACGAGAGCCGCTCCCCTGCCGCCGCCGTCTCGCAGCGGTCCGCAGCGGGCAGCGCGGGCACAGCAGGCACAGCAGCAGCAGCAGGCCGATGCCAAACAGCAGGCAGGCGCCGGCCGCGGCAGCAACGATGATGGCAGTCTGAGCAGTGGTGCCCGTCACCATTTTCCATCGATCATGGCCGATAGGTCAGGGCACGAGGAGAGACCGCCTCGTGTCTTGCGGACAGTCTATAGTGAGATGAGCACACGAGTGGAGCGCTTAGGAATGAAACTGAGCAGTCAGCGGTCCCCCGCCTAAACCAACAATAATAAGCTCAGCTAAAGCCAATGAAGAAGTCAGGCTGTGTGTGTGTGCTTCACCCCACCGAACCCCAGAAATGCCAGAGAGATGACAATTGACAAGGGAGAGACAGGCAGATAGAGGGTGGCACGTGCGGCCTGGGGGAGTCTCATTATGCTGCAGACTCGCCAAGGGTGAATCTGGAACACGTGCGTGCGCACTAAGTCGAGTGAATGCATGCATGCCCATATAGCTGGGGGGCGGGCAATGGCCACATTGTGAAGGAAGCGCTGGGGGGGGGGTACGTGCTCGAATGGTGGGGCTCAGTTACACTGCCTGTCTGCATTCTGGTTAATAAATCGCATATTTCACCTTATTCGCCGTGATGCAACCAAGTACAGTACCTGGATTGGAGCATCAGCTTTCTAAAGGCTGATCCTGACTCGGGTTCCTAAGACTAAGGCTAATTATAGACTATTAATTTACTCGGTAAATGCGATTCGTCAAAACTGAATTTCTTTGATATCGGATTTCACCTAGCAAGTATTCTCTATGGCTACTATGCTGGCTTTGACGGGTGACAACAAATCTTTGGTGAGATTTATGCCTGCCAAACACCAGGGAAATCGGGTGCCAAGAGGCCATGAAAAATCGGGCGCCAACAGACAGTGAGAGATCGGGCGCCAACAGGCCATGAGAAATCGGGCGCCAACAGACAATGAAAAATCGGGCGCCAACAGACAATGAGAAATCGGGCACCAACAGACAATGAGAAATCGGGCGCCAACAGACAATGAGAAATCGGGCGCCAACTGAAAATGAGAAATCAAGCGCCAACAGACAATGAGAAATCGGGCGCCAACTGAAAATGAGAAATCGGGCGCCAACTGAAAATGAGAAATCGGGCGCCAACTGAAAATGAGAAATCGGGCGCCAACTGAAAATGAGAAATCGGGCGCCAACTGAAAATGAGAAATCAAGCGCCAACAGACAATGAGAAATCGGGCGCCAACTGAAAATGAGAAATCGGGCGCCAACTGAAAATGAGAAATCGGGCGCCAACTGAAAATGAGAAATCGGGCGCCAACTGAAAATGAGAAATCGGGCGCCAACTGAAAATGAGAAATCGGGCGCCAACTGAAAATGAGAAATCGGGCGCCAACTGAAAATGAGAAATCGGGCGCCAACTGAAAATGAGAAATCGGGCGCCAACTGAAAATGAGAAATCGGGCGCCAACAGACAATGAGAAATCGGGCGCCAACAGACAATGAGAAATCGGGCGCCAAATGAAAATGAGAAATCAGGTGCCAACCAACAGGCCATGAGAAACCGGGCACCAACAGACAATGAAAAATCTGGCGCCTACAGACAATGAGAAACCGGGCACCAACAGACAATGAGAAATCGGGCGCCAACTGAAAATGAGAAATCGGGCGCCAACTGAAAATGAGAAATCGGGCGCCAACTGAAAATGAGAAATCGGGCGCCAACTGAAAATGAGAAATCGGGCGCCAACTGAAAATGAGAAATCGGGCGCCAACTGAAAATGAGAAATCGGGCGCCAACTGAAAATGAGAAATCGGGCGCCAACTGAAAATGAGAAATCGGGCGCCAACTGAAAATGAGAAATCGGGCGCCAACTGAAAATGAGAAATCGGGCGCCAACAGACAATGAGAAATCGGGCGCCAACTGAAAATGAGAAATCGGGCGTCAACTGAAAATGAGAAATCGGGCGCCAAATGAAAATGAGAAATCGGGCGTCAACTGAAAATGAGAAATCGGGCGCCAACCAACAGGCCATGAGAAATCGGGCGCTAATTTTTAAAGTATGCTGTAGAATCAAGCAAATCTGATTAATCAAACAGAGCCTTTCTTGAAGCGATTCGCAAGAAAAGAAACATTGCTTGATTTTTTTGTCCTTCCTAAATCGTCATTTCATTTAAACCTCAACGCAAGAAATACCCTTTGTATTCCTGCCAGTTACTGAAAGTAGTTTTGGAAAATTTTAAAAAGTTAATACTTGTTAGAATCGAAGAGTCATAAATGAGTCACGCACAGTTTACCAAGCGCGACCACCAAACGCACAGAGACACAGGAAACTGAGGGGGGGGGGGAGACTCCAACCAGAAATGAAAATCATCCACAATAAAATGTAGCCAAACTCCGATGGCGAGCAGCACAGTCTACAGTTGCTGCCAGGCAGGGACCTGTGTCCCAGAAAGTTCCCACACCAGGCTTCCACCACCAGCGCATTTGAAAGAAGAGCGAGAAAACTGGAGGTGAGGAGGGGGGCAACAGAGACGGGGGCTCTCGTTTCACTTTAATCACAGGCTGGCAAAAGGGGCTACAAGATTGAGGGACAGGAGAGCGAGAGAGGAGAGAGTGGGAAAGAGAGTTGAAGCGCAGTTCCATTCCAGGAAACTCGGAACTATACAGTGCCTTCTCAGCATCTCTCGGCATAGGCAGTTGTATCTGCGCGGCGAGGCGGGCCTCGCATTATAAATACAGCCATGCAGACCCAACAGGAGGAGGTCAAGCTTCGTCCAAGACGCAATAAGCCCAGCTGGTGGCGACTCAAAATCTGTGTGGCTGTCTTTGGTTTTCTAGCTGTATGACCGAAACCGCTTCAAAACCGCGGGCTCATAAAGCTAGCCTACCAAAGTAGCCACAACAGACTGAGCAGCGTGTCTGAGCAGTTCAACCAGCCAACTTCCGTGTAATTTCCGGTGAGTAGCTATCAAGCCCGCCCTGTCAACAGCATCCGGGACTGTAGAAGATATTGTGTTAGTTAATTTTCAGGAGTGCCATTGCTCAAGGCACCCTCACACAGGGTGTACAGCGGCCCAGACTTTCTAGTCGTCGGGCATGTACACTCCCTGTGTCTGAGCCCTCCAAAAAGATTTGGCAGCACGCGAAATCGAACTCTGAGACTTAGGCGCGTGCGAGACGTACAGAGATTAACATCTAAAGATTTTGATTTTCCATTTACCTATTGCACAGATATTTGCACACTTTAAGTCTATGCTCAATGGTAACCAGCGCCTTGCTGGACCTTCGTGAACTACACTGTGTGCCATTCTATTGAGTGATGAAACCATATCTAACACATCTAACAGAAGATCAAACAGGCTGTAGTGTGTTAAACTAGATGACAGCATATCTAACAGCACACCAGTCTAGATGACAGCATATCGAACAGCACGCCAGTCTAGATGACAGCATGTCTAACAGAACGCCAGTCTAGATGACAGCATATCTAACAGAACGCCAGTCTAGATGACAGCATATCTAACAGCACGCCAGTCTAGATGACAGCATGTCTAACAGAACTCCAGTCTAGATGACAGCATATCTAACAGAACGCCAGTCTAGATGACAGCATATCTAACAGAACGCCAGTCTAGATGACAGCATATCTAACAGTCTAGATGACAGCATATCTAACAGTCTAGATGACAGCATATCTAACAGTCTAGATGACAGCATATCTAACAGTCTTGATGACAGCATATCTAACAGTCTAGATGATAGCATATCTAACAGTCTAGATGACAGCATATCTAACAGTCTAGATGACAGCATATCTAACAGTCTAGATGACAGCATATCTAACAGTCTAGATGATAGCATATCTAACAGTCTAGATGACAGCATATCTAACAGTCTAGATGACAGCATATCTAACAGTCTAGATGACAGCATATCTAACAGTCTAGATGACAGCATATCTAACAGTCTAGATGACAGCATATCTAACAGTCTAGATGATAGCATATCTAACAGTCTAGATGACAGCATATTTAACAGTCTAGATGATAGCATATCTAACAGTCTAGATGACAGCATATCTAACAGTCTAGATGATAGCATATCTAACAGTCTTGATGACAGCATATCTAACAGTCTAGATGATAGCATATCTAACAGTCTAGATGATAGCATATCTAACAGTCTAGATGACAGCATATCTAACAGTCTAGATGATAGCATATCTAACAGTCTAGATGACAGCATATCTAACAGTCTAGATGACAGCATATCTAACAGTCTAGATGACAGCATATCTAACAGTCTAGATGACAGCATATCTAACAGCTGCACTGTGTGCCACTCAGGCGCAGGGCCACCCTAGCAGTTAGACACAGCACAGCATATTTGGCTAATGATATTTGCGCAGCTAAGCTCAGTTTGGGCAGACACCAACCAACAGTTAACACATTTGTCATTCTGTCTGGACTCCGTCAGTGCTGCGCATCAAAATGCGAAGCGTTAATGTTCACCGCTACAATCAGAGTTGCCAAATAAGCGCAAGATACTTTTCTGAATGGTAGACGATTAAACTATTAATAAATATACTACTGAGAACCAATATACTACTGACATAGTGTAATTTTTTATGAAATTATGAGACAGTTTACACGGTTACTAAATTTGACTAATCGAGTAACATGAAACTCAAGTCTTGCAATTAGTGTATTGAATACAAGCGTAGAAATATATAATCATAAATTTAACGCTAACAGCACATTCGGTCAGTCAGATTTAATTTTCATACATTTACATTTATAAACACAAAGTTAAAAATACAATTTTAAAAACACATTGAACAGGTGAACCGTTATACCGTAACAGCAGGTAAACCTACACACACCGGCAGATAAACCTACACACACCGGCAGGTAAACCTACACACAACGGCAGGTAAACCTACACACACCGGCAGATAAACCTACACACACCGGCAGGTAAACCTACACACACCGGCAGGTAAACCTACACACACCGGCAGATAAACCTACACACACCGGCAGGTAAACCTACACACACCGGCAGATAAACCTACACACACCGGCAGGTAAATCTACACACACCGGCAGGTAAACCTACACACACCGGCAGGTAAACCTACACACACCGGCAGGTAAACCTACACACACCGGCAGGTAAACCTACACACACCGGCAGATAAACCTACACACACCGGCAGGTAAATCTACACACACCGGCAGGTAAACCTACACACACCGGCAGGTAAACCTACACACACCGGCAGGTAAACCTACACACACCGGCAGGTAAACCTACACACACCGGCAGGTAAACCTACACACACCGGCAGGTAAACCTACACACACCGGCAGGTAAACCTACAGCATCAATGAGTGCCAGCAGCTGGCAGTTTCTGCGCCACCAGCCCATAGCTCAGCGACAAGTCCCTACTCCAGGCCCAGCGGCCAGTCAGCGGGTTCAGCCGCATGCCGACAGTCAGGCGGGTCTCCAGGCCGCAGTCGGCCAGGCGCCTTCGCAGCTGATCAGGCGGGATGAACAGCCGCCAGTCGTGAGTCCCGGGCGGCACCAGGCGGAGCAGCCGCTCAGCAGCCATCACGCCGAGCCAGTAGGAGGCGGCCGTCCGGTTGATGGTGGTGACAACCAGACAGCCGCCCGGCCGAAGCAGGTCGGCCGCCGACCGGAGAAATTCCGGCCAGTTGTCGACGTGCTCGAGGACTTCGCTAGCCACGGCCAAGTCGAATTCGGCCGGCCGGTCGGCAGCCAGCTCGGACACCGTCTGGCACCGGAAGGTCAGCCGGCCATCAGCGATTCCAGACTCGGCAGCGGCCGACTGTTGTCGCCGACTGGACGCTGCCTCGACGGACTCGGCGACCGGGTCGACGCCGAGCACCCGGACGCCGAGGCGGGCCAGCGGCTCCGCTAGAAGGCCGCCGCCGCAGCCGAGGTCAACCAGTTCGGCGTCGGCGAGGCCGGCCGGGCCGCGGGCGAAGCTGGCCGCGGTGCGCACCAGAGGAACCCGGAGCCGGTTCAGCGAGTGCAGCGCCTGCAGCGGGCCGGCCCGGTCCCACCAGCTGTCGGCTAGGCTGGCGAATTTCTGCGCCTCCGCCGCGGATGTCGCCGATGTCGATGCGCTAGACGACGCGGCTGCGGCAGCGGCGGCCTGCGAGCAGAGGCGGCGAACTGCGGACCGCATGAGCATGCAAACAATTGCGACAGGGTGGATTGCAAGATCAAATACATCCGAATTTGGGATGGAGAAAAATGCAGTTAGAGACTCCCGATTTTGGGATTTGTAACTTTGGACTGTTGAATTGGGAATAATGGGTGTCCGGGAATTGGACTAGAGTTAGCGTCCTGGTGAAATGGGACTAGAGGTTTGGGATCTGTGGATTTGGGACTAGAGATTTCGGATCTGTGGATTTGGACTAGAAGTTTTCTGATCTGTGGATTTGGGACTAGAGGTTTGGGATCTGTGGATTTGGGACTAGAGGTTTGGGATCTGTGGATTTGGGACTAGAGGTTTCGGATCCGTGGAAATGGGACTGGAGGTTTAGGATTTAAGATCAGTGTAAAGATAACTTTTGGGATCCGAGATAAAGCGACTAGATAGAGAATGGGATCTTGGCTAGATGAGACTGATGAAGAACACGGAAAATGATTTTATGCAATTTTGACGAGAGACGGGACTAAAGCAAAAGCCAAAAACTTTGAGAATGTGTACATTTTAAAAACAACAAAAATGAGACCAGAAGACAGCATACATTCCATACTAGAATGCCGAGCAATGCTGAACATTATGTGGCTGCTTGTAGCACTAGTATTTAGGTATGTTTCAATGCGTATAGAAATATTAATAACAAGCTATTGCAATATGTTGAGCAGGAGAAAAATGATCTGGCACACACAATGAAGTTAAACATTGTAATCTGGAAGAAACTTAAATAAACACGGGACTGTGAATTAGATAGTCTAGCAAACATGAAATCAACTATACAGAAGTTATGGTACTCGGAATGGATTCGAATAAAGCCAGATCCAAATGGGATTTTGGACAAAAGGGATCAGAGAAAACTGGATTTAGATTCGACTTAATATGGGAGACTTGGGATCCAAGAGAAAGGATTAAGAATGGGACTAATTGGGAGAACTTGGGATCCAAGAGAAAGGATTAAGAATGGGACTAATTGGGAGAAATGGGATCCAAGAGAAAGGATTAAGAATGGGACTAATTTGGGAGAAATGGGATCCAAGAGAAAGGATTAAGAATGGGACTAATTTGGGAGAAATGGGATCCAAGAGAAAGGATTAAGAATGGGACTAATTTGGGAGAAATGGGATCCAAGAGAAAGGATTAAGAATGGGACTAATTTGGAGAAATGGGATCCAAGAGAAAGGATTAAGAATGGGACTAATTTGGGAGAAATGGGATCCAAGAAAAGGATTAAGAATGGGACTAATTGGGAGAAATGGGATCCAAGAGAAAGGATTAAGAATGGGACTAATTTGGAGAAATGGGATCCAAGAGAAAGGATTAAGAATGGGACTAATTTGGGAGAAATGGGATCCAAGAAAAGGATTAAGAATGGGACTAATTTGGGAGAAATGGGATCCAAGAGAAAGGATTAAGAATGGGACTAATTTGGGAGAAATGGGATCCAAGAGAAAGGATTAAGAATGGGACTAATTTGGAGAAATGGGATCCAAGAGAAAGGATTAAGAATGGGACTAATTGGGAGAAATGGGATCCAAGAAAAAGGATTAAGAATGGGACTAATTGGGAGAAATGGGATCCAAGAAAAGGATTAAGAATGGGACTAATTTGGGAGAAATGGGATCCAAGAGAAAGGATTAAGAATGGGACTAATTTGGGAGAAATGGGATCCAAGAGAAAGGATTAAGAATGGGACTAATTCGGGAGAAATGGGATCCAAGAGAAAGGATTAAGAATGGGACTAATTTGGAAGAAATGGGATCCAAGAGAAAGGATTAAGAATGGGACTAATTTGGGAGAAATGGGATCCAAGAAAAAGGATTAAGAATGGGACTAATTGGGGAGAAATGGGATCCAAGAGAAAGGATTAAGAATGGGACTAATTTGGAAGAAATGGGATCCAAGAGAAAGGATTAAGAATGGGACTAATTTGGGAGAAATGGGATCCAAGAAAAGGATTAAGAATGGGACTAATTTGGGAGAAATGGGATCCAAGAGAAAGGATTAAGAATGGGACTAATTTGGGAGAAATGGGATCCAAGAGAAAGGATTAAGAATGGGACTAATTTGGGAGAAATGGGATCCAAGAAAAAGGATTAAGAATGGGACTAATTTGGGAGAAATGGGATCCAAGAGAAAGGATTAAGAATGGGACTAATTTGGGAGAAATGGGATCCAAGAGAAAGGATTAAGAATGGGACTAATTGGGGAGAAATGGGATCCAAGAGAAAGGATTAAGAATGGGACTAATTTGGAGAAATGGGATCCAAGAGAAAGGATTAAGAATGGGACTAATTTGGGAGAAATGGGATCCAAGAAAAGGATTAAGAATGGGACTAATTTGGGAGAAATGGGATCCAAGAGAAAGGATTAAGAATGGGACTAATTTGGGAGAAATGGGATCCAAGAGAAAGGATTAAGAATGGGACTAATTTGGGAGAAATGGGATCCAAGAGAAAGGATAAGAATGGGACTAATTTGGGAGAAATGGGATCCAAGAAAAGGATTAAGAATGGGACTAATTTGGGAGAAATGGGATCCAAGAGAAAGGATTAAGAATGGGACTAATTTGGGAGAAATGGGATCCAAGAGAAAGGATTAAGAATGGGACTAATTGGGAGAAATGGGATCCAAGAGAAAGGATTAAGAATGGGACTAATTTGGAAGAAATGGGATCCAAGAGAAAGGATTAAGAATGGGACTAATTTGGGAGAAATGGGATCCAAGAGAAAGGATAAGAATGGGACTAATTGGGGAGAAATGGGATCCAAGAGAAAGGATTAAGAATGGGACTAATTTGGAAGAAATGGGATCCAAGAGAAAGGATTAAGAATGGGACTAATTTGGGAGAAACGGGATCCAAGAAAAAGGATAAGAATGGGACTAATTTGGGAGAAATGGGATCCAAGAGAAAGGATTAAGAATGGGACTAATTTGGGAGAAATGGGATCCAAGAGAAAGGATTAAGAATGGGACTAATTTGGGAGAAATGGGATCCAAGAAAAAGGATTAAGAATGGGACTAATTGGGGAGAAATGGGATCCAAGAGAAAGGATTAAGAATGGGACTAATTTGGAAGAAATGGGATCCAAGAGAAAGGATTAAGAATGGGACTAATTTGGGAGAAACGGGATCCAAGAAAAAGGATTAAGAATGGGACTAATTTGGGAGAAATGGGATCCAAGAGAAAGGATTAAGAATGGGACTAATTTGGGAGAAATGGGATCCAAGAGAAAGGATTAAGAATGGGACTAATTGGGAGAAATGGGATCCAAGAGAAAGGATTAAGAATGGGACTAATTGGGGAGAAATGGGATCCAAGAAAAGGATTAAGAATGGGACTAATTGGGAGAAATGGGATCCAAGAAAAGGATTAAGAATGGGACTAATTTGGGAGAAATGGGATCCAAGAGAAAGGATTAAGAATGGGACTAATTGGGAGAAATGGGATCCAAGAAAAGGATTAAGAATGGGACTAATTTGGGAGAAATGGGATCCAAGAGAAAGGATTAGAATGGGACTAATTGGGAGAAATGATCCAAGAGAAAGGATTAAGAATGGGACTAATTGGGAGAAATGGGATCCAAGAGAAAGGATTAAGAATGGGACTAATTTGGGAGAAACGGGATCCAAGAAAAAGGATTAAGAATGGGACTAATTGGGGAGAAATGAATCCAAGAGAAAGGATTAAGAATGGGACTAATTCGGGAGAAATGGGATCCAAGAGAAAGGATTAAGAATGGGACTAATTTGGGAGAAACGGGATCCAAGAAAAGGATTAAGAATGGGACTAATTTGGGAGAAATGGGATCCAAGAGAAAGGATTAAGAATGGGACTAATTTGGGAGAAATGGGATCCAAGAGAAAGGATTAAGAATGGGACTAATTTGGGAGAAACGGGATCCAAGAGAAAGGATTAAGAATAGGACTAATTTGGGAGAAATGGGATCCAAGAAAAAGGATTAAGAATAGGACTAATTTGGGAGAAATGGGATCCAAGAGAAAGGATTAAGAATGGGACTAATTTGGGAGAAATGGGATCCAAGAGAAAGGATTAAGAATGGGACTAATTTGGGAGAAATGGGATCCAAGAGAAAGGATTAAGAATGGGACTAATTTGGGAGAAATGGGATCCGAGAAAAAGGATTAAGAATGGGACTAATTGGGGAGAAATGGGATCCAAGAGAAAGGATTAAGAATGGGACTAATTGGGGAGAAATGGGATCCAAGAAAAAGGATTAAGAATGGGACTAATTTGGGAGAAATGGGATCCAAGAAAAAGGATTAAGAATGGGACTAATTTAGAAGAAATGGGATCCAAGAGAAAGGATTAAGAATGGGACTAATTTGGGAGAAATGGGATCCAAGAGAAAGGATTAAGAATGGGACTAATTTGGGAGAAATGGGATCCAAGAGAAAGGATTAAGAATGGGACTAATTTGGGAGAAACGGGATCCAAGAAAAAGGATTAAGAATGGGACTAATTTGGGAGAAATGGGATCCAAGAGAAAGGATTAAGAATGGGACTAATTTGGGAGAAACGGGATCCAAGAAAAGGATTAAGAATGGACTAATTTGGGAGAAATGGGATCCAAGAAAAAGGATTAAGAATGGGACTAATTTGGGAGAAATGGGATCCAAGAGAAAGGATTAAGAATGGGACTAATTGGGGAGAAATGGGATCCAAGAGAAAGGATTAAGAATGGGACTAATTTGGGAGAAATGGGATCCAAGAGAAAGGATTAAGAATGGGACTAATTTGGGAGAAATGGGATCCAAGAGAAAGGATTAAGAATGGGACTAATTTGGGAGAAATGGGATCCAAGAGAAAGGATTAAGAATGGGACTAATTTGGGAGAAATGGGATCCAAAAAAGGATTAAGAATGGGACTAATTGGGAGAAATGGGATCCAAGAGAAAGGATTAAGAATGGGACTAATTGGGAGAAATGGGATCCAAGAAAAGGATTAAGAATGGGACTAATTTGGGAGAAATGGGATCCAAGAAAAAGGATTAAGAATGGGACTAATTTAGAAGAAATGGGATCCAAGAGAAAGGATTAAGAATGGGACTAATTGGGAGAAATGGGATCCAAGAGAAAGGATTAAGAATGGGACTAATTGGGAGAAATGGGATCCAAGAGAAAGGATTAAGAATGGGACTAATTTGGGAGAAATGGGATCCAAGAGAAAGGATTAAGAATGGGACTAATTTGGGAGAAATGGGATCCAAGAGAAAGGATTAAGAATGGGACAATTTGGGAGAAATGGGATCCAAGAGAAAGGATTAAGAATGGGACTAATTTGGGAGAAATGGGATCCAAGAGAAAGGATTAAGAATGGGACTAATTCGGGAGAAATGGGATCCAAGAGAAAGGATTAAGAATGGGACTAATTTGGGAGAAATGGGATCCAAGAAAAGGATTAAGAATGGGACTAATTTGGGAGAAATGGGATCCAAGAGAAAGGATTAAGAATGGGACTAATTTGGGAGAAATGGGATCCAAGAGAAAGGATTAAGAATGGGACTAATTTGGGAGAAATGGGATCCAAGAGAAAGGATTAAGAATGGGACTAATTTGGGAAAAATGGGATCCAAGAAAACGGGATTAAGAATAGGCTTCTGGGGGCATTTTAACAAGGAAGCAGAATTCAGAATCCAGAAGGGATCTTAAGAGACGAAGATTTTACAACCAGCATTAACTAACTGACAAAAATATCCCAAAGCATGCACCCCAAGCTAAAACGCGCTCATTGTTTTTTCCCTTGACGCTTCCTCTCTTCTTCCGCCAGCTGATGCTGGCTGAGGTCTCTGAGCAGCCAGTGCGGCAGGAAGTAGAAGGGGGACGCGGGCCCATGCCGGGACACCAGCACCCGGTCCTGGCCGGGTTTCCAGTACAGCACAAACACGGCGCCGGCCTCGTCGGCCGTGGCGCAGACGCGGACAGCGTGGCTGAGGAACCGGTGCGCCCAGTCGAGGCCGGCCCCGGCGCTCCACTCGTCTGGCCGGAGGTGGCCGCGCGACATGGCCAACAGGCGGTCCACTGGCAGGCGGGCAACGTCGCGGAGTCGGCCGGCGGCGTCGCGGAAACCGGCGAAGATGCTGGGCACGCCGAGTAGGAAGCTCTGGGCCCACCAGCGTGGCAGGCGGCGGCGCCAGGCACCGTGCTGGCTGGTCAGCTTCAGCTCTAGCTGAGGGCATGAGGGGCGGGGGCAAACGGCGATTGTTATGACTGCTCATAGGGCGATTGTTATGACTGCTCATAGGGCGATTGTTATGACTGCTCATAGGGCGATTCTTATGACTGTTCATATGGCGATTGTTATGACTGCTCATAGGGCGATTCTTATTTTTATGACTGCTCATAGGGCCATTTTTTGAGTGCTTATAAGGCGATTCCTATGACTGCTCATAGGGCGATTCCTATGACTGCTCATAGGGCGATTCTTATGACAGCTCATAGGGCGATTGATATGACTGTTCATATGGCGATTCTCATGACTGCTCATAAGGCGATTGTTATGACTGCTCATAGGGGCGATTCTTGACTGCTCATATGACTTTTCATAGGGCGATTGTTATGACTGCTCATTTGGCGATTTTTATGACTGCTCATATGGCGATTGATAACTGCTCATAGGGCGATTCTCATGACAGCTCATAGGGCGATTGATATGACTGTTCATATGGCGATTGATAACTGCTCATAGGGCGATTCTCATGACAGCTCATAGGGCGATTGATATGACTGTTCATATGGCGATTCTCATGACTGCTCATAAGGCGATTGTTATGACTGCTCATAGGGGCGATTCTCATGACAGCTCATAGGGTGATTGATATGACTGTTCATATGGCGATTGATAACTGCTCATAAGCCGATTCTTATGACTGCTCATAGGGCGATTCTTATGACTGCTCATAGGGCGATTCTTGACTGCTCATATGACTTTTCATAGGGCGATTGATATGACTGCTCATATGGCAATTCTTGACTGCTCATATGACTGCTTATAGGGCGATTCGTATGACTGCTTATATGGCGATTTTATGGCTAATTTAATTGCATAACGTACTCATAGAAAAAAATAATCCACAATAGGCTACTGAAAACAAGCAGACTGTAAAGAAAATGAACTACGCTGGCACTAACCAACTCATCGCCGTCGCAGCAGTCCACCTCGCCGAGGCACATCAGTCGAAGATTCCCCAGCCTGGCTTCAACTATTTCGCAGTAGCGACCGCCGTCTCCGTCGCGTCCGCCTCCGCTTTCGCCAGTGGCCAGCGCCTCGAACGCGGGACCCCAGGCTGCCATGAGGCGGTCACGCCGATTCCTTTGAGCCTCCAATCGTTGTGCCTCGGCGCCGGTGAACTGGCACAGCAGCAGGCCGTCGCCGTGGACTCGGATAGCCGCCACGCACAGGTCCTGCTGGCGCTCCAACTGCTGGCAGGTCAGGCGGGTGAGCAGGCCGCGGCAGCAGACGATGCGGCCGGCCAGATTCGGCCGGGCCAGCCGCAGCCAGGCTAACAGATCGTCGATATCGCGCTGCCATGGCGGCTGCAAGGCGGACTCCCAGTCGGCCGGGCCGCCGGGCAGCCAATCGGAGAGGTTCAGCCCGGACCAATCGCGCGGCAGCCGGAGCCGCTTCAGCTGGCTGGCATCGAGTCTGGCGTGCGCCAGTCCCGCGCCAGGAACGGACAGGCGGCCAACCCGGCGCGGCCGAGTGAACTCCGGGAACGGGACGTCCGGATCCCAGCTGTCCGGCAGCCGGAGAGACAATTCCGGGATAGACAGGCGCGCCGCCGTTTCTAGCGACATCGGCTCGTGCTGGCGCGGCTGCTGCTGGCAATCGGCCGCGGAAGATAGGGCGGAAACTGGGGCGGAAGATGGGGCAGAGACAGGGGCGGAAGATGGGGCGGAGACAGGGACAGAAGATGGGGCGGAGACAGTGGCGGAAGATGAGGCAGAGACGGGAGCAGATGAGGCGGAGACAGGGGCGGAAGATGAGGCGGAGACAGGGGCGGAAGATGAGGCGGAGACAGGGGCGGAAGATGAGGCAGAGACAGGGGCGGAAGATGAGGCGGAGACAGGGGCGGAAGATGAGGCGGAGACAGGGGCGGAAGATGAGGCAGAGACAGGGGCGGAAGATGAGGCGGAGACAGGGACGGAAGATGGGGCAGAGACAGGGGCAGAAGATGCGTCGGGGGCGGGCGCGGAAGATAGATCCAAAAAGGAAACAGATGCACTTGCTTTTGGGACAATTTTTGGAGTGGAATCAGACACTTGACCAGCAGAAGCCACGTTTGATAACCGGTGAGCACTCATATTGGCCTATCAAGCGAGTTACAAGTGATCAACAGGTTTGAGTATTTATTTTGCTAACAATGAATGAGCTGAACCAGAAGACCAGATCAATCCAGCCATGGACTGATGGGCGGTGGGTACTCATAAAAAACGACCGATTTAATATTTACAAAAAACGATAATATAAAAAACGACCGAAAAAACGAGCAGTGATCTTCTCAGAAACCTAAACTAAAAAGTACAAGTAATACTATTTTTTCTTATTGGCCACAGTAGTCTTTTATAATGAATTAATATTTTCAGTTATTAAACAATTTTTTCGAAGCGATTGCTACTAAACTACATGTGCTCGTAATAATCTATCTGCATATAATGGTGACAGTTTAACCCGATGATTTGGGATGCTGGTGACCCTGGGAGGCTGGCCCAGCAACTGAGGATCTGGGAGGCTGGCCCAGCAACTGAAGATCTGGGAGGCTGGCCCAGCAACTGAGGATCTGGAAGGCTGGTGCCCAGCAACTGAGGATCTGGGAGGCTGGCCCAGCAACTGAAGATCTGGGAGGCTGGCCCAGCAACTGAAGATCTGGGAGGCTGGCTCAGCAACTGAGGATCTGGGAGGCTGGCCCAGCAACTGAGGATCTGGGAGGCTGGCCCAGCAACTGAGGATCTGGGAGGCTGGCCCAGCAACTGAGGATCTGGGAGGCTGGCCCAGCAGCTGAGGATCTGGGAGGCTGGCCCAGCAACTGAGGATCTGGGAGGCTGGCCCAGCAACTGAGGATCTGGGAGGCTGGCCCAGCAACTGAGGATGTGGGATGCTGACGGGTGGGCCTGAGATGGAGTTGTGAGATAGGATTCCAGGCCCTAATAGTATACAACTGGACATCAGGATGAAACCAAATGAAATCAAATCAGGAAAGCCAGTACAGCAAGTTTAGACTCGGCGACGACAGTACACAGCACATTATACTTATATGAACAACAATGCTCTATAAATCTAGATAAATTATCTCCATATAAAATGACTGCATGAAATATTATTTGCAACAGAATAGAGCAAGCAAGCAATTGATAATACTGCCAAATTACAAACAGAGCGCAAAGTTTAGCCGCAGATTTGAATAAAAGCAAACTACAGTTTCTATACCTTAATTAATACGAAATGCACTACTGTTCAGTAGTAGGGATGCTAAACTACATTAGCAACATCTAATTATATACAAAGTCTGCACAAAGAGTAACTATGTACATTGTACAACTTCAGTGAATGCAATATCCCTTACAGAGACAGGCAATAAAAATATATCTGCTTGTGACAATGCCGCACCTGTGCAAAATAACACAATGCCTATTAAACTCACTTGTTAGCCTTCCCATTGTACCATATTGACTATTCGCTAATTAATAAGGCAGTACAAAACAATAGAATGAACGTTAACCTGAGTCTAAGTTACAATTCGTTATCTCATTTTTAGCAATTCTAAAACGCAAACGCAAATTAATAAGCCACTAATAGTAGCATAGCATGGAAAATACTAAAATACGAAAATAGGTTTTCTTGAAGGCCGATTTTAGAAAATGACACGTGACACTTAACCCGCATCATATTGCGTGTGTGTGTGTGTGTGCGAGTTGGATGGAGAAAGAGACTGTGTCAGCTAAGCCTCAGCCGGCAGTGATATACAGTTTAATTCGTTCGGGCAGAGGCAGCCTGCAGATCTCATCATTGCTATACATTCGCAGTATGGCCAGCAGGCACAGATCCGTGAGCGGCGGCAGGCGCTGGCAGGTTGGTATGATTCGCACCTGTTTAGTCTTGCCATAGACGTCAACAACGGCGAAATGATCGCGATCTTTATAGGGGAACGGCTGCTCGTCCGGGCCCATGTCGACGCCGTTGACTACCAGGTGGAGCCTGGCGAGGTCGGGCTCGGCGTCGCGGCCCTGGCCCTGTTCGGGCATAAAGTACACGCCTATCCTGGCGCCTTTATCAGTGTCTGTGCCGCGCTTCAATGTGTGCCGGGGCACCAGATTGGGATAGTGCACAAGGCCGCAGGGCGATTGGACTAGGTTGCCGCGACGGCGAAGTAGCGGCGACGGCGAGGATGATGAGGCGGCAGCGGCACCGGGGGAGGCAGCAGACGAAGAAGACGCCGATGATGCAACGCCGCCCACTGTGCGCACGTAGGAGCGGCCGAATCTGCTGCTGAGGTCGGGCACGGCGAACTTGGGCAGCCGGGGCATCGCGTCTGGCCGGACCTGGGGAAGGCGATAGTTATTTAGGACAATAAGTTCTTTTTTCCAACCAGAAAGAGAATGGCGCCAGCGGTCTTGAGTACAGGAACAATGTAGAATCATTACAATTCATACAATAATAGGTTATTTTCACTAGTGCAGTCTCTGGTATTAATACCATATTTTTGGTCACTTTAGGACTGAACCACTGCCTGCTTCTCTGGTTAGTTAGTTAGGGGGGTGGTCTGCCCTTATGCTCGAGAACTGCGGGAGCCAAGGCAAATTAATTTTGCAAGCACGAGCACAGAATCTAAGTCGGGTACTTTGATGCGGAGAGAGCAGATGCACCACTAAGCACTGATCTGTTTCTGCCCCCACCCTTCTCCCAGTTTCCTGGTCCCTAAGATCGATGCCTTAGAAAACAAGGAAAATTTTTAATATAAATTTTTCTTCAAATGCAATTAAATCTCACCTGCGTGATGCCCACCCGGAGGTCGCCACTCCAGCCGGACTCAGTCTGTGTCACCTCAATTAGAAACAGCTCGCCTGCGCGCAACGGCTCAGCGCTGAACGTGAGGCCGTGAGCAAAACTGCGCGTCCGGGTGGCTGTCTGGCCGCCATTGCTAAGCCGGATGAAGCGGCCATGCCGCTGGTGGAAAGCCTGCGACATGGACCTGGAATGAGCGAGTAGGAGTCTGCACCTATAGACTGACTGAGCCAGAGCCAGAGTTAACAAGTGACTGGGTCAGTCTTAAGCAACTGAGCCAGAGATAACAAGTGATTAAGTCAGTCTAAATATTAAATAACAAAGCAACTGATTAGTCCTCGGTTTTTGTGTCATACTGTATGTCATGACACATCAACTTTAATTCTGGAATCTTATACAAGTTGAAAATTATATTTTCAAAATCAAAATTGGCAAAATTTATAAGTTTCATTATTCTATCTCTAGCTATGAAATCAAAGGTTTTAATGCCATGGTTTTTTAAGCCATTCAAGACACCTATTATGTGACTGACTAAATATTTTAAGGTATAAGAAATATCCTGTAAAGTACAGGTCATTTTGGTGATAAGCTGCTTCCTCCTTCCTCTCCTCCTTATCCTAATACTAAAACCGACGCGATGTTTGTCTGTCTGTATGTCTGTCTGTCTGTATGTAGCAAGTGAACTCCTACAATTCTGCCAAGTCAACGTCGAAACTTATATGGGAAAACTGCAAATTTTCCGGAGCAGGCTTTAGGCTATTTTAATTTTTAATTTTCACATTTTAACATCCCTAAAAAAGCAGAAAACTGCTTTTTTAACTCCCAATAACCTTCTTTGGTCACTCTGCCTGGGGCTTCAGCCAGTTTGTAAAAATAGCCACCCCAACCTCCGCCCGCGGGCCGCTGTGTATTGAGGGGTGGTGGGTGCGCGTGTTCTGCGTTCAATGCAAATAAAACCCCCGCGTGTTGGGGGGTCGAGTTAAATTTAATGCTTCCCCCAGAACGGGGGTTGGGCTTGGGCTGAGTGTACATAGCAGTTGTACAGTGTAAACAGATGGACTGTGTCAAGATTCATTTGGTTTTATTATTGGCGCCTTTTTTCTATAGGCAGCCCTGTGTATTAGCTTAGCAGTGAAATTCAATGAATTGCGAGCTTCTCTAGCAAGCAGTCGGGAAATCGGTAAATTTCAAACGCTAACTGTTCCTCGAGTTTTAAACTTTGAGAGGAGAGACTTATATTGCTGGAAAGATCTTGCAACGCTGAGTTTGGGGATATAAGTTGTTTGCTTTATATATGAAAAGAAAAAGCACAGCATTTGAAAAACTATTTTCATACTTTTAACTTTCTGCAAAGATTGTACTTAGTTTTGCGAGACGTAATAGATAAAGTTGGGGGAGGGTTCAACTTCTCACTGCTGCTGTGTATTGGAGGGTTGATTTAGATTGCGCAACTGTTTATTTAACTTTAAATAAGACTGATACTGTCTGACTGAGAAATGGTTTGCGCAATTAATTGATTCAATTAATTCAACACGCAGCTCTGTGCAGCTCGAACCCTAACCCTAACCAATGAATTCTGAAAGTTAAGTTCTTTTTGACAGAGAAAATTTCGATTGAGTCCAGTTTCACGGAGTATTCTGATGGTTTTCGGTTTCACGGAGAGGATTTATTTTTCGTGGAGAGAATTTAGATGTATTTCTGTTTTACGGAGACGATTTTGATGGATGTCAGTTTCACTCAGAGGATTTCCATGGAGCCCAGTTTCACGGAGAGGATTTCTGTTTCGCGGAGAGGATTTCTGTTTCACGGAGGGATTTTGATGGATTTGGTATCTTCAGTCAGTCAGTAAAGAGAGTAAAGAGAAGAGTGAAAAGAGAAGAGAGAAGAGATGAGAGAGGACAGATTAGACATGACAGATGGGAGAGAAGAGGGGAGTAAGGCGGGAACGAAGAGGGAGAGAGAAGAAAAGAGGAGAGAGGAGATGAGAGGGAATATATGAGATAGCAGAGGGAGACAGGAGAGATGAGAGGAGAGAGAAGAGAGGAGCTGAGAGTAGAGGAGAAAGAAATAGTGAGATGAGGCATGAGGGATGAGAGATGAGAGAGGAGAGAAGAGAGGAGAGAGGAGAGAGGAGAAAACAGGGGATAAAGGAGACAGAAGAGAAAGACGAAAGACGAGGGAGAAGAGATAAATAAGGTGGTAGAGATGAGAGACGTGAGAGGAGAGAAAAGAGAAGAGAGGAGACAGAAGAATCTGAGTCTGGACAATGGCAGTCAGTTTTTGCGAACAGGGAAAACAAGATATGGTATTTGAAAGGCTTTACAGAGGATTTGGAGATGATTTGGAAGATGGGATTCAAGTCATGGAATTTCAGCTGATGGATTTCAGGGAATGGAATTCCGGTGATGGGAGTTCTTCCCCTTTCTCCTCCAGAGGAGGAGTTGGCCTCGTCCTAATACTAAAACCGACGCGATGTTTGTCTGTCTGTATGTCTGTCTGTCTGTATGTAGCAAGTGAACTCCTACAATTCTGCCAAGTCAACGTCGAAACTTATATGGGAAAACTGCAAATTTTCCGGAGCAGGCTTTAGGCTATTTTAATTTTTAATTTTCACATTTTAACATCCCTAAAAAAGCAGAAAACTGCTTTTTTAACCCCCAATAACCTTCTTTGGTCACTCTGCCTGGGGCTTCAGCCAGTTTGTAAAAATAGCCACCCCAACCTCCGCCCGCGGGCCGCTGTGTATTGAGGGGTGGTGGGTGCGCGTGTTCTGCGTTCAATGCAAATAAAACCCCCGCGTGTTGGGGGGTCGAGTTAAATTTAATGCTTCCCCAGAACGGGGGTTGGGCTTGGGCTGAGTGTACATAGCAGTTGTACAGTGTAAATAGATAGACTGTGTCGAAATTCATTTGGTTTTATTATCGGCGCCTTTTTTCTCCATAGGCAGCCAGCCCTGTGTATTAGCTTGGCAGTGAAATTCAATGAATTGCGACTGCGAGCTTCTCTAGCAAGCAGTCGGGAAATCGGTAAATTTCAAACGCTAACTGTTCCTCGAGTTTTAAACTTTGAGAGGAGAGACTGGAAAGATCTTGCAACGCTGAGTTTGGGGATATAAGTTGTTTGCTTTATATATGAAAAGAAAAGGCACAGCATTTGAAAAACTATTTTCATACTTTTAACTTTCTGCAAAGATTGTACTTAGTTTTGCGAGACGTAATAGATAAAGTTGGGGGAGGGTTCAACTTCTCACTGCTGCTGTGTATTGGAGGGTTGATTTAGATTGACTGACTGACTGTGAAATCAGTTGCGCAATGAATTGATTCAATTAGTTCAATATTTTTATCAGTGCCTTTTAACACGAAGCTGTGCGTAGTTCTAACCCTAACCCTAACCCTAACCCTAACCCTAACCCTAACCAATGAATCCGGAGAGTTCAGATGTTTGACGAAAAAAATTCGATTGAGTCCAGTTTAGCGGAGACGATTTCAATGTTTTAATTTTGACGAAGAGGATTTCTGTTTCGTGGAGAGGATCTTGATGGATTTGGCATCTTCAATCAGTCAGAGTCAGAGAAGAGAGTAAAGAGAAGAATGAAAAGAGAAGAGAGATGAGATGATAGAAAACAGAGTAGAAATGAGTGGAGAGATTAGACATGACAGATGGGAGAGAAGAGGGAATAAGGCGGGAACGAAGGAGAGAGAAGAGAAGATGAGAGAGGAGACGAGAGGGGAGATGTGAGATAGCAGAGGGGGACAAGAGAGATGATAGGAGAGAGAATAGAGATGAGGGATAAGAGCGTACAGAGGTAATAGAAAAGAGGGGAAAGTAGAGGAGAAAGAAGGAGTGAGATGAGGGATGAGAGATGAGAGAGGAGGGGAGAGAGAAGAGAGGAGAAAAGAGGGGAGAAATGAGACAGGAGAGAGTAGAGACGAAAGACCAGGGAGAAGATATAAATAAGGTAGTATAGATGAGAGGAGAGAGAGGAGAGAGAGAAGCGAGAGGAGAAGAGAGAGAGGAGAGAGGAAAGAGATGAAAGATCAGAGATAAGAGAGTTAAGAGAAGGAAAGTAATGAGGAGAGGAGAGATGAGAGATGCGATGAGAAAAGAGATGAGTGAGAACATAAGAGAGAAGAGATTAGAGATTAGAGAAGAGAGGGGAGAAGATGAAAGGAGAAAGGAGAGGAGAGAAGAGAGAATGGAGAGGATAGAAAAGAGAGAAGAGAAGAGACAGGGGATAGTGGTAAGGAGGAAAGAAAGATGGGAGACAAGAAAGTAGAGTGTGAGAGCGAATATGAGATATGAGAAATGAGAAGCAGATAGGAGAGAAAAGAGAAGAGAGAGAGGGTTAAGAGAGACGATAGATAAGTAAGGAGAGATGACATATGAGAGAGGAGAGAAGAGGGAGAGATAAGAGAGAAGAGGAGACAGGAGACATAAGTGAAGAGGAGAGATATGAGAGAAGAGAGGAGACAAGAGACAGGAGAGGGTACAAACGAAAGACGAGGGAGAAGAGATAAATAAGGGAGTAGGGGTAGAGATGAGATGAGAGAGAGGAGAGAGAAGAGTCACGATAATAGCGAATAAAAGAGAGAGGAGATATGAGAGACGTGAGAGTCTTTGAGCTATGGTCTTTCAAAGATTTTGTAAATAATTTGGAGACGATTTGGAAGATGGGATTCAAGTCATGGAGTTTCAGCTGATGGATTTCAGGGAATGGAATTCCGGTGATGGGAGTTCTTCCCCTTTCTCCTCCGGAGGAGGAGTTCCACTCGTCCTAATACTAAAACCGACGCGATGTTTGTCTGTCTGTCTGTCTGTCTGTCTGTATGTAGCAAGTGAACTCCTACAATTCTGCCAAGTCAACGTCGAAACTTATATGGGAAAACTGCAAATTTTCCGGAGCAGGCTTTAGGCTATTTTAATTTTTAATTTTCACATTTTAACATCCCTAAAAAAGCAGAAAACTGCTTTTTTAACTCCCAATAACCTTCTTTGGTCACTCTGCCTGGGGCTTCAGCCAGTTTGTAAAAATAGCCACCCCAACCTCCGCCCGCGGGCCGCTGTGTATTGAGGGGTGGTGGGTGCGCGTGTTCTGCGTTCAATGCAAATAAAACCCCCGCGTGTTGGGGGGGTCGAGTTAAATTTAATGCTTCCCCCAGAACGGGGGTTGGGCTTGGGCTGAGTGTACATAGCAGTTGTACAGTGTAAACAGATGGACTGTGTCAAGATTCATTTGGTTTTATTATTGGCGCCTTTTTTCTATAGGCAGCCCTGTGTATTAGCTTAGCAGTGAAATTCAATGAATTGCGAGCTTCTCTAGCAAGCAGTCGGGAAATCGGTAAATTTCAAACGCTAACTGTTCCTCGAGTTTTAAACTTTGAGAGGAGAGACTTATATTGCTGGAAAGATCTTGCAACGCTGAGTTTGGGGATATAAGTTGTTTGCTTTATATATGAAAAGAAAAAGCACAGCATTTGAAAAACTATTTTCATACTTTTAACTTTCTGCAAAGATTGTACTTAGTTTTGCGAGACGTAATAGATAAAGTTGGGGGAGGGTTCAACTTCTCACTGCTGCTGTGTATTGGAGGGTTGATTTAGATTGCGCAACTGTTTATTTAACTTTAAATAAGACTGATACTGTCTGACTGAGAAATGGTTTGCGCAATTAATTGATTCAATTAATTCAACACGCAGCTCTGTGCAGCTCGAACCCTAACCCTAACCAATGAATTCTGAAAGTTAAGTTCTTTTTGACAGAGAAAATTTCGATTGAGTCCAGTTTCACGGAGTATTCTGATGGTTTTCGGTTTCACGGAGAGGATTTATTTTTCGTGGAGAGAATTTAGATGTATTTCTGTTTTACGGAGACGATTTTGATGGATGTCAGTTTCACTCAGAGGATTTCCATGGAGCCCAGTTTCACGGAGAGGATTTCTGTTTCGCGGAGAGGATTTCTGTTTCACGGAGGGATTTTGATGGATTTGGTATCTTCAGTCAGTCAGTAAAGAGAGTAAAGAGAAGAGTGAAAAGAGAAGAGAGAAGAGATGAGAGAGGACAGATTAGACATGACAGATGGGAGAGAAGAGGGGAGTAAGGCGGGAACGAAGAGGGAGAGAGAAGAAAAGAGGAGAGAGGAGATGAGAGGGAATATATGAGATAGCAGAGGGAGACAGGAGAGATGAGAGGAGAGAGAAGAGAGGAGCTGAGAGTAGAGGAGAAAGAAATAGTGAGATGAGGCATGAGGGATGAGAGATGAGAGAGGAGAGAAGAGAGGAGAGAGGAGAAAACAGGGGATAAAGGAGACAGAAGAGAAAGACGAAAGACGAGGGAGAAGAGATAAATAAGGTGGTAGAGATGAGAGACGTGAGAGGAGAGAAAAGAGAAGAGAGGAGACAGAAGAATCTGAGTCTGGACAATGGCAGTCAGTTTTTGCGAACAGGGAAAACAAGATATGGTATTTGAAAGGCTTTACAGAGGATTTGGAGATGATTTGGAAGATGGGATTCAAGTCATGGAATTTCAGCTGATGGATTTCAGGGAATGGAATTCCGGTGATGGGAGTTCTTCCCCTTTCTCCTCCAGAGGAGGAGTTGGCCTCGTCCTAATACTAAAACCGACGCGATGTTTGTCTGTCTGTATGTCTGTCTGTCTGTATGTAGCAAGTGAACTCCTACAATTCTGCCAAGTCAACGTCGAAACTTATATGGGAAAACTGCAAATTTTCCGGAGCAGGCTTTAGGCTATTTTAATTTTTAATTTTCACATTTTAACATCCCTAAAAAAGCAGAAAACTGCTTTTTTAACCCCAATAACCTTCTTTGGTCACTCTGCCTGGGGCTTCAGCCAGTTTGTAAAAATAGCCACCCCAACCTCCGCCCGCGGCCGCTGTGTATTGAGGGGTGGTGGGTGCGCGTGTTCTGCGTTCAATGCAAATAAAACCCCCGCGTGTTGGGGGGGTCGAGTTAAATTTAATGCTTCCCCCAGAACGGGGGTTGGGCTTGGGCTGAGTGTACATAGCAGTTGTACAGTGTAAATAGATAGACTGTGTCGAAATTCATTTGGTTTTATTATCGGCGCCTTTTTTCTCCATAGGCAGCCAGCCCTGTGTATTAGCTTGGCAGTGAAATTCAATGAATTGCGACTGCGAGCTTCTCTAGCAAGCAGTCGGGAAATCGGTAAATTTCAAACGCTAACTGTTCCTCGAGTTTTAAACTTTGAGAGGAGAGACTGGAAAGATCTTGCAACGCTGAGTTTGGGGATATAAGTTGTTTGCTTTATATATGAAAAGAAAAGGCACAGCATTTGAAAAACTATTTTCATACTTTTAACTTTCTGCAAAGATTGTACTTAGTTTTGCGAGACGTAATAGATAAAGTTGGGGGGAGGGTTCAACTTCTCACTGCTGCTGTGTATTGGAGGGTTGATTTAGATTGACTGACTGACTGTGAAATCAGTTGCGCAATGAATTGATTCAATTAGTTCAATATTTTTATCAGTGCCTTTTAACACGAAGCTGTGCGTAGTTCTAACCCTAACCCTAACCCTAACCCTAACCCTAACCCTAACCAATGAATCCGGAGAGTTCAGATGTTTGACGAAAAAAATTCGATTGAGTCCAGTTTAGCGGAGACGATTTCAATGTTTTAATTTTGACGAAGAGGATTTCTGTTTCGTGGAGAGGATCTTGATGGATTTGGCATCTTCAATCAGTCAGAGTCAGAGAAGAGAGTAAAGAGAAGAATGAAAAGAGAAGAGAGATGAGATGATAGAAAACAGAGTAGAAATGAGTGGAGAGATTAGACATGACAGATGGGAGAGAAGAGGGGAATAAGGCGGGAACGAAGGAGAGAGAAGAGAAGATGAGAGAGGAGACGAGAGGGGAGATGTGAGATAGCAGAGGGGGACAAGAGAGATGATAGGAGAGAGAATAGAGATGAGGGATAAGAGCGTACAGAGGTAATAGAAAAGAGGGGAAAGTAGAGGAGAAAGAAGGAGTGAGATGAGGGATGAGAGATGAGAGAGGAGGGGAGAGAGAAGAGAGGAGAAAAGAGGGGAGAAATGAGACAGGAGAGAGTAGAGACGAAAGACCAGGGAGAAGATATAAATAAGGTAGTATAGATGAGAGGAGAGAGAGGAGAGAGAGAAGCGAGAGGAGAAGAGAGAGAGGAGAGAGGAAAGAGATGAAAGATCAGAGATAAGAGAGTTAAGAGAAGGAAAGTAATGAGGAGAGGAGAGATGAGAGATGCGATGAGAAAAGAGATGAGTGAGAACATAAGAGAGAAGAGATTAGAGATTAGAGAAGAGAGGGGAGAAGATGAAAGGAGAAAGGAGAGGAGAGAAGAGAGAATGGAGAGGATAGAAAAGAGAGAAGAGAAGAGACAGGGGATAGTGGTAAGGAGGAAAGAAAGATGGGAGACAAGAAAGTAGAGTGTGAGAGCGAATATGAGATATGAGAAATGAGAAGCAGATAGGAGAGAAAAGAGAAGAGAGAGAGGGTTAAGAGAGACGATAGATAAGTAAGGAGAGATGACATATGAGAGAGGAGAGAAGAGGGAGAGATAAGAGAGAAGAGGAGACAGGAGACATAAGTGAAGAGGAGAGATATGAGAGAAGAGAGGAGACAAGAGACAGGAGAGGGTACAAACGAAAGACGAGGGAGAAGAGATAAATAAGGGAGTAGGGGTAGAGATGAGATGAGAGAGAGGAGAGAGAAGAGTCACGATAATAGCGAATAAAAGAGAGAGGAGATATGAGAGACGTGAGAGTCTTTGAGCTATGGTCTTTCAAAGATTTTGTAAAGAATTTGGAGACGATTTGGAAGATGGGATTCAAGTCATGGAGTTTCAGCTGATGGATTTCAGGGAATGGAATTCCGGTGATGGGAGTTCTTCCCCTTTCTCCTCCGGAGGAGGAGTTCCACTCGTTTGTAATAAATTTTATTACAATAAATCTCTTCTACATATAAAAATCAAAACTCTGTGTGTGTGTCTGTGGACAATTTTGTTTGCTATGGACTCCCAAACCGCCCAACCAAATGCCACCAAATTTTGCACCCGCCCTAAATTCACTACGAAGAATGTCTTAGGCTACCTTTGAATTTCCTAAATCCAAGTCTTCCTACCTTAAAGTGCAAAAAACTGCTCAAAATTCGCGATTTTTTTACTAAATCCTCCATAGCGCCGCTCCACTTCTACCGATCCTCTTCAAATTTGACACAATCAATCTTCAACTATTTTGACACAATCGTGTAAAATTTCGAGTCTCAAAGTTAATCCTGAACGGCGCTGTGCACTTTTAAAGTTAGGCTGTTTTTTTCAGCAAGGCAGCCACCCCAACCTCCGCCCGCCTGCCTCTCTTTCCCGATCTAGGCAAAGGGTAAATAGGTTTTAAAATGACTATTTTCGGCTGCCATAAGTTTGCTCCAAGTGAAGCAATTGACTTCAAATTTGACACAATTCTTTATTGACTCATCTAAATATACTAAATCTCTAATCTCTGTCTAAATGTAAAGTCTCAACTCTGTATCTCAATCAGGACGGAAACTGTAAGCATGTGAAGTTTGTCTGCTTTTTCTGTTGTTTGTGCCGCTCACTCACTCATTCCCCCAGAGCCAGACCAAGGGTCAGGCGATAGAGCTGAATGTACATAGCGAATGTACAGTGTTTTGGAATAACTTTTTAATAGCCTTCCTTCCCTGCACCCCGCGCGTGTAGACGAGAGGCTACCTGGCTACGTTTAGCCATGACAGTTTAGCCGCTTAGCGAGAGATTCAAACCACTGTCCTCTGTATAGACAAGTCTGCAGCAGTTTAACAGTGGATGGCAAATCAAGGCGATGCGGGGGTGTGGGATAAAAATAGCGAAAAATAAATGAATAACTGGTTATTGATTACAATACAATCCTACTAAATTAGTTACACCATCAAAATTTTAACTAAGTTTCGCATAAGGTTCAAAACTTTAAAATTTAATGGCTCCTAAGAAATGCGTATTTCCTTGGTTGTGTTGGACTGCTGCAGAGTGCAGACTGTGGTGGTGGTGATGGAGCTGGAGATACACAAATTCCCCTCAGGACTGCTAATTGGCCAGAAAGGTGACGTGATTAAAGCATGAGAAATGATAACAACAATGAGAGTACTACGTCCCAAAAACTGGCTTTCGAAGCAGGGATCGGTAGATTTTTGCCTCAAAGGCCAGATAAAGAATCCAGCTCATGGCTGCAGGCCAGATGAGAGTGGAAAAGAGAAGGAATAGACTGTTAGAAGAGAGGAGAGGCGAGAGGAGGATAAGAGAAAATATAGAAGATAACAGGAGAGACGAGGGGGCCAGGGGTGAGGAGAGAGCAGAGAATATGGGAGGAAGAAGCGAAAGGAGGGGAGAGAGGAGGGAGAGGAAAGAGTAGAGGCGAGAAGAGGGAGAGAGAAGAGGGGAGAGATGAGACAGATGATAGATGAGAGAGGAGAGTAGAGAAGAGTGAGAAGAGAGTAGAGATGAGAGAGCAGAGAGGCAGATGAGAGAGGATCGAGAGGAGAGACTAGAAAGGATAGAGAAGAGAGGAGATAAGAGGGGGAGAGAGGGAGAGAGAGGAGAGAGTTGAGAAAGAAGAGATGATAGAGTAAAGGGAAGAGGGAAAGAGTGGAAAGAGATGAAATTGTAGAGATAAGAGATGAAGCAGGAGAGAGCAGAGTGCAAAGAGACGAGAGAAGAGAATAGAGGGGAGTGAGTATAGAAGAGGGAAGAGAAGAGAGGAGTAAGGAAAGAGAGGAGTCAGAAGAGAGGAAGAGAAGAGTACACAGGACAGAGGAGAGTAGAGATGACAGAAGATAGAGAGGGATGAGAGATCAAAGATGAAAGTGAACAGACGATATGAGGAGAGAGGAGAGTGGAGAGAGAAGAGAGAAGACAAGAGAGGGAGAGAGTATAGAAGAGGGAAGAGAAAAGACGAGAAGAAAGGAGAAAGGAAAGAGGAATCAAAAAAGGGGAAGAGAAAAGTACAGAGGAGAAATGTGAGAGAACATCTGAGAGTAAAGATGACATATGAGAGAAGGGAGATGAGAGAGTAGAAACGAGAGTGAACAGACGAGAGATGGGAGAGTAGAGCGAAGAGGAGAGATAAGAAATAAGAGATGGGAGATGAGAGGTGAGACAAAGGGAGAGAGAAGTGAGTGAGGAGAGAGGAGGGGGGAATCGAGAGGACGGGGGAGATAGGGGAAAAGGAGGAGAGAGGAAAGGAAAGAGGGGAGAGACGAAAGGAGAGAGAAAGAGAGGAGAGAGAGTAGAGAGAGAGAGAGCAGAGAGAGACTGAGAGAGAGCAGAGAGAAATGAGAAGAGATAGAGAAAAGACAAAAGAAGAGAAAGGAGAGATAAGAGAGCAAAGAGAAGAGAGAAGGGAGGAGAAAGTTGAGAGAAGAGAGAAGAGAGAAGAGAGGAAAAAGAGAGAGGAGAGATAAGGGAAGTGTTGAGGGTGTGGAGAGGGAAGAAACGAGAGAAGAGGGGAGAGAGGAGAGAAGAAAGAAGAGAGGAAACAAAAGAGAAGATAGAAGCTTCAAAGGATCCAAAGGACATAGGGAAAGGCAGAGGTAGAGGGCAGAGGCCAGAGTTTGCCTGACATTCTGCGTAGCATCCTAGCCAACAATATCAATGCTTGCTTCAAATCCTAATTTTACACGAGTGTACTCTATTTTGTTTAACTCTATCCTAACTATTAACAAGTTTTTGTTTGAGTTTGACCTCAGATTTTAGAATACATGCAAAAATGGTTCTGGGGATTGGAGTTTCCTAGGTTCAAAATCTGCGGGTTTCAATAGCTTGTACAATAAATATAAATACATTTTATCTGAGGTAAAAAATAAAGATTACAACTATTCATTTTGTGATAGGAGAAAGCATGTAACAATTTAAGTTTATAAGCATACTTATTTTGTTGGTATTTAAATTTTGCATATTTCAAAAAATTTGTTAGAAGATCAATATATTTGTGTCTTTTGAATATTTAGAAAAAATTAAAATTGGCATAGGCCCTACATTTAATTTTTGTCCTAGCAAATAAGCAAAATTAGGCCTAAATGTTATTGTTTAATTGTTTTAGTAAACCTCTAAATAAACTTGTCACTTAGGATTATTAGAACAATTTTTTGCTTGCAACCAAAACAGTTGTCACTAAAGAGTCTATGAGTTTATCACCAAAATTTTTTTTATTTTTATGTCACTAAAATGACTATATTATATAATCCATTCTTAAAGCTATATCTCTAAACTATAGCCACAATAAATAGGGTTTAGATAGATAGATAAAGCTATAAGATCAATCCAAAAAATGTCACCAAAAAGCATACATGTGCAACTGCTAACCAACCTGGCCAATCCAGCCACTGTAAATTGTGGTAGACCAGGGATAAGTCGTATAAATGCCTAGCCTAAAAGTACAGATGTAGTACTAAATACTAATTAGATGCTGAGGCATTATGTCTCCATAAGACAGTCATAGTTACTCCTGCCATTTACCCAAAATAGCATAAATTTTTGCTTTAGGGTTTTTTTTACAGATAAGTTGCATTTTTTGGTCAAAAAGTAAGTCATATGGGCATGGCCAGTGTAAATCAGGGGGATTGCAATGTATGCCAAAAAGACTGACACTGTATGATTATGCTTATATTAGAGATAAGGTCTAGGGCCTGACATAGGTAGTATGCACTATCCTAAAAAAATCAAAAGCCTAGAAAAAAGTAGAATTAAATTCACCTCAAACAAAAATGCTGCATACACACAGGTTAATAGAGCAGGGGATGAATACAAACATTCAAGGACTCAAAAGTAAAAGATCAGTAGCGCAACCAGAAATTTTTTGAGGGGGGCGGATTCTAGGGGGTAAAGTCCCGGGAGGGGGAGGGGGCGGAAGGGTGGCTCTGTTTTTTTGCGAAAATTCGCTTGGTCCCCCTTTGATTTTTTTGGTCTCCGCCTAAGGGGGGCGACCGCCCCCCCCCCGCCCCCTGGTTGCGCCACTGAAAAAGATAGGAATTTTTAGGTGGCAGCAGGCAGATACGGTCCTATTTGATAAATTTATTTATTCTCAAGTTTCATTTATTTCCTATTTGGGTTCGGCTATACATACTACACACTACAGATAACAGAATTGATTTGGGCTAGAGTTGTTAAGTGGGGCGTCTTTACTAGACGTGCGTGCTAATTAAGGCTACTGCTACTAGGCTTCGTGTTTGTGTATTGTAAAGCACATAGCTTTTGTGTCCGTAAAATCCATCTGAAACTGAAAATCGCTTGAATATTCCTTTGGTTTCATCATAAAGTGACTCACTGAAGTCACTCTGGCCAGCCTTTTCTACAAAGGGCCTTTTCATATTACCAATTCCAGAACCAGAATCGGTTCGGAATTCCAAGAAAAACAGCAGTATAACTATTAAACTCTGTTAATATTTGACTGCCTTAACAACCTAACTTAGCACAATTTTTCACTTTCTTCTTGGCGATTGTCATTCAATAATAAAAACTTTATAGCACGTATCTCCCTCTAGTTATGGAGACAAAAAGTTATACTTCACAAATTGGTTCTGGTTCTGGAACCAGAGCAAGCAATATGAAAAGGCCCAAAAACAGTTATTTAAATTTTTCGCGTTACTGATTATAGCAAATTTTGAAAAGCTTAAAAAGTAAAATTGTAATTTTATGCAAAAACAAGAAACTTTCATCTACAAAATATTTCTTTTCATAAGAATTTTAAGTTCACTGCTTTAAAGACCGTTTCTATGTAAGCAATCAAAAGTTTAATTGGCAAATTTTACATTATTCATGGAGCTGCGCTTTCCAGTGAGCTAAAACTAATAGTGAGATCTCCACCTAATCCCACGGGAGTAAGCCTGTTATTTATAAATATTCAGGATATTTAGGAATAATTTTTGAAAATAATTCTGTCATTATTTGAGAATGTGGCATAGAAAACAAGCCCAAAGTTATTTAGATTTGTACGCATTTATTCAATACTACAGAACAGAATATTCTAAAGTGGCAGTGCGCCAATTATTATTTAGTTTTTATTTACCTGCTATGCAATAAATTTTGGCTTAATTTTTATACTTCTTAATAGAATAAGTTTTTGGAGTTATATAAACGCAGAATTGTTGAAAAGTTTTACTGTCTTTTTTAATTTATTTCTTTAATAACACAATTTTGCAGTTGGCAGCACATTTCTAATACATTAGAAAAACATGTCAATTTCGTGATACAGTTATACTGTTTATCATAACTTGAATGGTCTATTCCTTTTGGTGCAATTTTCAGGTTCTGAATTTCTAACTTGGGATTTTTTGCTTTTGTTTAATTTCTTATTAGTTAAAAAATTGTGTTCAAAAAAGCTACTGAAAATAGGACTCAAACTAAGACTCAATAAAAAGCTGCGTAAGACTTATTCCGTCAATTTTTATTGAAAGAATGTTGCTTTGGTCCTTTCGATCCATACATTCAAAAAGGGAAGGCAATCTTGTTTCCATGCTTAGTTCCAATTAAAATGACACTTATCATTGGCCATTTTTAATGCCTAGTTTATGCAAGAGAATATACTTTTTCTGTAACAGGAATTCAATTGTCACTTCCCCTCATGTGAGCTGACTAGATTATTGTAATATTTTAGTGAATTTAGCAATTAGAAAATTTATTATAACGGCTATCTATAAAAGCAATATTTATTCGTAAGGAGCTGCTGATACTGATCCATATTTTCCATGGCTTTATCTTACAATCAAGTCGATTCCAAGATGTGGCTGCTACCTCTTGGTTCATTGCTTGGTTAATAACCAGCTATTTAATTTCATTTTATAGAAAATACTAACTGGGCAATTATGTTAATCTTATTTACTATTGATTATTCTTCAGATGTCGGACACTCAGAGCCGCAAGTCATCTCAGCCACAGACTCCAGTGCCAGATGGAGCCCAGGAGCCGACCACAAAGGAGCAGAACTTCCTCACCGATAAGACGTACCTGCTCTCAACCACCAACTCAACTGGCATCAACCTCTACGAGCACCTGGTCACCTGCCTGCGTAAGATTCTCGAAGAACGTCCACGGGACGTTGTCGACATCTTCGAGGACATCAGCAAGGAGTGCAAGCGATCGCGTCTCGCCGGCGATGGCGACTCCCTACGCGGAAAGCTCGACCGCAGCACTGAGATCGCTCTGGCCGAAATTCAGAAGCGACTGTTTAACGTAAGCGCTTGGCTTGGCTGTACATTGTTACTTGTCAGTCAGGACTTGTTGGACTGTTTTAACTGACTAGAATAGTTCTAATTTATTCTAGAGGCCCGACGGCGACGATGACGAAGCGATGGGCGAGGACGACGCTGATCCGAGGCTGCCCAATCTTCTGCAGCTCGCCTTCTTCTTTGAGCAGGGCGGCGTAGGTGAGTAGAGATGCCTTTAATTACGTTATGTCAGGTCTTTACCAATAAATGAACACCGCAAATGGGAAGTCTTGTTGTTTTGTTGTGGGCAATAGATGACCTCCGCAACTCCTTGCGACAGCCAACCTGCACTCACTGAGGCAGCAATTAGGTACCGAACTCCCACAGTTGTTTGCACCTGCCCTGTAGTTCCTTCTTAACATCAGGCCTTATGAGCGTTAATCGCACAAGTAAGATTATACGAGTAGCAACCCAGGAATTTTACGAGACGTCAGCCACTTTTCGCCGATCTTAGACAGAGAGCAGGTGGTATAAAATCACTCCGAGATATTCCCTGATTCTATAATTCACGTCTATTTTCCATAAAATTCTCCTCCATTGCAGGCATCGACAAGGACGAGATCTACCGCATCTGGCTGTCGCTCAAGAAGCTGGTAGACGAGAAGCCGATCGAGAAGCTGCGCTTCTGGGGCAAAGTGCTGGGCACTGAGCAGAACTACTACGTTGCCGAGGTTGAATTCCGCGAAGGCGAAGGCGAAGAAGAGGCCGAAGAGGAGGCCGAGCCGGAGCGCGACGACAAGGACGACGAGGAGGGCGAAGAAGAGGAGACGGAGGATGACACTCCCAAGCCGAACTTTAAGCCGGCTCCGCCGGTACCAAAAGAGGAGCCCGGAACTGGCGCTAACAAGTACGCTTACTTCGTGTGCAACGAGCCCGGAAAGGCCTGGATCCGCCTGCCGAACGCCACGCCAGCCCAGATTCACGTGGCCCGGCGAATCAAGAAGTTCTTCACTGGCCGGCTGGACGCGCCGATCGTGACTTACCCGCCGTTCCCGGCACCGAGGCAAACTACCTGCGCGCCCAGATTGCGCGCATCTCGGCCGGGACGCACGTCTCGCCGAAGGATTTCTACACGTTCGGCGAAGAGGAAGAAGAGGAGGAGGACGGCGTCGGGCATGAGTCGTGCGCGGAGAATCCCGAGTACGAGCCGCCGCCTGTGCGCGCCCTGGCGGACCCTGAGGCCTGGGCCCACCACGTGCTGCACATCCTGCCGCAGGGCCGCACCCGGTGGTGGAACCCCGTCCAAATTGACGAGGACGAGGAGCTCGAGGACGAAGAAGAGGAAAAAGAGGAGCAGCCCCAGCCCCAGCCTGAGGTTGGGCCGCCGCTGCTGACGTCACTGTCCGAGGACGCGCCAATTGACGGCATGCAGCCGTGGACTGTGCGCCTGTCCAGTGGCCTGGTGCAGCGCTTCGCTGTAACCGTCGTGTCGTCCAACCTGTGGCCAGGAGCGCACGCTGTGGCGAGTGGCAAGTAAGCAACGGCGGGCGTCGAGTTATTTATTGCACAAGGCAGAACATTCGTTTTGCATACACATAGATGCAAATGCCTTGACAGTCGCAGATTCAGAGCTGGTTCAAATTCAAAGAAAGTAAATTACTCACTCAGAGTTACTGGATGACATCATGTTTGCGACAAACTGGTACATGTAGTGAGTCCTACTAGGACTCACATTAGACCGCTTCATTCTGTTCTTAGATAGACATGTACTTGCCACACACAAAACTTTTAGTAGTAGAAACAGATGCTTACACTAGCTACTGAACGCCTCCTCTGTACCACAGAGTGTGCGAGAACATCTATATCGGCTGGGGCCACAAGTTCACCTCCGAGAACTACAGCCCGGCCCCGCCGCCGCCAGTCATGGCGGAGTTTGTCAGCGACCCGGAGCTCAAAGAGACCGATGACCCGACGCCCGAGGAGGAGGCAGCCCTCAAAGCGCTGCTGGCCCAGGCCGAGGAGGGCGAGGAGGAGGGCTACGGCGACGAGGAGGGCGGCGAGGACGACGATTGAGAAGAAAATAAATTTAGATTTTGACAGCCGTGTAATTTATCAGCGACAATTCTGGCCTGCCTCGCACAAGTTGTTTCTGACAAGCTGCAAAATTAACCTACATTTTAAATAGCTGCTATTGACTACTCTGTGACTTCAACATTCCAGCAGCAAGAGAACAATTATGATTTCTAAAGCCTTAACGAGTTACTAACGTATTGCAAACCAATTGCTCTCGTGTGTTTCAAAGTTTTGTTTTGGGACAGAAAAATATACGAAATTACGCAAATTTTCTATGTTGCTAAATTTTTCCTGACTGTCATCATAACAAATACGCTGCTTTGATAAGGTAGTTCACTTGTGCTCGAAAGTGCTTTTGTAACCAAATGCTGCATGTGATGGAAGCACAGGAAAATGAACAAGATTTCGCAAGTCAAAAGTCACAACAAGTCACAAGTGCAGAGAAAACAGACGTTTTTTATTTTATTTTATTTTAGTTCGCAAAAAATTCTACGAGTACTATAACTTTTCTGGAAACTTCAGTAATACAAATTTAGCTTCTAGGTTCTATCTAGTGATGTGATAATATTGATAAAAATATAATAAATTTAGCTACATATGCTCTTAGCTTTACAGATCTACCTCATTTTAGTTTTTGTTTTCAGTTTTACAGTCTCAAAACAATTTCTAAATATCCGGATAGCTCGGGTTCCACCAATCAGCAACATTCCGACAGTTACATAGCAGCATCGCCGTTGATCAACTTCACTTTGATGATAATTAACGAAGCCAAAGCTACCAAAACTGGCCAACAAGCCGCGACAGTCGATTCAGCTGACTTCACTTTGGTTGGTGGCACAACACTACTACCGCCACCGCGAGCAGCCAGCTTGGCGGTGACCAAAGCCTGGAAGCCGGTCCCTTCAGACTGGAAGAACGCCAGATTTGATGCCATTTTCGACTGCGCAGTGGCTACTGAGCTGCCGCTGTTCAGGTACACAACAACTCTCACGGCGAAGAACGACACCTGGTAGGTGTTCATCACGCTACCAATGTCGTCCCAGCGGTCGTTCCGCAGCGCATCAACGAGGCTGAGCGAGAGGACGCCTCTGGTGTAGGTGGCGTAGGCGCTGTCGAGGTCCGCCTGCTCCTTCGGGTAGACGAACACGTTGCGGCACAGCACGATGACCGTCTCGCCGGACGCCCGGCGACTCCTGTGACAGACGAAGCTGTCCGCGCTCACGATTCGCATGTCGTGGCCAAACGCATCCGTGATGTCGATGGACTTGCTGTCGTACGGCACGATGATCACCGCAGTACGAACGTAGATGTACTTTTGATTAAGGACGGAGTTTAGCAGGCCAGCAGCATCCGAAGGCCGCTGGTTAGCCGAGGTTCCAATCGACTTTTCAATATCGGCTCTGTAGAAGTTATACCAGCTCTTCATTACCAGGTCGTTGCCGACATCCGCCATTCGGCTAACCACCTGGATTGGTTAGAGTAGGGTATACAAGTTAATTATATGTCTCCGTATAAAAATCAAAGCCAACTACACTGGGCACTGGGGCAGACTAGACCAACGGTTTGATACATGTACTGGCGCGAAAGTACCCTGCCCTGGTGGATTACGTGTGCTCTAATAACTAATCATCATTAGTTAGTTGGTAAGTTTGTACAGTCAGAAAGAAAACCAAATTGTCATCTCACCAGCATCGACTTTTCCCTCCATGCCTGCCTGTCCGTTGTCAACTTCTCCTTAGTCAGACCGAAGAGTCGAATTTTGGCGGCCGTGTCCAAAATGATCGCCTGCTGGAAAGTGTGGTGCAGCTCCACCATCATCTTCAGGTACAGGATCAGGTCGCCGCGAGCGCAGTAGGTGAGCAGCTTTGCGAACACGGTTTTGTCAGTGAGCATCTGCTGCAGCTCTAGTAGAACTCGCGAGCTCTGGAGCTGAGCTGAAAAAGATGTCGATTGACATCAGCTGCATTTCTTGTGACCACTAATTTTTGTCAGTAAAAGGTTGCGACACAAATGCGATTAAACTCACGCAGCTCAGTGTCAAAAATCTTCAATGCTTCCTCTCGACCAGTCTTAGCTCGCTCCAGCATCTCCTTGTACCTGCTAAAGAAACCTCTGACAAGAGTCTGACGCGACATCAACTCTCTAGAGACCTGGCCGCACTGCACAACACTCTCTAAGTCTTTGATGGCGTGGAAATTCGCTTCAATCATAGCGTTCAACTGAAATTGAAAATTGAAACAGGGTGTCGCTCTGAATAAAGTTCGTTGTAAGAAATATCAACGCAAACTCAGCTTTGAATAGTTTTACTCTACTTATAGTAGACAGACAAGCAATATGTGCGCCCGTCAGGCTTAAGGAAAATAATGCTTCAAACAGAAAACCATCCACCCTGAAAGCCAGCTAGCTATCTAGCCACAGATATCAGCACTCCCTATAAGCTTTGGCTCAAAGCAGCTGAGCAACCCCCGTAAGCTTTGAAATCTCAGTAATCCCCCGTGAGCTTTGGCGGACATCTCAGCAATACCCCGTGATCCAAATTGTCTTAGTTGTATTGAAATTGCATTAAGTGCATCACGTATAAAGCGCATCAGCCCATTTAAAGTTACGCTCGTACAAAACAGTGTAAGAGCCTTGTTGGCTGATGCACGCTCGGTACGTATTAAGTGAAATGAAACTTAAAAACCAAAGAACTAATGAACTTATGTATAGTGGTGACTTACCTCAATAAATCTCTTCTCCAGGTAAGAGTACAATTCAGCGAATTGGTCAGCCTCGTTGAAAAGAATCTTTCCTAAAACGTCAGTCACTACGGAACTGATGGTAAACACATGTGACAGAAGCTTCAGCTTGCCAGGCATTCGAGCGAACGCATCTGCCAGTATCGAGCTCACAGATGACGTCACCTCAAGTAGAAGCTTTGGAATTTCTCTTTCCATTGCGCTGCTGACATTGGCTTGAAAAGTCTGACGATCGTTGTTCCGCCATGAAGTTGAAATTCCCGTCTCCAGATCCGACAGCCGATCCAGACTGTTCTGCGAGCTGCTCGGCAGCTGGGCCAAAAACAGCAAGATCAGAACGGGCGCCGCTTTGAAAAGCATTTGCCAATTGTATCTTTTAAGGCTTAACTTAAAACTGAATGGCAGTCTGTAATGCAGTCGAACTGAGAACCACAGAATCTAGAACTATTGGCGCTGTTGTCATGCCGCGTAAACAGATCACTGCCAGCTCTATTTATATTAGCTTGTCGTATGCGCTCATACATCTTAGAGTGCAGCGCAGTTGGTCAATGACAATAGAAGTGGAACTTCACTCTATATTTTAGCACCTGGCTACCTGTCGCATTGCACATCAAGTACAGCAAATTTGCTAGTCTTTCTCCACGAACACAAGCTGTTTACTCGTAACCAAAGCGGTTGTATTAAAAAAGAGAACTTCGCTTTTGCTGTTTGCATTACAGTTTGTTTAAATGTAGGAAAAATTAAAATACGAGGGCACGAGCTGTTTTAGAAAGCATCGTCCAACTCTTACGAGCTAGCTTAATTATATAGCTACCAGTATATTTCTGAATTGTTAATAACGGCGTTTATTAGAAAGCTTTTTACCCTTTTTTATTATAATGAGATTATTTGAATTCGAAAGAAAAAAAGCAGCGAAAAAAACAGAAGGCGAATATTTCTTTATTTCTCAAGGTTAGCTACCTAGATTAGATCAAAAAGAATATTGTAGGCTACTTTGGAGTCGCGAACTATGCAAGTTAATGAATTCAGTAGAATTTCATAATCAGGATGCTAGCCAGGGTTAAAGCTGGAGCCGCAGGCCACAGACCGGCGATGGCTGCACCATTGGCCTTCACTTTGGCTGCGGCGCACAACTTTGTTGACAGCCGACGGTGAGCCGCGCACCAGCTTGGCGGTGACCAGGGCCTGAAAGGCGGTCCCCTCGGACTGGAAAACGCCAGATCCGACGCTGCACTCGACTGCGCAGTTGCCACTTCGCCGCTGTTCAGGTACACAACAACTCTCACGGCGAAGAACGACACCTGGTAGGTTTTCATCACGCTACCAATGTCGTCCCAGCGGTCGTTCCGCAGCGCATCAACGAGGCTGAGCGAGAGGACGCCTCTGGTGTAGGTGGCGTATGCGCTGTCGAGGTCCGCCTGCTCGTCCGGGTAGACGAACACGTTGCGGCACAGCACAATGACCGTCTCGCCGAACGCTCGTGTCTCCTGTAGCAAACGAAGCTGTCCGCGCTCACGGTTTGCATGTCCTGGCCGAACGCATCCGTGACGTCGATGGACTGGCTGTCGTGCGGCACTACGATCACAGCAGTACGAACGTAAAAGTACTTGGTGACCAAGGCGGAGTTCAGGTCGTTGGCTGCCTGCTGTCCGGAAAAGGAAACCGTCTTGCTCAGCGACTTGTCCACGTCTTTCACGTAGAAACTGTGCCAGTGTTCCTGACCAGCTCGTTTCCGACTTCCGTCATCAGATTTACCACCTGAAGCAGAATGTTTCATCTAGCTAAATGATAATTAAGGTGATTATTTTTGGATTAGCAATGAGAACATCAACTTTTCATAACATGTCCAGAATATCTTACTAGAGACGACTGATTCCTCCAGTATTCCCGGTCAGACGACAGGACCTCTTTGGTCAGATTGAACAGACGAAGCTTGGCTGCTGTGTCCAGAAAGATTGCCTGATTGAATGTGTGGTGCAACTCAAACATCATCTTCAGGTACTTAGAGTAGTCTCCCTGAGCGCAGTAGGTGAGCAGTTTGGAATACAGAGTCTTCTCAGTGAGCATCTGCCGCAGCTCCAACAGGATTCTCGAGCTCTGGTACTGGGCTATAGAATGAAAAATACAACAATGCCTCAACAGGTGTAAGAAAGGTAGATGTCGCAATATTTGATACTCACGCAGCTCAGTGTCAAAGATAGCTAGTGCCTGGCCTCGGTCAGTCTTGCTCGCCTAAGCATCTCAGTGTATCGGGCAAAGAAGGCGCGGACTACGTTTTGGCGAGACTTCAGCTCGCTGGACTCCTGGCCGCAGAGTACGATGCTCTGCAGTTCCTTTATGGCGTGGAAGTTCGACTCAATCATGGCATTTACCTGTGAGTTGAAGATTGAGAAAGTTTCTATATGCTTGGTTTAACCTCGTTAACCTTGGCAACCCCCTTAGCTGCATGTAAACTGTGCATTGCAAGGAGCCACCAATCATAATACTGAAAGCAATGCAATACCTTGCTAAATTCCTCTTGAGGTAGTCGTAGAGCTCAGCGAACTGATCCTCTTCAGGAAACAAAATCTGGCCAAGGATGTCGGCTACAACAGAAAGAATGGTGAACACGGCGGACAGGATCAATAAAGGCGGAAACAAGGACAGTACGGAGGCGGTGGCCGCAAAAACACTGGCGGTGATGCCAAGCACCAACTGCGGTATTTCTTTAGTCATGGCGGCGTCAACGTCAGTCTGGAAGGTGACCCGATCGTTGTCTCGCCAGGAGACGGAGATGCTGGTCTCCAGGGCTGTCAGGCGGGCCAGAGGGCTCGGGGTTGGTGTAACCAGCTGACTCGAGGTGGCGGGCAGCCGAGAGACAAGTAGGAACAGGATGAAAGCCGCTATAGACATGGTGGGACATGCGATTCTACTATAGAAATTTATCAGTGGTTCTGCGTTGACTGTAAACACCTTCACTTCGCATATTTATAATCTTCTGCAAAGATGAGCGCCCTAAGCTAGTCAAGCTCATATTGAACAATAAGCTCGGTCGAATCTGTGACGCTCTGATGTGCACAAAAAAGTGGAACTTCCACTCCTAAGGGTCTGGACCTGCGTACCGTAGACTTTAGAGGACAGTGCGAGTAAAAAAAAATTTTTGTAGGTACTCAGACGAAAACAAATGGAAGAATCGGGTGGAGGGCCGTTGTAACACAAAAAGACACGATTCTTTGCTGAAACTCAATCCTCCACGCGGTGGAAAGAAGCGAGCGCCAAGCGCTGTAATGTACAATAAAAGGGCATGCTAATGAGGCAATAGGTTCTATTACTGCATCGAAATTTATGAAGTAGCTTCTTCTAATGGTCACTCATCAACTTTATGGGCATGTTTTTTTCGCACAACACGTCGCTTTCTAAGAGTTACCAAGGGGTGACCAAATCCTTATGCTTCGAGATCTTTGTAAACCTTGCAAAGACAAAAACAAAAAAAAACAGCGTAAACGTTTTTAAACGAGTACATTCAGTATTTAGGCCGTAGTCATTACTAAAAAGACCAAAATGGCCACCCCGTAAATTTAAAGCCTCTAAAAATACGAGCCTATGTAGCGTAAAAATAACAACATAAAAAATTTAAGAAAAAGTCTGTTCAGAAAGTTTCCGCCGAAAAAAATACATGCACACGAATAAAGCCCCAACCCTAAAATGAATCAGTAGGAGAAATACAACTGTAATCTTCACGCATACTGCTCAATAACTACTCGAATTTGTTCATACTCTGAACATCAGCACGCA
>NIVC01001916.1:167500-222047 GCA_002269645.1 Macrostomum lignano | reverse complement strand
ATTTTTCATCTTGTGTATTTCTTTTTGTTCAAACTGATAAAATACACTTAATTAAAAGAATCAAATTTCAACAAGACAGACAGACAGACAGACAGACAGACAGTCAGATAGACAGACAGATAGACAGACAGATAGACAGACAGACAGACAGACAGACACTAAGACAGACAGACAGACAGACAGACAGACAGACAGACAGACAGACAGACAGACAGACAGACAGACAGACAGACAGACAGACAGACAGACAGACAGACAGACAGACAGACAGACAGAAGACAGACAGACAGACAGACAGACAAGACAGACAGACACTAAGACAGACACTAAGACAGACAGACAGACAGACAGACAGACAGACAGATAGACAGACAGACAGACAGACAGACAGACAGACAGACAGACAGACAGACAGACAGACAGACAGACAGACAGACAGACAGAAGACAGACAGACAGACAGACAGACAGATAGACAGACAGACAGACAGACAGACAGACAGACAGACAGACAGACAGACAGATAGACAGACAGACCAGAGCTCAGCAGCCAATGTGCTGCAGTCCAATGTCCCCAAGCGAAGCACGAGGTCGCAGCCCGCTCAGTCGCCAAGGACAACTTAAGTATATGTTACTTCAGTTGTCCTTGTCAGTCGCAAGCGGCCTCCAGCGTCTCAAACTCGGACAAGCTGAGCTGTCTGTTGGCCAAGCCGAAGCACAGAACCCGGCCGTCCAGGGTGGCCGTGGAGTCGCCGTACTTGCCGCCGATCCGAGTCTCCGTGGAGGCCGACACCGCCGGAGGTTGCCATCGTTGCTAGTCGCGTACATCGTGGCGTTGTTGAAGACGCGGAAGGCGCTGCCGTCGTAGCTGAAGCCGACAGACACCCAGCCGGCGGCTATCGGGGTCTTCAGCACCGCCTGCGTCGTGGTTTGGCTCCGCTGCGCGTAGAGCCTGCAGCCCACGGTGAACTTGCCGTCAGCTGCCTCAGACATGAAGGTCACAGCCTTGCCGCTGGACTCCGAGGTCTGCAGGTAGCTCACCTCCTGGCCTCTGGGCCTCCTGTCACCTTTATGTAGACCGAAAATTTCCCGCTTGAGAACAGCGACTCAAGATTGCCGCCACCCGGGATGCTGACATTCGCGTGCGACTCGGTGCTGGGGTTCAGCACCAGGCCGGAGGCGTTCCTGACGGCGCCAAATCTCAGGCCTGCCACCGCCTGCTGGACGGTGCCATTGCCTGCCAGGTTGTCCAGCGAGTACCGGAAGCTGTACCACAGCGTCAGGCTGGCCTGGAGGGTCGCAGGCAGCTGCTGGGCTGGACTGGGCCGTTTGGTGAATGTCAGACAGTCAGCGGACGGCGTCGCCGACCGGCCCCAGCGGTCCTGCCACTGCCAGCCGGAGGCTGTCCAGCAGGACGCGGCGGTTTGTTGTAGTGAACAGCTGAGCAGTTGGGCCTGACTGCGCACTCCACTATGCAGGAGTTCGGCCGAGTCACTCCGGACACTGGCACGTCCAGGACTGACCAGTCGGACAGAGCGCTCGGACAGATTGGCTGTGAATCGAATCTGCTGCTGCTGCTGCTGCTGCTATTCTGAGCGCAGACTGCGGAGCTGGCGAGGATCAGAATGACAAGCCGGTCAGCATTGCTTGATGACGGCATCATTGTGCTGGATGCTGGAAACTGATGCCGAAATTCTTGAGAGGAAAGTTTCTGACTTTTTCCATTTTATATAACAGCCCTGCATTGCGTGTACGGTGGATTGTTTAACCAGGTAAACACCGAAACTCCGCTACTATAAACTCTGCGCATTGGCTGTTTCCGTTTACCTGGTGGCCACTCTCTCCCGTCAGGGGCCACTCAGCAACCGGAGCGGGACAATGGCCCAATTCTGAGGCCATCACAACGCTCTCAATGCGAATTAGCTAATTAGATTGTACCGTGTGGCCCTCTCTTCCTTTCTCCCTGTCTCTATTCAGATTGTGGATTACCTTTGTGGAACAAATTAGTTGTCATGGTAACATTGATTGTGATGTCAATTATTTTCGCATCTGTATGTAGTTATAGTCTCTAAAGGCCATATACATGTACACACGAGCCGGCGAAATTTTAAGGGCCAATTCATCTCAAATTCTAAAGCTAGATTGAGCCTGTGAAAGAAAGGCACTAATTTAAGCATAAACGTAAGATTTTTATTGATATTTTACCATATAATTTTACCATAGAAGTCACACAGTCAGTGCCACGTTCTGTGTTGGGGGGGGGGGGGGCGGAATACACTCGTGGGGGTTGCGACCATAGACTATTAAAAAACCACGCTAGACAAATAAGTCTTCTGTGCACCCTGTGTGAGAGTGTGTATGAGTGCGCTCCGGAGTTCGGCGGAACGGGCAGGACTGCCGTCAGCGCTGGGTGTGGGAGACGATTTCGCTGAAGGCGCGGCGCGTACGTTGCGTCAAGGTGCCCCGCAACCCTTCTCCGAATATAATTTTTATATTATTACGTCTATAGTTTTGTTTTTCTTTCACTAAAAACTGACAACGAATCTTACAGAGAAGAGAACAGAAAATTGCAACAAAATCTTCTTCAAAGTGAAGGGTAAGCGGCAGCTACTTGTCTATGGCATATCCTGAACCAGTGGATAAGCGACAATCTTGCATGTATTGGGTACCTGTAAGCGGGTTAATAACAGTTGATGCGGGTGTGGGGGGTATTATTGTCACATAAAAATGAGTTTATATTTGGTCTTAAGAGTGCATGGCTACACGGGAGTGACAGTGGTGTAAGTCTCCTGTCCGGCCAGCTGCCAGCCTGTGATGTCGGACAGCCTGGCCAGTACCGGATACCAGACGGCGTCAATCTGCAGAAACATCCTGGTGGTCCTGATGCGATAGAAAATGTCCCGGTATTCGTTCACTTCGTTCATTGCGCTGACTAGCAGGGCTATGATGAAGTTGAGCACGAGAACGGCGAACACCAGCACGAAGATCAGATGCACAACGCTGGCCTCCGAGTTGCCAATCTGGTCGCGCTTGGCAACCAGTTCCGACGGCTTCTCCATGTTCAGGCTGACAGTGAAAGCGTAGTACACTTGCCGGAGATGGTGAGAATAGTAATGCGTGAGGTTCTCGAGTTTCTCCCGGTCCTGGTGCGTGTGCACCGAAGCGAAGCTGACCGAATAGAAGATGCTGGAGAAAACCCACAGCACTACCAGGTAGATGGCTGCAAACGATAGAAATCTTGAGAACATGCAGCGGAAAGCGTGCACAACCGGACCGAGGTGCGGTATCATCTCCAGGTAGTACACCAGCAGGATGTGCAGGAACAGGTAGCACAGGTGGAATATCACTCTCAGAATTAGAAATATATCCGTGATGTGATCCTGCAAATGGTGACAGGGGAGGCAAGTGATACTGTAGAAATGCGTTCGAGCTGCTGAGAATTCCATAGAATGAAGTATAGGGGGTTGTGAAGTCTCCGGGGGGTTGTGAAGTCTCGGGGGTTGTGAAGTCTCGGGGGTTGTGAAGTCTTGGGGTTGTGAAGTCTCCGGGGGGTTGTGAATGTGAAGCGCTCCCAATGTTATGGTCGCGAACTCACCCTGCTCAAAATACTCCTGTAGTGGATCAGATAGTCGTACAGAGGACTCTGAGGGCACGGCAGGGTGCTTATGCGCACCGAGCACAGAATCACGGAGAACAGGATGAGGCAGAACCGGCACAGATAGGACAGCCAGTCCTGGTCCATCCAGCCAGTCTCCACCGAGTTCAGGAACCGTTTGTACACCAGCTGACCCTGCCGACGCATCCGTAGCTTGATCCAGACTCTCTGGCAGATGGTCAGGGCGTGCCACAGCACCAGGAACACGCTCACAGCCACGTAGGTGTAGCGGATAGTCGAAAACAGGCTGCACACATCTTGGCTGGCGTGGGTACCACTGGTTGCCAGGGCTAGGTGCTCGGTTGTCGATTCGTTTGTACTCGACGCATTTTTGCTGTAAAGATAATTGTGAAACTGGTGAAGGTTTTTCTGTCTGTAGTTATTAATGGAATATCATCATTTGTCTGTCACAAAGTTGGTTATTCGGTACGCCTTACGAGTACAGTAAAAAATTGACTGTTCAGGACATCTTAAGGTCAGAAATTTGACTGTTCAGGACATCTTAAGGTCAGAAATTTGATTGTTCAGGACATCTTAGAGTCAGAAATTTGATTGTTCAAGACATCTTAGAGTCAGAAATTTGATTGTTCAAGACATCTTAGGGTCAGAAATTTGACTGGTCAGGACATCTTAGGGTCAGAAATTTGACTGTTCAGGACATCTTAGGGTCAGAAATTTGATTGTTCAAGACATCTTAGGATCAGAAATTTGATTGTTCAAGACATCTTAGGATCAGAAATTTGATTGTTCAAGACATCTTAGGATCAGAAATTTGATTGTTCAAGACATCTTAGGATCAGAAATTTGATTGTTCAAGACATCTTAGGATCAGAAATTTGATTGTTCAAGACATCTTAGGATCAGAAATTTGATTGTTCAGGACATCAGGACATCTTAGGGTCAGAAATTTAACTGTTCAGGACGTCTTAGGATCAGAAATTTGACTGTTCAGGACGTCTTAGGATCAGAAACTTGACTGTTCAGGACGTCTTAGGGTCAGAAATTTGACTGTTCAGGACGTCTTAGGGTCAGAAATTTGACTTTTCAGGATGTCTTAGGGTCAGAAATTTGACTGTTCAGAGCATCTTAAATTCAGTGATTGTCACTGGCCGGTTACTCACAGTCCCCACTGGCCTCCGCGAGTTTTGTTCTCAATCGCGCGAACGCTGACATTCTCCAGTACTTTGAGGTCATGAACCACAATAGTATAGAATGCCACCTTGATGGCCTCCTGGCTGAAGCAGGTGTCGCTGTCCGTGGTTACCTGTTGCATCTGCATCTCTAGCGGAATCTGCATGATGATGATCAGCGCCAGCCAGAATAGCGCCAACAGGATGCAGATGAGGACGTTGCGGTACCACAGCTGCGAGATGAGGTACTTCACCACCGGATGGTTCATAATGTTGCTGCTGCGCAGATCCTTGAAGTCGGCTTTTCTGCAGGCGAAGAAAATTTCAAGAATACAATATGAAACTTGGTGTCAATGACTACACATGAATGTACCATTTGACATGTTTGAACATGTTGTCGTTTAAATTGATACCTGAGTTCGGACAGCAGCAGTACAGGATTGCGCAACGACCTGCACACGGCGCCTTTGCCGCAACGAAAATAGCCGTGCAGGTAGTAGCGCTTCACCTGCAGATTGCCGCGCAGACTCGAATCCTGATAGACGCCCGGCGTCTCCAGAATCTCCACGGCCAGACGGAAGCATCTCAGCTTGATGGCTAACTCAACAGGTCGAAATCCGCCCAGATCCTCCGACAGAAGGAGCTCCTTCAACCGTTCGGTCTTGATCAGGGCGCAAACCGCTCGGTACAAGCTGATGTAGTCAGTCTCCTGCCGCTTCTGGTAGTGCGCGCCCCAGCAGAGGGCGTGGAACACTGTACTCTCGTTGGTGTCCTTGGCACACCAAATCGGAGTCTCGTACCGGCTCACCAGCTGGCGCATACAGTTGATGGCCGAGTTGAAGGCGCACAGGTGAGTCAGTCGGTGAAACGAGATGTAGTTGCAGGACGGATGGTCGTACACTAGGGTCAACTGGTGCCGGTTGTCCTCCAGCAGGCAGACGAAATCGTCAGCCTTGTCCTCCTTCAGAATGCTGCTCCAGCGGTTCAGCTTGTCCGAAGACAGGCCGAAGAAGGCGGTGGAGGGGAATCGGAATGGCGTGACGTTGCCACCGCCGCTTCCACCGGCCGTCGGACTCACTCCTGAGGCGATGGTGGTGATGGTAGTCGGGGTGAATGACGGCGGCTCGGCGCCAACTGTCGGCCCTCCGCCTGCGCGGCCGTCGGCAACGCGTCGCCGACTGCAGCAGCAGCGGACGGCGAGCAGGCAGAGCCAGCGCAGCAGTGCGCGCAGCCGACAGTAGATGTGGTAGCAGAGACCGCTCGGATGGCACCGCCTGGCCGATGGCATCTCTAGGGAGTAGGCCTGACCGTAGTGCATGATGTGGGAGGCCTCAGTAGATGATTCTCCCCAGTTCTTATGGAGATCGGATGCGGTCAGATACGCAGAGCAAACAGAGCGCTACTTGTGTCGGACACACCACCAATTTCTCTGTCATGTGATCTTTCTTGTCCTGGGAGAAAAGATGCTTCTTAAACAAGTACTTGCAGCCTCTTGAAAACGTGACAAAAGCAGAGCAATAAGAACAGACCGATTGAGCACGAGGGTTCCAACTGTGCTCTGACGTATAGCCAAAAAACTTTATTTGCTTCAGACTCCTGTGCGTTATCTGCCCGGCGGCTTATCGGCCCCCAGCCCCAGCGTCCAGGAAGGAGAAAAAACACACATCAGCAGAATCAGCAGAAAAACTGCTTGCGCAGATCCGGTTTGGCAAAAATTATCAGCACCAATTTAAGAAGCATAAATTATTGACGATAAGGAAAACTCGCTGCCAAACCGGCTGCTGCCCGCGCGGCAAACATTGAGCAACTTGAGTCAATTCTATCGACTTTGGAACGAAGTTTTTAAGCTGGTTGCCATGGTGACGAGGACGATTAGATTCGTAGAGCAACCGAGTTAAGTCTAGATAAATTGTATCAGGGTTTAACAGGTTGGATAAAATCAGTTTTGTATATGTTTGTTCTGCTCATTCTTTTGTGCCGAGTTCACTCGATACAGTCGCTGCCAACCAGAGCCAATCAGGTGCTTTTGTTTTGAAGGCAATAAGATCAGCAAATGCATTTTTGTCAATCCGTAGATCAGTTTCCCAGCCTTCTATTATTATTTAATTAGTCTATTAGTCGTTTCTTAGTATGCTGCATCGTTTTGTGCTTTGCCTTTGACCAACAGAGCCACTGAGCGCGGATGCTTCTGCAACGAAGATGTCTTCTAATAGTACAGTGATCTGTTCACAGCATTGCTTGTTGTGCCGTTGTGGAATAGCGAGCTACGGTATATTGTGTCTTAGCATCTAGTTCAAGTTAAAAAAATGATTTCCTTAATGATTTTTTATTAATTTCCTCGTTTTTAGTTAAGCTACTATTAGTAAACTCAACGAGTAGTTAGAATCTTGACGGGAACGCGAAATTGCCTAGCGAATTTATAACGAATGAGTGAACGATCTGGCATTTTGTCAATATCCTATAGAACTGCACTCCATCCTAGACAAAAGCAATTAATTAATTTATTATTAATTTATTATTATCTTTTGATAAATTGATAAATAATAGCCATCCTTCTTAGGCGCGGATGAAGGCATATAACCTATTTCTTATCTGCGAAATTTCCTGAAATTAAGGAAAAACTAGCTTTGATGAGCTAGATATAAAAGCAGTGTGCAAAACCAAGAGTTGAATAGTTACTCAAAGAGCAGTCACAGTCTGGGTGGCTCAAATTTAAGTTCATAAGTGTATTACAGCGCATTCCTCAGCGGCCGCTATTGTCACCAGCAAACTCTATTTTGTATATTTGAATAAATATCCAATGAGTAGCGAGACGCAGGACTCAACCGGAGAAAACACAAAGCTTAATAAACAAAAATGTCTGAATTCGTCAATACAATTCTGCAGCGCCGCCCGCATCATTGGTGATGGCGAAACGAAATCGTCCAACGAAAGTATTTGGTCGGCAATTTTCGACTGGTTCAAATCGAACCTTGACGTTTTAATTTGTCCCACTGTAGTCTGCTTGGTACTCACCGTGTCTTGCGTCTTGATGTGCTTCTGCTTCAATAAATTAAAAACCAAGAAATACAAAATGAGCAAAGTCAAGATCGCCGTTATGTGCATATCGATTGTCGGGCTGATGGCCTTTAGTGCGCTATTTTGGTACCATTCAGCGACACTGCTTCGATCTACGGCTATGGTAAACAACTCTACGACTAACAGAGTCCGCAGCCGAGCCCCGGTTCAGTCCAGGACACCATGACTAGCGTTGTTGACCAGTCCATGGTCTTCTTAGACAGCAGCGTTCGTAGAATTAACTCAACTCTGCTCACTCTGCGTTGGAATGCGCTGCCAAAGCTCCAGGGCCTGTTGAGAGGCATTTCAACCAACCTGCTCAACGCTCTGGCTTCCAACTCCAGCCTAAAGCCGCTTTTCGATTTGTTAGACACTTTCTTGGCAACTGCGCACCGAATCATGAGCAGCATGGAGTCCATTTCTCGAGCACGAAGTGGCGTCCTGACTCAGTTGGCACATCTGACTGGAATCCTAAACCAGCTGCATTCCAAAATCAATCGAACACTGGTCTCTGTGTGCGCATACGGCAGTTTTGCCTCAAACAGTTCAGAGTGCAGCAGTCTTACAAAGCATCTCGGCAAAATAACTATCGGTCCGAACTCGTCGTCTATTGACACGGACGTGAGCGTTTCGGTTGTGACGTTGCAGCGGCTGTTTAACCTAAACATAACTCAGCTAGATGTTCGCCTTCGGGAAGCCAAGGAGTTGCTAAACAACATGATTGGATCCGTGGACACGTATGTTGAGAACTTGCTGAATCAGCTGATTGGGACAGTGTCTCGAGAGTTCCAAACCTGGTTGTCGGAGATCGCCAAGTTTGGCGAAACGATGCGGGATCACGTCACGGGCCCTGATGTCGAAGCATACGCCAACTATCCCAGGATTGGCGTTTATATTATTCTCGCATTGTCGGTGCTAACTTCTCTGACTGTGATAAGCGCAGTCCTTTGCTCCATTTCAGAGCTTAGAAAAGAGATTAACCGGCGGCAGATAGAACCGAATAATAACCGTTGCAACTCAAGAAAACGTTTTATTGCAGTACTTACCATTGTCATGATGCTTTTCATCATAGTCTTGCTCACCTGCGGCTGTCTCGTGCTCACAGTCGGGATCGTCGCTGAACGAGATTTAGTCGCGCCGATCACGACAGAAAGTGGCAGACGCGACCTGGACGGCAGCCTAGACACCTTCGTGCGAGACGCGGGCTGGCCCCGACTTCGCCGATATCTGGAGTCGGTCACGGACATTCCGCTGCCGTTCAAGTTCTCCAAAGAGCTGCCGACTGGAATCTTGCAGCGCATGCTGAGCCGATGCGGTCCGCCTAACAAAGAAACGCTGCCTCAGATTCTCGGTCTTTTGAGCATGGTCGACTCGACTCGGTTCGTCGACTCGGACTTGATTTCTCGGCAGATTGCTCAACTGCGTCGCAGTTTGACGTCACAGCTTGAGAACCGCAACTCGGAGTCGCTCATCTCGAAGCAGTACGTGGCCGACCTCGCTGTTCAGCTGGAACCGTTTGTGCGCCTCGTGGACTCGGCCGACTACTCCGTAACTCCGGCAGCATCGCCGAGCTGTCGAAGCCGGTGATCGGTCTGAACGACACTCAGCTGCAGACGATGACCGGAGAGCTGCGGAGTCTCGGTCGGAGAGTCCTCCGCGAGAACAGTACCGACCCGAGGGGCTTCGAGCTGATGGTGTGGGCCGGCCAGCTGCAGTCGGCTTGGTCGGAGCGCGCGCCCGTCATCAAAGACGGACTGATGCAGCTTCGCGACAACTTCAGCTCGCTGCAGAGCGACAGAGTGCTCGGACACTTCACAGGTCAGCTGATGACGCGATTCGACCAATTTCGAGTCGGTTTCGACAGCCTCACTCGGAACTTGAGTCTGATTGAGCTGCGCTTCAACCAGAGCGTCGACGCGTCTCGTCCGAAGGCCGTCGATCTGCTGGACGACCTCCTGCGCAGCGCTCTCGCCAACATCGGCCACTGCGACGGCCTCCTTCCGGTGTTCGAGGAAGTCAGCGACTTCAGCAGCAGAGTTGTCGGATTCGTTTGGCGTTTGGGTCTTTGCCTGCTGATGTCCAATGCGTTTGCGCTCGTCTGCAGCTGCGTGTGGTACGCGCTAATTTTCATGCTGTAGATGCTGATCTGCAACTCAGCTTCTGAAATGCTGCAGCTGGCGCCCTCCGTTGAGCAAGCAAAATTTGCGGAAACCTATTTATTATCGGATCTACAGTTGTAAAACAGCGATAATAATTTTATTGAACTTGAATGGGTCTCTCTTTATAAGTTTTTGTGCTATCCAGTAATTCTACGTAGCCTAAAATACATGTACATTGCATGAGAAGAGAAGTGTGTTGCTACGGGCGGAGAACTGTTAAGAACGCTGCTTTGAAGAGTGATAATTATGATGATGATTAAAGACAGTAATTGTAGGTTCTATAAAGTAAATCTGTCACTTAATACAGGTATATATAGTCGTCACCAGGGGCACACCCCACCCCCAATAAAACCTATATGGGGGACATGCCAATGCTCTCCCTCACCCACCTTGTGACCCGTTATGGAAATCTATAATTTTGCTTCAGGACGACAAAACATATAGTACCTGCGGCGCTAAAATGAGTGCCTGCGGCGCCAAAATGAACGCTGACACACAGATTCTGAAACTAATGTACATGTAGGAATTTAGTCATGTATACATGTACATGTACAGTACAACTCTTGGCTTTGTCTCTCCCAACATAAAATCCATGGCGACGCCCCTGGGAATATCAGCTGGCATTACGATTAACGATTTGGACTAGAATGACCAAAATTTACAGCTACTTTAATCTGTTTTTGCTCGCGGATTAAAAGTGTCCCAAACTATCCGGGCACCCCCTCGCAGTAATTTTTAAACGAAAGAATGTTTTATTGTTTTTTAATTCAGTGAAACAGTATGAACGAAATCGGTTACATAAGTTTAACATTATATTTGTATAACATTAACATTAAAGTTATTGACATTATATCAGAATATGCGCTGATATTGACAACAATCGTTAAGGGTAACGTCGCAGACGCACTAACTACTCTTAAAAACCTCTAGTTAATTAGGATCGGCCGGGTCTGGCGAAAACACACAAGCAAGAATGAAATTTTGCGTGTTTTTTTTACCTATTTAAAGGCTTGTTTTTGGACACTTAAGTTATGAAATTGAGGAGTTGCAGTATTTTTCTTCTGGCGTCGCAAAAGTCAAAGTCGATCAACAAGTCCGCAAAACTCGCCAAGTCCCACATTACTCAGAGCCTGTTTGACCGCGTCAGGTTGAGCTTTGCCGAACCACTGCAACGCCACTCTCTCTGGCTGCTCCACTGTGCTCAACAGCATTGCTTGGGGATCCACTGCACTCAAACTGCTACTCAACAACTCCACAAACTCTGCAGATTTTTTTTGCATAGCCAATTCCGAACAGATCTTGTCCATGGCTTCTGGGCCGCTCGGAAGAAGCAGCGATGTAGCAGAACTTGACTGCATCGATTCGTCTCCTTCAAGCTCCTGGTCCTCCTCACCGACAGGCAGCTCCGCCATCAGGCCTTGCAAAGCTTTTTGAATATTTATTCCTTCAGCCGAACTGATTTCTAATAGATCTATGGGCCTCTTGCCAGATAAATCTCCGGTTGCCAGGGCGTTGCCAAGGCGACGGGCTAAGATTTGAGAATTCAAAGCCAATTGTCTCAGTTCGGTCAGCAATGGCAGAAGCAAGGTTGAGTACCACTTAGACTGTTCAGAGCAATAGTGCAGCGGGTTTTTACCAGCCGAGTCAGTGGTTGACAAAAGCTCAGGGCAAGCCTCAGCCAAGGTGGTCATCACCTTCATGGCTGGCCCGATGTCAGAGTTCTCATTCTCTTCAGCAGTTCTGAGAACAGCTTCAATTAGAAATGTCCGCCGCTCGGCACCTGAGCAGCGCTGTGTGAGCTGTCTGGTTTGCTGAAATATGCCGATAAATTATGGCAATTTTAGTTGCTTTGGCAATTAATTGGCCTGCTTAGTAACCACTTGATTTTAGAATACAGTGGAAATTGAAAATATAGAGATAGAGAGGGAATAGAACAGTATAGGGAAGGAATAGAACAGTATAGAGAAGGAATAGAACAGGATAGAGAGGGAATAGAACAGTATAGGGAAGGAATAGAACAGGATAGAGAAGGAATAGAACAGGATAGAGAAGGAATAGAACAGGATAGAGAGGGAATAGAACAGGATAGAGAGGGAATAGAACAGGATAGAGGGAATAGAACAGAATAGAGAAGGAATAGAACAGGATAGAGAGGGAATAGAACAGGATAGAGAGGGAATAGAACAGAATAGAGAAGGAATAGAACAGAATAGAGAAGGAATAGAACAGGATAGAGAAGGAATAGAACAGGATAGAGGGAATAGAACAGTATAGAGAAGGAATAGAACAGGATAGAGAAGGAATGGAGCAGGATAGAGAAGGAATGGAGCGGGATAGAGAAGGAATAGACCATGAGAAAATGGAGGAATGAGTAATGTGTTATTATTAGAGATAGAATACACGCACACTACCGTCATTAGCTAAGCAAGAATAGCGCACAGTTGGGAAGCAAAAGCGAAAACTTTTGGTTTTCCAGGAAATTAGCAGAATAAGAGTACAAGTAGTTCAACAGTGTTATTTCCCAACCAGTCAAAATTAATATCTAGGTCCCAGTTTCAATGCACAGCTTTTATACCGCATTTGGCTGTACACAAACCAGGCTGGGGGCATGGAGGTACCTACTAACTTGTAACCTAGCTGTTTGTTAGTGTCTCAATTGAGCGACTCCAGTTCTAGAAACTACAGCCCCACCACCCCAGTCCACTCCCTCACTGAACTGCAGCCACAGCCCCACCACCCCAGTCCACTCCCTCACTGAACTGCAGGCACAGCCCCACCACCCCAGTCCACTCCCTCACTGAACTGCAGGAACAGCCCCACCACCCCAGTCCACTCCCTCACTGAACTGCAGGAACAGCCCCACCACCCCAGTCCACTCCCTCACTGATCTGCAGCCACAGCCCTACCACCCCAGTCCACTCCCTCACTGATCTGCAGCCACAGCCCTACCACCCCAGTCCACTCCCTCACTGATCTGCAGCCACAGCCCCAGCACCCCAGTCCACTCCCTCACTGATCTGCAGCCACAGCCCCAGCACCCCAGTCCACTCCCACACTGAACTGCAGAAAACCCCACAAATTCTTAACACAATCTTACCTCTCCTTTGATGCAAGCCTCAATAAAGTGCAAAGCGGGTGTCCAGTTGCCTTTTCGAATAGCAATGAGAATAGCTGACGGGTGCTGATCGTTGCCAGCAAGCAGTTCAGGAAATCGATTAATCAAAGCCAACAGAGTCTGCTCGTGGTTTGTTGACTCGGCAAAACCGAAGTACAATTGCTTCAGAGCCAGAGGGAAGCTCAATAGCCAACGCTGGTCCTGTACAGGCTTCTCGGAGAAGGCCTTTTCGAGATCGCTCATCGGTCTCTGTTGCATGGGAGTTGGCGCGCTTGTGACGGACTTGCCGGCTTTCAGCACTGGTCTTTGCTGTTGAGCCTCTTGGCCTTGCTGAGCCTGCCTAGCAGACCCAGCGCCTGGATCTACAAACGATCTCTCCAAATTTGTGCCAACTTTTCGTCGGGAATTTCTAGAACTAGCTGCGTTTTTGGGAACGGTTGTTGCTGCTGTTGATGAAGCTCCGCTGCCCTCCAAAGATGTCTGAGCCGGTTGGCCAGAGCTGAGAATGGTGACTTTACCGCCGATGCCGCTAGCTCTTTGCTGTTCAGACATTTTAAATAGGTTTTAATTTTTACGCGTCCTTGTCAACTATACTTTTTTGGCAGTTTTCGGCAGTTCGTATTGCGTTTCTAGGAAAATATTTGGCTCCGCCGCCACATTTTATCTCGCTTGGTGGGTTTAGTTAGTTCCTAGTTCGTGCTTTGTGCTTCTCTCTCTGTCCACTTGGCCATTTGGAACATACTGGGCTGCCCGTCTATTTCATTCCCGCGCGTACAAACTGACTGAATGTACATTGCTTGCTTTTCTAAATAGCGGGGGAGGGCAGTTTATGGCCGCCCGTTAGCGGAGCCCATCCCACGCTAAAAATAGCCCGTTAGCGGGGTCCGCCCCACGGTGGGGTGGGCTCCCTTAGCGCGGGCCAGCCCACAATGGTTAGGATATGCCATTGCGGGGCTGTGGAGAAGCAGACGCCAGAACTTGACTCGCATTGGTTGTCAAGATACATGGCACTAATTCAAAATAGAAAAAAAACTTTTTTTTCGGCTCCATTGAGTGAGAACTAAATGCATTGACCTTGCCAGGGCGCTAAAATTGGCGCCCAAAGGCTGAAATTGGCGCCGGTATATTAAACTTGGCGCCCAGAAGTAGCAAGCTGATATATGCTGCCACTTCTACGCTCGTTGGCACATTCCAGCGCTGATTTGGGGATCCTGGCGCCGATTTGGTGATCCTGGCGCCAAATTTGACTTTAGGCGCCAAATTGAGCTTTCCCACGCCAATTTGAGCTATCCTGCGCCGATTTGAGCTTTCTAGCGCCAATTTGAGCTTTCCCGCGCCAATTTGAGCTATCCTGCGCCGATTTGAGCTTTCTAGCGCCAATTTGAGCTTTCCAGCGCTAGTTAAGGTCTTCTCAAGCTGATTTCAGCATTCCGGCGCTAATTCGGCGATCCTGGCGCCGATTTGGTGATCCTGGCGCCAAATTTGACTTCCGGCGCCAATTTGAGCTTTCCCGCGCCGATTTGCGCTATCCTGCGCCGATTTGAGCTTTCTAGCGCTGGTTTAGGTTTTCTTGAGCTGATTTCAGCATTTCGGCGCTGATTCAGCGATCCTGGCGCCGATTTGATGATCCTGGCGCCGATTCGGCGATCCTGGCGCCAAATTTGACTTTCGGCGCCAATTTGAGCTTTACCGCTCCAAGTTAAGCTTTCCAGCGCTGGTCCGGGCTTTATGGCGCTGATTTCAGCATTCCAACGCTGATTTGGCGATCCTCGCGCCGATTTAGTGATCCTAGCGCCAAATTTGACTTTCGGCGCCAAATTGAGCTTTCCCGCGCCAATTTGAGCTATCCTGCGCCGATTTGAGCTTTCTAGCGCTGATTTGAGCTGTCTAGCGCTGGTTTAGGTTTGCTTGAGCTGATTTCAGCATTCCAGGGCTGATTCAGCGATCCTGGCGCCGATTTGGTGATCCTGGCGCCAAATTTGACTTCCGGCGCCAATTTGAGCTTTCCCGCGCCTATTTGAGCTTTCCAGCGCTGGTCCGGGCTTTTTAGCGCTGATTTGGCGATACTGGCGCCGATTTGGTGATCCTGACGCCAAATTTGACTTCCGGCGCCAATTTGAGCTTTCACGCGCCAATTTTAGCTATCTTGCGCCGATTTGAGCTTTCCAACGCTGGTCCGGGCTTTTTGGCCCTGTTTTCAGCATTCCGGCTCTTATTCAGCGATCCTGGCGCCGATTTGGTGATCCTGGCGCCAAATTTGACTTCCGGCGCCAATTTGAGCTTTCCCGCGCCGATTTGAGCTTTCCAACGCTGGTCCGGGCTTTTTGGCGCTGTTTGCAGCATTCCGGCTCTTATTCAGCGATCCTGGCGCCGATTTGGTGATCCTGGCGCCAAATTTGACTTCCCGCGCCAATTTGAGCTATCCTGCGCCGATTTGAGCTTTCTAGCGCTGGTCCGGGCTTTTTGGCGCTGATTTTAGCATTCCGGCGCCGATTTGGTGATCCTGGCGCCAAATTTGACTTCCGGCGCCAATTTGAGCTTTCCCGCGCCTATTTGAGCTATCCTGCGCCGATTTGAGCTTTCTAGCGCTGGTTTAGGTTTTCTTGAGCTGATTTCAGCAATCCGGCGCTGATTCAGCGATCCTGGGGCCGATTTGATGATCCTGGCGCCGATTCGGCGATCCTGGCGCCAAATTTGACTTCCGGCGCCAATTTGAGCTTTCCCGCGCCGATTTGAGCTTTCCAGCGCTGGTCCGGGCTTTTTAGCGCCAATTTGAGCTTTCCAGCGCTAGTTAAGGTCTTCTCAAGCTGATTTCAGCATTCCGGCGCTAATTCGGCGATCCTGGCGCCGATTTGGTGATCCTGGCGCCAAATTTGACTTCCAGCGCCAATTTGAGCTTTCCCGCGTCGATTTGCGCTATCCTGCGCCGATTTGAGCTTTCTAGCGCTGGTTTAGGTTTTCTTGAGCTGATTTCAGCATTCCGGCGCTGATTCAGCGATCCTGGCGCCGATTTGGTGATCCTAGCGCCAAATTTGACTTCCGGCGCCAATTTAAGCTTTCCCGCGCCGATTTGAGCTATCCTGCGCCGATTTGAGCTTTCTAGCGCTGGTTTAGGTTTTCTTGAGCTGATTTCAGCATTTCGGCGCTGATTCAGCGATCCTGGCGCCGATTTGATGATCCTGGCGCCGATTCGGCGATCCTGGCGCCAAATTTGACTTTCGGCGCCAATTTGAGCTTTACCGCGCCAAGTTAAGCTTTCCAGCGCTGGTCCGGGCTTTATGGCGCTGATTTCAGCATTCCAACGCTGATTTGGCGATCCTCGCGCCGATTTAGTGATCCTGGCGCCAAATTTGACTTTCGGCGCCAAATTGAGCTTTCCCGCGCCAATTTGAGCTATCCTGCGCCGATTTGAGCTTTCTAGCGCTGATTTGAGCTTTCTAGCGCTGGTTTAGGTTTGCTTGAGCTGATTTCAGCATTCCGGCGCTGATTCAGCGATCCTGGCGCCGATTTGGTGATCCTGGCGCCAAATTTGACTTCCGGCGCCAATTTGAGCTTTCCCGCGCCTTTTTGAGCTATCTTGCGCCGATTTGAGCTTTCTAGCGCTGGTTTAGGTTTTCTTGAGCTGATTTCAGCATTCCGGCGCTGATTCAGCGATCCTGGCGCCGATTTGATGATCCTGGCGCCGATTCGGCGATCCTGGCGCCAAATTTGACTTTCGGCGCCAATTTGAGCTTTCACGCGCCAATTTTAGCTATCTTGCGCCGATTTCAGCTTTCCAACGCTGGATCCGGGCTTTTTGGCGCTGTTTTCAGCATTCCGGCTCTTATTCAGCGATCCTGGCGCCGATTTGGTGATCCTGGCGCCAAATTTGACTTCCCGCGCCAATTTGAGCTATCCTGCGCCGATTTGAGCTTTCTAGCGCTGGTCCGGGCTTTTTGGCGCTGATTTTAGAATTCCGACGCTGATTCGGTGATCCTGGCGCCGACCGGCGCCAATTTGAGCTATCCTGCGCCAATTTGAGCTATCCTGCGCCAATTTGAGCTATCCTGCGCCAATTTGAGCTATCCTGCGCCAATTTGAGCTATCCCGCGCCGATTTGAGCTTTCTAGCGCTGGTTTCAGCTCTCTAGCGCTGGTTTAGGTTTTCTCGAGCGGATTTCAGCATTCCGGCGCTGATTCGGCGATCCCTGGCGTAGATTTGGTGATCCTGGCGCCAAATTTGACTTCCGGCGCCAATTTGAGCTTTCCCGCGCCGATTTGAGCTTTCCAGCGCCGATTTGAGCTTTCCAGCGCCGATTTGAGCTTTCCAGCGCCGATTTGAGCTTTCCAGCGCCGATTTGAGCTTTCCAGCGCCGATTTGAGCTTTCCAGCGCCGATTTGAGCTTTCCAGCGCCGATTTGAGCTTTCCAGCGCCGATTTGAGCTTTCCAGCGCCGATTTGAGCTTTCCAGCGCCGATTTGAGCTTTGAGCAGATTTATTTCTATTTGGCACTATAAAAATCAAAAGTGTCATTTTCGGACTTGTTATTGTTTATTGTTTTGTTATTGATTATTTTTCAATTAGGTATACTCCATCTAGATCACTGTTTGCTGAGAGTTCAGGATCTACTAAATATCGTTACTCAGCAACATTGAAAAGTCGCCACTCTATGCGCCAGTGAGTAATATCTCTTGGACTATTTTAAAATATTATAAATAAAATATCTGATATAAACTAATCAAGGTAGCTTTAATCCAGTGGTTCTCAATCTATGGGTCGCGACCCCCAGTGGGGTTGCGTGACCATTTTCTGGGGGTCGCAGCACGAAGAAATGTGTGAGTTGTCATACATAATAATGCATTACATGTATATTAATTTTAAAAGGGGTCGCGAACATTAAAAATGATGCAAGTGAATAAATTAGGGTCGCCTGAAAAAAGGTTGAGAACCGCTGCTTTAATCCGTTCAACCCTCGCACACCGCTCCCCCACTTCATTCCTCAACTCAAGTCTGCCGCGTGGCGTTGCGTCACTCGCAAAGATTGAGAGACTTCACCTGCACTTTCAAAAGTGACGACCACAGACTTCTGTGATGGCGACTTTTCGATGTTGCTGAGATTTACGAAGTTATTATAATTAACTTATGATTTACTTTTACTACTTAATTGTGTAATGCCTTTGTCTTAATCTTTAACCCACTCGATGCACTGTTAGTGATGAGTTATGTTGCCACACAGAATCGCCCATATCGCTTTTATCGCTTTTTATCACCTTCCTCCAGGCCATTCAGTCATGCTACTCTCGTCCTACCCTATAGGTAGTCTGTATCTCTACCTATTGTCCTATCTCGCGATCCTCTCCTTTACAGTATATCACTCTTCTGATCTTTCATCACCCTAACCTACAGGAGTAGGGGGGGAGGGGGGGAGATAGGGCGCATGAGGGCGGGAATCAGAGTTTTCGCAGACGGAAATCTTCCTAATGAAGTTTATTAAGCCTTTGAATAGGCCTTTAACCCCCCCCCCCCAACTAAAACCGCACCTGCGTGTAATCCCACAAGGTGTAGTATATATAATGTATGAAACAATATTTGATGTTTAATGTTTGAATGTCTAAATGTTTGAAAGACTGCCAGAAATCATAGAACCTAGAAAAGCTCATTTTTAATCTCAATCCACGATTCTTAATTCCCTTTCCCAGAAGGGCATATGGCACCTTTTGCGAGAAACTTGAAAGACTGGGTCAGATATCATAATTCATAAGGCAGAGAGGAGCTTATGGCACCTTTTTCTAAACGTTTGAAAGACTGGATCATTTATCATAATTCATAAGGCAGAGAGGAGCTTATGGCACCTTTTTCTAAATGTTTGAAAGACTGGATCATTTATCATAATTCATAAGGCAGAGAGGAGCTTATGGCACCTTTTTCTAAATGTTTGAAAGACTGCCAGCTATCATAGAACCGTGAGAAGCTCATTTTTTTTTATCTCAATCCCCGATTCCGAATCCCTATCCCTGATTCCTCGTTTTGGAACCCGAATCCACAATTCCTAAATCCATATCCCTGATTCCTCGTTTTGGAACCCGAATCCACAATTCCTAAATCCATATCCCTGATTCCTCGTTTTGGAACCCGAATCCACAATTCCTAAATCCATATCCCTGATTCCTCATGTTGGAATCCGAATCCACAATTTCTAATTCCATATCCCTGATTCCTCATGTTGGAATCCGAATCCACGATTCTTAATTCCATATCCCTGATTCCTCATTTCGGAATCCGAATCCACGATTTCTAAATTTATATCCCTGGTTCCTCATGTTGGAATCCGAATCCACGATTTCTAATTACTTATCCCTGATAAGATGCACTTGTTTATATCCCTCAGAGGGGAATGGTGAGGGGAAGCTTCTGACGTTCTAGTTTCTTTAGCTATACAAGTAAATATAGATGTAGTCTTCGCATAAATATTTATGGCACCTTTTATCGAAAGGTTTGAAAGCCTTTAATCGGTTTTTGGTAGAAGAAAATGACAAGTCAAAGTGGCTGTCAAACCATAAACTCAAGCCAGACTTGTCCACAAACGTGTCCGCAAAATTCGGCAAAAAGCCTTGGGACTGCGCCTGTATGTGTATTCTAATATCAAAACACAGCTAATAAAAGCAAAAAAAGAAGCGTCATGTATAAATGAAAGAAGCGTCATGCAAACAATCATAGAAGCGTCATGTAAACGATCATAGAAGCATCATGTCAACAATCATGGAAGCGTCATGTAAAAAAGCATAGAAGCGTCCGGTAAAAATCATACAAGCATAATGTAATAAATCATAGAAGCGTCCTGTAAACAATCATATAGGCGTCATGTAAAAAAATCATAGAAGCGTCATGTAAAAAATCATAGAAGCGTCATGTAAAAATCATAGAAGCGTCATGTAAACAATCATAGAAGCGTCATGTAAAAAATCATAGAAGCGTCATGTAAAAATCATAGAAGCGTCATGTAAAAAATCATAGAAGCGTCATGTAAAAATCATAGAAGCGTCATGTAAAAATCATAGAAGCGTCATGTAAAAAATCATAGAAGCGTCATGTAAAAATCATAGAAGCATCATGTAAAAAATCATAGAAGCGTCATGTAAAAAATCATAGAAGCGTCATGTAAAAATCATAGAAGCGTCATGTAAAAATCATAGAAGCGTCATGTAAACAATCATAGAAGCGTCATGTAAAAAATCATAGAAGCGTCATGTAAACAATCATATAAGCGTCATGTAAACAATCATAGAAGCGTCATGTAAAAAATCATAAAAGCGTCCGGTAAAAATAACAGAGGCGTCATGTAGAAAAGAAAATGAGCTTTATGTAAAAATGAAAAAAGTAAAAAAATGTAAAAAAATAGAAGCATTACGTAAAAATCAATAAGCATCATGTAAAAAGAAGCGTCATGTCAAAAAGTAGCGTCATTTCAAAATAAAAGAAGAGTCACGTGAAACTGTGCTGTGACTCTTGAGGAGAATTACTGAGATGTTAAGGCTCACGGGGAATAACTGAGATGTACTCGTAAATGCTTATGAGGGATTTTTGAGATGCCTAGGTAAAATTCAGAAGCTACATGTAGTTTATTCACTTTTTTATTACATTCTTTGTTAGTTCCCCACGAGGGGCGCTAATAGAAGAAGCGTCATTTTAAACAGATGAAAGTAGATATAAAAGAAGAGTCATGTCAAAGTTAGGAGATTCATTTGGGAATCGCTACGATGTCAAGGCTTGGAGGAATTGCTATAATGCTGTAATGTTATAATGACTCTTGGGGAGAATTACTAAAATGGCAATGCTTTAGGGTTAGGGTTAGGGTTAGGGTTGACAGATTTTTTAAGATTTCAAGGCTTATGGGGGTCATCGCTCAGATTTCAAGGGGGGGGTTTGATATGTTAAGACTTGTGGGGGGAGGAATTGCTGAGATGTCAACGCTTACAAGCGATTGCTGAGGTTATTGCAAAGAGACACTACAATCTACATGTAGTTTATTAAAAAAACTCGTACTGCATTTTTTGGCTCCCCAAGGGGGGGCGCTGATTGCTAGTTAAATTCTGAAAATATGAACCACGAAAAGACAGGAGCAGTTGAAACTGAAAAATAACAAAACTTAGTTCGTATCATATCGGCCATCGGGTGTTTCATAGTCTAAATCTGGGATAAAAGTAATCAAACTGGTTTTAAATAAACATTCATCTGCTTCTCATTTTCTATTAATGTTGCTATGGTGACCAAAGTATCCAGGCGATATCCAAGTGCAGGTTTGTGGTGCCCCTATGACATCGCAGCGGCCAGGCCATAGGCGTTGTACATCCTGGGCTCCAGGTCCGGCTGGACAAAGAATGCCGGCAGCCGAGTGGCCAGGCGGCAATCTCGCCCTCTGCACTCCGGCAACGGCAGAGCGCGCTAGAAGCCCTCGTAGCGATCGGGCAGAATCTGGATGAGAGTGCAAAATGTGTTTTTGACTGGTTAGTTTCGTTGCTTCGATACATGCCGGCTGTTTTGTGATATTAATTTACAGTTTCTAAGGTTGTAACTTGTTTCATCAATGATTTAACGGCCCAGCCTTGCTTGCGTCAAAAACTGTAGAATTTTAGCAAAGTAAATCAGTATGTCGATTACTAGCCAAGGTAAATTCTAGTACCTAGGAAGAAGTACCTAGGTATCCAGGTAATAAAAGTTCCTAGGGAGCGCTGGGAGGAGTGGCGCTCCCACCAGACCCCTAAATCCGCGCCCCTGGCTACAGCTGTTGCGAAATATTTTAAAAGTGTCATTTTTAGTCAGTTCAGTATACTTCAGTATTTCTGTTTTACTGAACTTTTATACTTCGCAATTCAATTTACGAGGGGTGTTAATTCAGAAGTACAATTCAGAAGTACAATTCAGAAGTACAATTCAGAAGTACAATTCAGAATTTACGATACAGTTGTAATCAGATAAGGATTTATGGATTCCGACTGGGGCTATTTGTTTTAGACGAGTCAATTATGGATGGAATGTGCTCATCTGTTGTGGTAGGATGCAATGACTCACTAGGCGGCGCCGCCAAGCATCAGAACGTGGCCGCCGGCCGGCCATCGTTGCGGAACGCCATCTTAGCGGACAAAATCAGCGATGGCCTCGTTCAGCAGGGGAGGTGAACAGCGTCCCGAGTAGCCAAACCACGGCTAGCCAGCCATGAGGTCTGCTGGCAGCGGATTCTGTCACCTGCGGGTTGATTGCGGCGGATTGCGACTTCAGTGCAACCTGAGCAACTGTAAATTAAAATCACAAAACAGCCGATATGTATCGAAGGGCGATATTTTTTCAGACAGGGTATCAGAGTATCGCTTTTAACCGATACTTTTTCTGAGTATCGTGCCCAACACTGGGTAATTATTATCCCTTTTTAATTGTTTCTTTTCTACCATTTTTGTTTTATTTTCAAAGTTTTATCTTAAATACGAGCGGGTCCGAAAGATCAGTTTGCTCTAGTGTAAACAGAATTCCAAACAATATTATCGCTTTGCTTAAAATGCTAACATTCAGTATCTATTTGTACTCCAGCATAAGATCAATTTATTTGACTACTTTACTCTTTATTTGACTTCCTAAACTAGAAAAGGAAATAAGATCATACAGCAACCACAATTCAAGTATTTCAGGGCCAATGAAGTGCCAAAGGGGGCGCCAGATTGCCAGAATTTATCGAACGTGAGATTTTGAATATCCGCGTGAATTTAAATTTTGTTCAAATTCCTAATTTTTTAACTTTGTGCGGAAATTCAAAATTTATTTTTCCGCCTTTTTTGACAATATTTACAAACGGATGCAGTATACGAGTATTCTGAAAATAAAGATAACTGCTAAAGGACAAGTCCAATCTATAGAAATTAGAAAACTGGGACTCAGCGATTCTGCGAATTAGGAAATTAGCCTGTCTGTCAATTTTAGAATATCTCACTTAGTACCTTACTTTGCTAAGTTTGTTTTTTTAAATCTTTTACGTTTGAAACGAAATGGATGGCTAGTCGTCCTCACTTCTTGCGCCTGTACTATTTTTCTTTGACCATATTTCCACCTTTAAGGTTTTGGAAGAATATAAGATTCCTAGCATATTGCAATTATAAGCTAGACATAAAAGAAAATACAATGAGTACAATGCAAATTAAGAACCAACGTTTGCTTACCTTTGGAATAAAGAAATAACGAAAGCCTTACGAGCGTATTAAGAATAAATCTCAAGATCTTAAAGATTCAACTGAGTCAAATAGTTTGATAAATGATATGTATTAAAAAGTAGAAACTATACGTTGAATGAAACGCGTTTCTTTAAAGAATACAATTCCTTGCAGCTTAAAACGAAATGCGTTCTAGGAGTTTTTTAATTTTGGGAGAGTTGGGAAAGACAAAGAGCCGTCTTCATCCAGCATACATTAATATACGAGAAATGAGTCACGGATGTGCAGTGTTTTCAGCTAGCTTCATTGCTAGTACAGTGCTAGTACGCTAGTGCGCACTGGCGTTCCACACTCACCCAACACCCACCCCACCTCTCCCTCTCCGCTCATGGGCTGGCCCCCGCTAAGGGAGCCCATCCCACCGTGGGCTGGGTCCCGTTAACGGGCTATTTTTAGCGTGGGATGGGCTCCGCTAGCGGCGGGCCGTTAGGTGGGGAGGGGGGTTTGTCCAACTGACGGGACGTACATTCAACCCTTAAAATAAAAACCGGCGTGTACGCAGAGACGTGAGAGGGTAAGAGAGAGAGAGAGAAAGAACGATCCGTGGGAAAGAGAGCCTGCCTTTACTTGAATGTAAATTATTCATATTTAAACGCGCTTTATCGAGCACACTAAGCGTGTCTTATCTCGCCTCTGCCGTTTACTTAAATTTACTTGTTATTTATATAATTCTTAGTTTCAGAACATAGACATTGTATTGCGCGAAAACAATTAATTTGCTGCCTTTGAGTGGTGGTTAAGGTTAGTTCAAATTAGTTGGCATGATAAGGGTCAATAATCATGTGTGGCAACTTGTAAAATCGTTTTACGAGCCCGAGAGTTTACAAACTAGAAATTTCTTCGACCGGAAATTTGAGGTTGTAAACAGATCTCTTACGAGTTCTGGGGGTTTAATGGAGTGAATGCTCACTGCAAATTCACTCCATATTGATTAGTTACCTCTCATTGGCGTGAATGCCGACTGCTCGTGCTCATTGGCTCATTGGGAGTGACTAACTCATTGCTCATTCGCTCGTTGGGGACGAAGACGTACCGTCCGCTCATTCGGGTTACTAACAGGCAACAGCTACTTATTTTGGTGAACTTCCAGTCAGCAGTCACCCACTGCTCATTGGGATGAATGCCCACTGCTCATTGGGTTGAATGCCCACTGCTCATTAAGGTGAGTGCCCACTGCTCATTAAGGTGAGCGCCCACTGCTCATTAAGGTGAATGTCCACTGCTCATTAATGTGAGTGCCGACTGCTCATTAAGGTGAATGCCCACTGCTCATTAAGGTGAGTGCCCACTGCTCATTAAGGTGAATGCCCACTGCTCATTAAGGTGAATGCCCACTGCTCATTAAGGTGAATGCCCACTGCTCATTAAGGTGAGTGCCCACTGCTCATTAAGGTGAATGCCCACTGCTCATTAAGGTGAATGCCCACTGCTCATTGAGGTGAATGCCCACTGCTCATTAAGGTGAATGCCCACTGCTCATTAAGGTGAGTGCCCACTGCTCATTAAGGTGAGTGCCCACTACTCATTAAGGTGCCCACTGCTCATTGGGATGAATGCCCACTGCTCATTGGGGTGAATGCCCACTGCTCATCAAGGTGAATGCCCACTACTCATTAATGCCCACTGCTCATTGGGGTGAGGATTTAGTGGTTAGTAAACTTGGTGATTGATTTGGTTTTCAGCTCATCAATTCTCAATTAACACTTCATCGTGTATAATCCTTATCGTATCTCACCATTTAAAATTCTGTCTCACCATAAGCCAGTCGTCAAGCAATAAAAAAACTTTTGTCAAGTGAGAGTGATAGTGTCCTACAGCATGTCAATATACTACAGTTCACCCAAATACGAGCGAACACGTTAACATGTTATCCTGAAAATCTTCACACCTTCTTAGTGAAGTCAGTTTTCCAGAACGAACTGCACACACCCAACCTCCTAGCCTTACCTTGTCACCGATCTTCGCACCTACTTTAGCTCATGGGTTATCTTGCCGTCTGCTTGAGCAGCTAAACTGACTTTTTTACTACGAGCGTAGAACCACTTAGAGCCACACTCCACCGCGTGACACCTCAACTTGACTCTGCCCTCTGCCAGGGCCAAAACAATAGCCAAAATTTTACTATCTTTACTATTCGCTCCATAGTACCAACGTAATTGCAAAACATTCGAGAGCAATTTAGTAATTCAGAGCGATTCGATGATCTCTCAGCCAACCAACATTGAGCATGGACTCGAGATAAGCCCAAGCAGGACCAGTTCCAGGGGCCCGCCCGCCTCAACCTCCGCGCGGCCAATTCCAAAATTGAGCCGAGCAGCGGTCTCTCGGACCGCTACGAGCCAGTGACCTCAGGGCCAGGCCGAGACCGGTTCCCACCTAAAGCTTCCATCGAGAAAAGGATAAATAACAATACAGAACTCAGCACGTATGACAGATTCAGCCGAAACTGTCACCACCCAGCTGTTCAGTCAGCTAGCGACACCGCAGCCCAGACAGCCGGACTCAATGAGCCTCGACCCGCACCGAGCCAGCGTGGTGGTGGACCTGCTCGAATCCGCAACCAGAGCCGGCGCACTCGAGAAGCAGGAGGCCGCGGCCATCCTGTCCAGCTGGATCGAGGAGCAGAAGCAGGTGCACTCCGACTCGTCCTCGCCCGGCCCGGACTCGGAGCCATCGCAGACGCCCCCGCCGCAGCTGCCGTTGCCCCCGCCGCAGCAGGTGCCGCCTCTAATGACGCCGAAATCATCCTCGACCACAATGACGGTCAAGACTACGACCACGACGACTACGACCACGACACAGCCGCCCGCGCAGCTGCCCGGCAGTCCAACTGTCGCGGTCAGCTCCGCCGCGGTCACCCTCAGAGAAGCAGTCACCTCTCTAACGCCGAAAAGTGTTCGCCGACTGTCGAAACAGCTGCCAGCAGCCAGCAAGCACAGCTCCGTGCCGAACACCCCCACGGCCGCCACGGCTGGTCGGAAGTTTTCGTTCTCGCCGCAGTCAACCGCAGCCGCGACGACCAAGTCATCTACGAAAACCACCACAACGACGACGAACTCGTCGGCTGGGCGGCCAAAAACTCCGCAACAGCGCCAACGAGGTCGCCGATCTCAACAGCCGCAGCTGCAGCCGCAGCAGCCGATGCGTAGCCTGCTGCACGTGTTCGCCGCCTGCGCCATCGGCGAGCGCGGATCGGACGAGAGCGGCGAGAGCGACTCCGCAGCTGCCGCTTGTCGAACTCCAGCTGGGCCGCTGCAGCACCGCTTCTACCTGGACCCGCTGCCACCGACTCCGACGCCGCCGCCGCCACCACCCCCGCCTCCACCGCCTCCGCCACCGCCGCCGATCTCGCAGCCGCTGCGGCCGACCTCTTCAACCAGCAGCGACCCGCAAGTGTACGCCTTGTACGACCCGGCAGGCGCCGAGCAGCACACCTATTGCTACATCGATGACACGGATCTGCAGATGGACTGCTGCAGCAGCGCCAGCAGCAACACTATCCAGTCCGAATCGAAGAAGCAGCCGTCAAAGCAGGCGGAGGCATCACCGTCGGGCACCAGCGACAGCGGAGTGTACGGCTCCGGGCTGCGGGTGGAGACGTCCCCAGCCGATGCAGTTTACAACTGACAGGAAGTGTTTGAACATTTTCTTTAAAAAACTTATAAAGCAACTTATTTCGCACAAGCAAAGCTGACCGTCTCGGATAGGCGCCCGCGAAAGCACTTTTCTGCTGGCGCCAGAAAACTCAGATGCCTTACCCTTCATCGTATTAACGCGTAGGCTCGTATTGCAAACTCGACGCCTGTCTATATGATGCACATATTCATAACTTGTGCCGAAACAATTCCTATTTTTTATTGAGCGCGTTTCCAAAACTATACCTGTAATAAGTGCGAACTGCTCTTTATTGAATTATTTAAAATTTAGAAATATTTTGTAGTTGCGAGGTTCCGGACCCAGCACTTTACAGTCAGCCCGGATTTTGGTTTCCCCGGTGCTTGGGTTCTTTTGTAGCAATTTCTAGCCAATGCCCCCTGCGTATGTACTTGTACTTACAGCTTCGCTACCGATTTCTATTGCTTGTGCTAAAGAAGTTTTGAATAGTTGTTTTATTGAATCGCATCCTATTGCGCTGTTTCTGATATAAAGCTGATATGCAATGTGCAGTTTCTATGCGACTTTTTCTTAGAAAGTATACTGAAGTACATTTGCTCGAAACTTTGAACTGGACGAATTTGTCACTGGATTTGTCTTATCATGGATTGGAAGCAATCCATATACAAGATTCACAACCAATCAACCAACCAACCTGCTGACTGGGCCCGGCTGCCCGCCAGCCCCGGAATTCTCTCCAACCCACAAGAAGACAATTGGAATGTCTATGGCCAAGCCGCTGAGCATCTGGTAGTGTTCCTGGCTTGAATGCATGGCTACTTTCGAATACAAGGCACTCTTTGATTGGCCAGCTGTCGCCTCACACCCACCCCACTCCGCGCTGATTGGCCAGCTGTCGCCTCACACCCACCCCACTCCGCGCTGATTGGCCAGCTGAAATCTCACCCACCCACTCCGCGCTGATTGGCCAGCTGAAACCTCACACCCACCCCACTCCGCGCTGATTGGCCAGCTGTAGCCTCACACCCCGCCCACTCCTCGCTGATTAGCCAGCTTTAGCCTCACACCCACCCCACTCGGCGCTGATTGGCCAACTGAAACCTCACACCCACCCACTTCGTTTAAAGGACATATTGTACTTGCGCATCTTCCTACTTGTTAATTAATTGTTACTCTTAGTGTAAGCTTGAGACTTTTGTAGCAAATAAAATACTCTGAATTCAGTGTTTCGCGCGCAGGGATCAGGTCATTAAAATTGTGACCAAAAAGTTAAAATTATTTTATTGCACTGGAGGACACAGACAGTATTATTGGAATGCAAGAAAAAATATCGATCGTAAAAATCAATAAATCCTTTTTACAGTTGATTAAAAAACTTTGATAACTACAATTTTGAACATCTAAAAATATTGAATAGCTAAAAAAGATGAAAATTTGGTAAAACAGGAATTGTAAAACTTGACAACCCATTTCCGATGTGTTGAAAGATAGTTTTCTACTTTTTACGTTCATAAATTTGTTATTGCAATGGAAAATACATCAAAATTTAATCATAAATTGCGAAACTATATGATAAAAACTACGGAATGTTAAATGTTTATAATGAAAGCATGAAGAATCAAGTGAAGGTGTAATTATATCAGATTGTAAATCTATCTTACTTGTAACATGATTCAAAGAAGTTGCACTCGAAGAAGTACTTGACTTTAAACTAACGATAGTAAAAAATCGAAAATGAAGCACACATAGAGAGAGAGAGAGGGGAAGAAAGAGTGAGAGGGAGATGGACAGATGGGAGATGTAAAGAAGAGAGATGGAGAGGGAGAAGAGAGGGAGGGTGAGAGGTAGAAGAGAGGGAGAGTGAGAGGGAGGAGAGAGGGAGAGTGAGAGGGAGATGGAAAGTGAGAGGGAGAACAGAGGGAGAGTGAGAGGGAGAGGAAGAGGGCGAGGGAAATGGAGAGGGAGAAGAGAATGAGGGTGAGAGGGAGAAGAGAGGGAGAGGGAAAGTGAGAGGGAGATGGAGAGGGAGAGGGGGTGGAGAGGGAGGTGGAGAGGAAGAGGGAGAGGGAGAGGAGGGTGAGGTTAGAGGGCAGAGCACACCGCTAAGCCAGTTTCAAACAGAGAAGTCAAATCATAAAATGTCAAGGCCCACAACATTCTGCAGCACGTTTTTCTATGCAAAGTAAAAATCTCAACGAGAAGTCAACAGCCATGAAATTTCGGTCACCATGGCAACAAAGCAATCACGGCAGCTCAATACAGCCAGCTGACGGGCAGCCACTGGTGCTCCCTGCTCAGCGAGTCCAGCAGGGTCTCCAGCTGCTCACAGCAGGCGTCAAAGTTGTCGCAGATGAGCACGGCATTGAACAGGTGTCTGTAGGAGCGCTCGATTCGAATTGACTCCTGGATGGAGCGGCGAAAGTCCTCATCCTGCCGGGGAATTCGGTTCGAACAATCATATTTTTTCTCTTTAGCACGTAGAACCACTTAAGTCTTTAGCCTGAAAATCCATAATAAAAAGGCAAAAAGCCAAAAATTAAACTTCAAGAACCCCAAATCAAAATCCCTAAATCCCAAATCAAAATCCCAAAAAATCCCAAACCAAAATTTCCAACAATCCCAAATCGAATTCCCGAAAATCCAAAATTAAAATTCCAAAAAAATCACAAATCAAAATCCCAAATCAAAATCCCACAAATCCCAAATCATGATCCCAAAATTCCAAATCAAAAAACTAAAATCCCCACTCAAAATCTTAAAAAATGCCAACTTAAAATCTTAAAAAATCCCAAACCAAAAGCCAGACATCCCAAATTAAAATAAAAAATCTATTTTTCAAAATACACAAATCTCAATAACAATTTCAAATCCCCAATCGAAAAAAAATCACAGTCAAAATCCTAGGAACTCGTCAGATTGCACGTTCATCTATAAACTCAGCTCGTAAATAACGAGCTCACCCGCTTCAGCTTTCGCGTGAGTCCGAGAGACGAGCCCAGCTCGTACATTGACTTCATGCACTCGAAGCTCGGGGCTGCCACGAACACAACGTAGGGTTTGAACTCCGCTGTGCACACCAGCCGGGCCTTTTCTGGGGCGCAGTCGAGGATTAGGGTTCGGTCCTGCGGGGTTATAAAAAAAATTACTCATAATATCCGCTGTGGGCACCCTGGTGCAACACCTTGCCATTCCGCTGACTCCACATACAACCGCACCAACACTGTCCGCAGGCACGCACACTCATACACACGCTCACACAGGGTGCACAGCGGCACTTTGACTTTCTGCTCTGTTGTCCTCACCTGCTTAGCCATTGACCTCAGCGTGTCCATCTTAATCCCATACAGGTGGCCATTGAGCTGTCCGTGTTCCAGGTAGCCGCCACGCCGAATGTCCACCTCCATTTCGGACTGCCCAGCGAACAGGTATTTCTCGCCGTTCAACTCTCCGTCTCTCTGAGGTCGGCTGGTGTGCGGAATTGGCCTGGCGAACTCTTCCGGTCTCTGTCTGACAGGTGTATAAAATTGCGCGGAGTGGGGTGTAAGGCTACAGCTGGCTAATCAGCGCGGAGTGGGGTGGGTATGAGGCTACAGCTGGCCAACCAGCGCGGAGTGGGGTGGGTGCAGGGCTACAGCTGGCCAATCAGCGAGAAGTGGGGTGGGTGTGAGTCTACAGCTGGCCAATCAGCGAGGAGTGGGGTAGGTGTGAGGCTACAGCTGGCCAATCAGCGCGGAGTGGGGTGTGTGCAAGGCTACAGATGGCCAATCAGCGAGGAGTGGGGTGGGTGTGAGGCTACCGCTGGCCAATCAGCGAGGAGTGGGGTGGTGCGAGGCTACAGCTGACCAATCAGTGCCGATTTGTGAAAATTGAAAGAGTGCTGACAACCTTACCTGATCAGCTGATCAATAAGCGAGTATTTGCCAATCCCTGGAGCGCCCAGCAACAGCACAAGAGACCGCTTAAATGGCGGCACCCGAGCCACTTCCTGGTAGATGGTCAGGTCCGACTTCTCGTACGTTTGCGACAACTTGGCCTTGTAGGACATTTTGACTTTTCTTTTCTTGCTGGTAAGTCCGAGACCCATGACCTGTCAGAGTGCGACATGTGTGTTCTACTTATTTACTTTTTTACTCCGTCTTCTCCAAACGAATTAGAGCAGAATAGCCCCTGGTGCTGGCGCCCCTGGTGCTGGCGCCCCTGGTGCTGGCGCCCCTGGTGCTGGCGCCCCTGGTGCTGGCGCCCCTGGTGCTGGCGCCCCTGGTGCTGGCGCCCCTGGTGCTGGCGCCCCTGGTGCTGGCGCCCCTGGTGCTGGCGCCCCTGGTGCTGGCGCCCCTGGTGCTGGCGCCCCTGGTGCTGGCGCCCCTGGTGCTGGCGCCCCTGGTGCTGGCGCCCCTGGTGCTGGCGCCCCTGGTGCTGGCGCCCCTGGTGCTGGCGCCCCTGGTGCCGGCGCCCCTGGTGCTGGCGCCCCTGGTGCTGGCGCCCCTGGTGCTGGCGCCCCTGGTGCTGGCGCCCCTGGTGCTGGCACCCCTGGTGCTGGCGCCCCTGGTGCTGGCGCCCCTGGTGCTGGCCCCAATATATCAGTTTGGGACACGGCCCCCATACAGCAGCTCGAGACACAGCCCCACACAGCTTGGGACACAGCCCCACACAGCTTGGGACACAGCCCCACACAGCTTGGGACACAGCCCCATACAGCTTGGGACACAGCTCCCACACAGCTTGGGACACAGCCCAATGCAGCTTGGGACACTGCCCCACACAGCTTGGGACACAGCCCCACACAGCTTGGGACACAGCCCCACACAGTTTGGGACACAGCCCCACACAGCTTGGGACACAGCCCAATGCAGCTTGGGACACAGCCCCACACAGCTTGGGACACAGCCCAATGCAGCTTGGGACACAGCCCCATACAGCTTGGGACACAGCCCCACACAGCTTGGGACACAGCCCCACACAGTTTGGGACACAGCCCCACACAGCTTGGGACACAGCCCCCACACAGCTTGGGACACAGCCCCACACAGCTTGGGACACAGCCCCACACAGCTTGGGACACAGCCCCACACAGCTTGGGACACAGCCCCACACAGCTTGGGACACAGCCCAATGCAGCTTGGGACACAGCCCCACACAGCTTGGGACACAGCCCAATGCAGCTTGGGACACAGCCCCACACAGCTTGGGACACAGCCCCACACAGCTTGGGACACAGCCCAATGCAGCTTGGGACACAGCCCCACACAGCTTGGGACACAGCCCAATGCAGCTTGGGACACAGCCCCATACAGCTTGGGACACAGCCCCACACAGCTTGGGACACAGCCCCACACAGCACGTCTCCCACCTTGTAGTTGATGGCGTCCTTATCCGGGGCTGACTGGACGAAGGCAACCCGCCGCTCCTGCAGAGTCAGGGAGGGGATGAGGCCGGCTCTGCCCTGGCTGCTCCACAGCCGCGCCTGCCACCAGTTCGGGTCCTCCTGCGACAGCACTTGCAGCACGTCGCCAACGGTGAACTTCAGGCCAGCCTCGCGACACGGGAGCAGGCCGTCGTATTGAGGGTCGTAGGAGAACAGCGCCTTCACGTAGGTCTGTAGGGTTTTTTTAGGAAAGATTATTTTTGATTTTTATCAAATGCTTGTTTATTTCTGTCAAATTTACTTTAGCTTCAATTTAGCGCCAGTTTAGTTCCGATTTAGCGCCACATGAGCATGGGTTTAGCGCCACATGAGCGCCGATTTAGCGCCACATAAGCACCGGTTTAGCGCCATATGAGCGCCGATTTAGCACCGATTTAGCGCCGATTTAGCGGCAATTGAACGCCGATTTAGCGCAGATTTAGCGCCAATTGAACGCCGATTTAGCGCCACATTAGCACCAAATGAGCGCCGATTTAGCGCCACATTTAGTGCCACAGGCAAGATATTTCTGGAACAGTATTTTTTTTCAGATTGGATTTTTCTACTAAATAAAATATCTTCTACTGGTAATTTTAAATTCCAGATGGCAGATTCGCAACAGACTACTAAAAATCATGCTTATAGTAGTGCATAACGATCAATGAAAGAACAATTGCAGAGTAGTGAAATAATTTTGTGCTTAAAAAAGTTATAGAATAAAAAATCAACAACTGACATAATAGACTTACGAATGCTTCCTGGAATTGCATGGGTTAGAATTAACGGTTGAAGTACCAATACTCGTATGTTATAATTAATTAGATACTGTTCAGATTAGATACTATGAGTAGAGAGTATGAAATAAATGTTTATTGTCATTAAGTAAGTAATTAGAGGATATTAAGGAGCAATTACAGCATAGGGGGACCGTAGCCCAGTGGTCAGGCGCGGCGCTCTGATGTACCAGCGTCCCAGGCTCGATTCCAAGTGCAGTCACATCAATTTGGGGCTAAATTGGAATCTCGGCTTGGCTCTGCTCGTGCAATTAACGTGCCAACTTAACAAGGGGCCAACGTACACCCAAGGCACAGAGTTTGCATGCCTGACGATTAGAAAGTCAAACCAGCCCTCCTGTAACTACTATTAATAATATTCAATACGTTCTACTCGTCAGTAGTAAAAAAAGTAAATTATACTCGTAATTACCTGTACAGGCTTGGAGCTTTCGTAGAATCCAGACCGCACCTTCAAGGTGATATTTCCGCTGGCTTTCCGCATCACCTGTTGCAGCTTCTCTGGTGAGTCAATCGGGATGCCGTTCACTTCCCTGATGACGTCATAGGGCTTCAGGGTGTTCTGCTGGTCGATCCTGGACCCGGCCATGATGCGCTCTACCACAATGTCCAGACCGCTCTGGCCCGTGTTCTCATCGTACCATTCGATTGTCCCCACAGTGATGCCCAGGTCCTCTCCTGGCGCCTGGAATGGTCAGTGGCGACTTAGGTCATGAGTTCGATTCCTAAGCTGGTGGAGTGACTTGTCCGAGCCGATACTGTATGGGCCAACACTCATTGTTATTCGTTGTATCGAAGGCATAGCATTTTGGGAGCGCCATTTTATCAGAGGGACGCCGTTTTATCAAAGAGGCGCCATTTCATTAAGTAGGGGTGCCATTTCATGGAGTAGGGGCGCCATTTCATTGAGTAGGGACGCCATTTCATGGAGTAGGGGCGCCATTTCATTGAGTAGGGACGCCATTTCATGGAGTAGGGGCGCCATTTCATTGAGTAGGGGCGCCATTTCATTGAGTAGGGGCGCCATTTCATTGAGTAGGGGCACCATTTCATTGAGTAGGTGCGCCATTTCATTGAGTAGGGACGCCATTTCATTGAGTAGGGGCGCCATTTCATTGACTAGGGGCGCCATTTTTATTTGAGGGGCGCCATTTCATCAGATGGGGCGCCACACTCGCACCTCTGCCCTCTCACCTTGCTAAAGGCGATCATCTTCTGTGGCCGGCCAAACTCGTCTAAATCGTCTTCGCGCGACCCGCGCCAATCCTGACCGTCCGGCGGCTGCCCAATCAGCTCGGAGCCGCCGCCCAGACTGGCGGACAGAGCGCCAGCGCCTCGGAGGAGGCTGTGGTTCCCGCCCGCCATCTGCTCGCTTTCATCAACGTTGCACTCGACCAGATCGTGGCTGGAGACTCGGCCTAGGGGCGGCTCGCCCTGACGATGGGACATTTGGTCTGTTGCTAGGGGCGAGGAAGCCGGCTCAGGGTGAGGAGTCTGTTGCTAAGGGGTGAGGAAGTCTGTTGCTAGGGGGTGACGGAGCCTGTTGCTAGGGATGAGGGGATGAGGAAGTCTGTTGCTAGGAGGTGAGGAAGTCTGTTGCTAGGGGGTGACGAAGTCTGTTGCAAGGGATGAGGGGATGAGGAGTCTGTTTCTAGGGGTGAGAAAGCCTGCTGCTAGGGTTGATGAATTCTGTTGCTATGGGAGGATGAGGAAGTCTGTAGGGATGAAGAATGCTGCAAACGGAGCAGAGTATCGGGCAAACCTTATAATTTCGATGTCCGATGTCCTCCAGAGCGTCCACAAAGATGTTCATCCGAGCGGACGCCAGCAGGTCGTACAGCTCGCAGGCGTCGTCGTTGGACCCGGCGGCCGCAGGTTCGAGGGTGTCCAGAGCGGACCGGAGGGCCTGAATAAAGTCCGTGCCCGCCGCCTCTGGGAAGGCGCTCTTCTCGATGCCACGGCCGAGTTTTCGTTTCTGTTTCTCCATCCGTCTGAGAGTCTCGTGAGCGGCCACAGCGGCGCGGATCTCGCGGCTCTGAAGAAAATCAGCGAGCTCCTGCAATGCCGTTTCGCCTTCAAACTGTCGATCGAGCTGTTCGGCCAGATCTGTGAGCAGCCGAACCGATCTTGGCTTCTTTGATCCCGGCATTTTTCTTTTATCAGTCAGAAATAACAGCAATATTTTCAATTGCCAATTGTGTCATTAAATTATCAAAGTTGAAATAAAAATTCATGAACCATAAAAACGTATATTATGTTTATAATTTATTGCAAGATATTTTTATTATTTACAGTAGGGTAGTAGATCATATACTCGTAATGTAAGCTTCAAGAGTATTCATAAAGTATAAGGCATAATTTGCTCATATATAGACACTATAGTTAATTTAGCAAAAATTATTACATTTAGGGTCTATCATTGAGCGAAAAGTTAGAATATACAAGATAAAACTAGATAAATTTATACTAAAAGTTAAAAGCACTGAATCTAAAAAAAACATGGATCTTCTAGTTTTTTTATATTTTTATTTTCAACTCTTCCAAGATATACTATTACTACTTTGCTATAAAATAAATCTGCTTTAATGAATTAATCGCTTAGGAGCATAGCATTTTCAGAAAATTTCAAAAAGCCTATCCTCAAAGAGGAAAAGCTTTTAATAACTCAAAGAAGTAACTTTCAAGAAAAAAAACCATCAGCTGATGTATAACTTAACTTAAAAATATTTAGTTAATCACAGTTTAATGGTAAAACTATTGAATGTTTTTATAACAGCAGTCATTTTTATACCTATTATAATCAAGAAACTATTGGTATTTATAAGATAGCCACCTGATTCAATAAATATAGCGGAAGTAACACGCGGATAATTATCTTATGCTTTCTTAGAAAAGAGAGAGTTTAAAATTGCATGCAAATACTCAAGCTAACAAAAGTACAGGACAAGGCAAACAATAAGGTCATAATATTTTGTTTTATTTCCTCCTTAATAAATTTCTTACAGTAAAATCCTAGAGTTAAACATTTAGAAGTAAAAATTTACCTAAAAGCTGTCGATCATAAACTGAAATAAAATGCTAGCGTTATATGTAAGCCACCCGACCAGCATGGATTTAATCGGTAGAAAAGGTAAACGTTTTCTACGATTAGATAGGGTAGATGGCATGTCGACTGCCAGCATAACATGCTTTCCTTCTGATTAAAAGCGGACTGTATATACTTGTATTGGGCAGTTATGGCGCGCAATTCAAAAGCCTACGCACAACCAATATTATAATGGCTCGACATATTTAATTAGTATAGGGCATTGTGTTAGTATGTATGAATTCAAGACCTAGACTAATAAAGCAGTTTGTGTCTAGAGTCGAAAACTTTGGAAATGTGTCGCCCTAGCTTGCACAAAAAGCCATGTATGACATGACTGAATGAAATTTAATTAGGAGGTTAATGATTGTAAAATAAACTAGCTACTTGGACCTCTTGACAATGACAATAAGGATGAAATGGTCCTGTTGCAGGCAGATATTAATTGGCTTAAAAAAAGTAAAAGCTTGATGGCTAGCTAGCTAGGTGGCCTTGGCTCACCCAGTTATTGGCCTTATATTGGCCTTCTTATCAATATGTGGGCCATTTTGTATTGCATTCTGCTTTAATCTACTTTGTTTTTCTTCTTTATTGCCAGGTATTTAGTATAATTTTTTAGCTCTTAGTTGTATTCTTTATTTTAATATCACTCTATACTTGTACCATGAAAAGAAACACAAAAGGCCTTGTCAATTTTAGGCCTATGATAGGTAGCTAGCTATGTTATTTTATTTTAGTAATAGGCCTATAGCTATTAAGAGTAGGCTAGGCCTACTAAATTATTAGTCTATAAAATGTATATGGTCTAAAATAGGCTAGCTATTTTAGACCCTATTATATTTTATGCTTCTTGTCTAACAATCTAATAATTGTTGTAGGCCAATATTATGAAATGTATAGGCCTAGCTATAGAAAAAGAAAAAGAAGCCAATAACCTTCCTAATGAATAAATTAATTAATATTAGTTCAGTTGTGTATTTACTTTATATTTATTGTCATATGAATTATATACTTATATTGCATTTAGCCTAGGCCTATCTACTCTAGTCTGCCTATCCTCTACCTATGTCTGTTCTCTCAATCATTATATTTTTACTTTTTCCCTCTCTTAATTCCTTTATATCATGCTTCTCAATTATCTCCCATCTTTGCCCCTCCCCAATTCCCTCCTATCCTGCCTATCCCCCAATTCCCTCCTATCCTGCCCACCCCCAATTCCCTCCTATCCTGCCCACCCCCAATTCCCTCCTATCCTGCCCACCCCCCAATTCCTTCCTATCCTGCCCATCCCCCAATTTCCGCCATCCTGCCCTTCAATCTTTTCACCCTTGGGTTTTAAGCTATAAACCCAAGGCAATTCAAAATCTAGAAATGGATTTCAAATTGGAAAATTGAATTCAGCATTTCAAGCACCTTTCAAAAAGGCGAAACTATAGAGCTAGAAAATATGGAACTATTTAACTACCTTAAGTTCAATAAGTTATAGTTGGATATTGCCAACTCTTTTCCAGGTGCCTCTATCTAGCTAATGCTAACAAAAATGTTGCAAGGTGTACTTTAATATTATATTTGTTCTAGTAAGCAGTTTTTCTGTGTCTCCCATTCTACCCCACCTTTCCCTCCCGTTCTACCCTTCCATTCCTTCCCATTCTACCCCTCCATTCCCTCCCATTCTACCCCCACCATTCCCTCCCATTCTACCCTTCCATTCCCTCCCATTCTACCCCTCCATTCCCTCCCATTCTACCCTTCCATTCCTTCCCATTCTACCCTTCTATTCCTTCCCATTCTACCCCTCCATTCCCTCACATTCTACCCCCTCCATTCCCTCCCATTCTACCCTTCCATTCCCTCCCATTCTACCCTTCCATTCCCTCACATTCTACCCCCTCCATTCCCTCCCGTTCTACCCTTCCATTCCCTCCCGTTCTACCCTTCCATTCCCTCCCATTCTACCCTTCCATTCCCTCACATTCTACCCCCTCCATTCCCTCCCGTTCTACCCTTCCATTCCCTTCCCGTTCTACCCTTCCATTCCCTCCTATTCTCTATACCCTCCTTATACCCTCAATACTCTCCCTATACCCTCTATACCCTCCATATACCCTCCGTATACTCTCCATACCCTCCATATTTTTTCTATACCCATACATGGCCTCCTTGTACCCTCTATGCCTTCCATATACCCTCAATACTCTCCCTATACCCTCCATACCCTTCTATACCCATTCTTACCCTCCATATACCCTCCATACCATCCCTATACCCTCCATACCATTCCTATACCCTCAATACCATCCCTATACCCTCCATACCATCCCTATACTCTCCTTATAACCTCTCCATACCCTCCATACCCTCCATACTTTTTCTATACCCACCCATGGACTCCCTGTACCCTCTATGCCCTCCATATACCCTCCATACTCTCCCTATACCCTCCATACTCTCCCTATACCCTCCATACCCTTCTATACCCATTCATACCCTCCATATACCCTCCATACCATCCCTATACTCTCCTTATAACCTCTCCATACCCTCCATACCCTCCATACTTTTTCTATACCCACCCATGGACTCCCTGTACCCTCTATGCCCTCCCTATACTCTCCATACCCTCCTACTTTTCCTATCCTTCCCGCGTTATACTTTTCCCTATCCAGCCTCTACTATTCCCTCTTTCCACCTCCAGCGCCTCCCCCTCTCTAGCCCCTACCCTCTCTTCCTTTACTTTCCAGCCCCCATCCTCTACTCCCCTCCAGCGCCCACCCTCTTCTCCCATCAGCCCCTACCCTCTCCTCCACTCCAGCGCCCTCCCTCTCCTCCACTCCAGCGCCCTCCCTCTCCTCCACTCCAGCGCCCTCCCTCTCCTCCACTCCAGCGCCCTCCCTCTCCTCCACTCCAGCGCCCTCCCTCTCCTCCACTCCAGCGCCCTCCCTCTCCTCCACTCCAGCGCCCTCCCTCTCCTCCACTCCAGCGCCCTCCCTCTCCTCCACTCCAGCGCCCTCCCTCTCCTCCACTCCAGCGCCCTCCCTCTCCTCCACTCCAGCGCCCTCCCTCTCCTCCACTCCAGCGCCCTCCCTCTCCTCCACTCCAGCGCCCTCCCTCTCCTCCACTCCAGCGCCCTCCCTCTCCTCCACTCCAGCGCCCTCCCTCTCCTCCACTCCAGCGCCCTCCCTCTCTTCCACTCCAGCGCCCTCCCTCTCCTCCACTCCAGCGCCCTCCCTCTCCTCCACTCCAGCGCCCTCCCTCTCCTCCACTCCAGCGCCCTCCCTCTCCTCCACTCCAGCGCCCTCCCTCTCCTCCACTCCAGCGCCCTCCCTCTCTTCCACTCCAGCGCCCTCCCTCTCCTCCACTCCAGCGCCCTCCCTCTCCTCCACTCCAGCGCCCACCCTCTACTCTCCTTGGTTATCCCTTCGTTACGCTCTTCCCTCCTCTCTGTTTTACTTACTGTGTCATGCATAACCCGTCTGCTACAGTGTTTTTAAATAGCCTTTTATACCCTCCTCTTTCCCTAGCCCCTCCTCCCCCGGCGGCTCCCCTTCTCGTAGCTCTGCTAATAAAATCGTAATTCTTCTTCTCTTCAGAATAATTTGCCCAGCTGCGAACTGTGATGGTGCATACCGGGTACTCGCAATTTAAAAAGCGTATGCTTCTTACTGATTTACTGATTTAATTCCGACGCAACCAAGCAAATCGTTTACTTTCAAGTCCGTGCATTTTTCTTGTGTTTAACTTTTCACCGTTCGGCGTTAATGCCGTGTGGCGTTGGTGTAATACTATCGCGAAATTCAATTTCCAATGTCATTATCTAACTATTGTCGCTTTTCTGTATTACAACTATATACAATACTTCTGCATTTATTGACGTAACATTGTGCCAATAATGTCACATTGTGTGGCCTCAATATGAATCTGTTGCTGAATGCAACTTATAGCCCATTGACCAGTTTAATCGCTTGAAATACATTGTAATGTAATACTGTATCGCTTTTGGCAATCGAAACGAGACTTTAGCCAGACTCCTCACTGATCCAAATGCTCCTCAAGCAAAGGTACGAGTATATGGAAAGCAGACTGAGCTCCGCAGACTTAGTATATTTGATCTTCGGATCGCGGATAGAACCAAGGAAATCTTGGTACGTAAATAAAATTGGAGTCACTTTTCCTACTTCCACTTTCCCTGCTCTTTCCCTGACCACAGTCTGTGCCCCAGGCTCAAGTTAGACCAACGCAAAATACTAACCTGAATAGGAAGCAAGCAACTCACTTCCCACTCTAGTCTTTTTCTGCCACTGTTGTCTTGCAATACTCGCAAAGATCTCGTATGGCGTCCTATTTGAATTGGCGCGTCTCGTTGTTAACGTAGTCGAAAGCAATACTGGTGCCAATTATTTGTGTCGATCAAGTTTCCTAGAGAATGAGCGTTTTCAATGGCATGACGCAGCTCCGCAACATTCTGATGGGTTCGGCCTTTTTAAGCCTGTAGCTCTGGGCCTCAGAACTCAGAAATGAATCACTTAGAACTCTGGCTTCTCACTCCTGTCAGATGGTCAGCCCCGTGGTAGCTGGATTGTGTGGCGAGCAGCAAGGTCCTATAGCTAAGGGAAGACAGCGAGTCGAGAGACAAGCAGGGAGAATTTGAAAGGTAGAGATTAGCTAACCCGCGGATTAACTAACCCGCTGCCACCAGTCCGTGCGCCCCGGCTCACCAAACCATGCAGCTACCTGTATTCCCTGCACACCGGAGGCGCCGTGGAAACAAGGCGGCCCAATCAGCTACTCAGCCCAATTTAAAAGCTGTGTTTGCAGCTCCCGTGAGATAGCAGCTGCATTATAGAGAAAATGATGCTCAATGAGCTTTTTCATGCTCAATTTCAGTATCATGATGAGGACGCACTTTTTCCCAAATCCCGCGCTAGCACATGGGCTCGAAACTTACTAGCCTACTAACAGTGGGCAAGGGGCATTTTTATCTTTTTTCTGCAAATTGTCATAGAATCTATACTAGATATAATGTCTGGCCATACTAGTAGTCATAATAACTCAGGCGCAGCTTTTTGGGTCATAAATCATCGCTTTCGAAGCTGATCTGACAGCCACCTGCGCCTCACTCAGTGTTGAAGCGGGCGCCAGATGGTCTGAGAGGATGCGGGCGGTAGCTTTTTTCTCATCATTTTGACAGGCCATCAAGATTTATGAGGTCAAAGCCTATTGTTCGGATTCACTCAAGCGTGTGACAGCTTTGACAGCTATGCGTTTTACCCCTAAAAGTACCTTGGGATTAGCGATTTCTCTTCATTATCTTCACTTTCTATTTAATAAGAGCTTTCTAATGTATATTTTTTCATTAATTTCTGTCAATCCTACGCGAAAAATCATAAATCATTTTGTTGCGATTTTGAGTGATTTATGGCCGCACCTGTCATCTTTTTACGACCCTGTGGGAACTGATAGGATCTCTCGGTCACGTGATTCTGGGTAGCAACGAGCTTAGCCAATCAGAAAATTCGGCGCTCATTTTAACAAAACGGCTCAGCCAATCAGAATCGACGTGTTCCGTTATAACAAACTACGGTCCAGTTGGCGGCTATTTAAACCGGAGTTTTTGGCCCGCTCGGACACTACTTCTTCTTACTTTGGCTCGGGCCCAGCGCGCAACTTCTGGTTCCCGGAGCACGACCGTCGTTTCTTGATCCCCGGATTGCAACTTCCCCCATCATCATCAAGAACGAGTCCCCCGGTCGACAGCAGCGAACATCCAGTTAAGAGCATCACCTGCTAGCTAACAGCGAAGATTGTGACAGCATCATCCCGAGTCTACAGCTGCAGAGCATCGAGCCGATTCGGTCACTGTGGAATACCTGGTCTCCGGCTGTTGAGTTTCTGATTGGTTGGGTGAGAGGCTACCTAGACTTGCTTGATTGGGTGATCCCTTTTCTGTCCCCTGTTGCAGTAGCTGAATTAGGCGCACACTTTTGCTCATTTTGTTCAGTAGTGCTGTTGCTGAGGCAGGAATCATTCAATAATACTGCCAGCAGTAGTCTAAGACTCCAATTCAATCTAAAGTGTGAAGTGAATTAAGGAGAAGGTTAAATCTAACAGTTATCTTTGTCGGCTTTATTTCTTTGTTCGCCGATGGCTCAGATGAGTAGCTAAGCTAGTAGGCGCCGGTCACAGTGGACCAATGGCAAGGCAGTTCTCAGTCGACCAATCTAACAAATCAGTGAGCAAAACTGCCAAAAGTGCAGAATCGGCGCCAGAGATGTACTTTGTGCACTCTAGGGTAGCCAAGCGGCTCGGGTAAATGAATCATGCGGTCTCTGAGGTTCGAGTTAGCCTATCATCAGCGCTATGAGAGGCTAGTTGGCGCGTTGAAGGCTAAAAGTACATATCTTCGTATTTAGCAATGTAATAGTACATGTAGCTACCCCATAGACTCGCCACCGCAAGAATCCCCTGCACAAGTCCCCTCTGTACCTGCATGGCCAACGCGATCTAGTCCCAGCAGTGTCCCTTATCATCGGCTATGACTTCGAGATTGACAGCAAAAAGACACTAGTTGGCAGGTAAGTGCAAAGCCCCTTCTAGTCGGAAGCCCGATTTCGAGAGTCCCGGTGTGGTGAGCCAGGGCGCACGGGCTGGTGGCAGCAAGTTAGTTGATCTGCGGATTAGCTAATTTCTACTTTCAAAATTCTCCCTGCTCGTCTCTCGCTGTCCCTCTCTTAGCTATAGGACCTAGACTGCTCGCCACACGATCAAGTTACCATGGGGCTGACCATCTGACAGGAGTGGGGGGCCAGGTCTCTAATTGATTTATTTCTGAGCCTGAGGCCCGAAGGCTTCCCTAACAAGGAGCCCGAAGGTCGAAACCCATCAATCAGTTTAGTTTCAATTTAAAACACTTGCCTCGTTTTGAGGCCTGTTAACCAGTTCCAAGGTCTACTACTTATCTCAATGTAAATGCAAATTCTCAGGCTTTATTTTTAGTGTGTAATTTTAGCCATATTTAGACGGCCTCTCCGACATGGTACATGTAATTGGATTGAGCCTTGAAAGTACTCAGCAACATTATACATAAAGTGGCGCACAATGAATTAAGACCACCTAACACAAATTCGAACTTTTATAGTTTCATAACCTTCACAGATTGCGGAAGCATTTAATCTAATCAGTTATAGATAACCGTGGTATCAATCAGTAAAATTATAGTTATGTGTTGTGTAATTACTCACAATTGAGTCTGTTTAATTGAAGTCCTTATCTCACAATCGAATTTGATAAGTCACACAGTAATAAGACCACTTAATTAATTGGGCTAAAAGGTAGGTGCTACAACAGTGGGGCCCCTGCTGATTCCAAAGTCCAAAACATCAAGTTCAATACAACTCCAAGCAAAAATGATCTCGAACTCTCCTAGAATGGGAAAGGCAAAGCTCTATCGCCTGAATCGTGTAGGAAAATCAGGGCCCTGTTCGACCAAGGAGTTTCCCAGCGTGCCAAAGTCACGTACGCAGAAAACGTGCGTCCAGCAAGCACTCAGGCGCCACAGCAGCACTGGCAAAACAGACTGTGGCTCAAGACCTGGCAGGGCACCGAAAACTGACCACCGACTGGATCGACGAATTGTGCGAATGCCCGAGTCCAACCGTCGGCTAACCGCTGTGGACATCAGCCGTAAACTTTTGGTGTCCAGCTGCACCCCATGACTGTCCGCCGCCGTCTGGTAGCTGCCGGACTGCATGGCCGCATTGCTAGGAAGAAGCCATTCATCTCCGACAAAAACCGGAAGCGGCGCTTGAACTGGGCGAAGCAACATGCAAGCTCTACACCCCAGGACTGGGGCCAAGGTCATCTGGAGTGATGAGAGCAAATTTTCCCGCACTGGTTCTGATGGTCGCCGGTATGTGCGCCACCGAGCTGGTGAGGAATTCGATTCCAGGTGCCCCGTTGGTTCCATGAAGCATGTAGATGGCAATGTCATGGTGTGGGCTGCATTCTCCAGAGCTGGACCTGGGCCAATAACTCGCATTGAGGGCATCATGGACAGAGGCTGTAGATGCGCTGCCAGTTTCAGCAGGACAACGATCCGAAGCTTGCTGAGAACAACATCCGCACCATGGACTGGCAATCCAATTGAGAATCTGTGCAACTGGGTCGAGCTGGACTGGGTTCATAACTTCACCGAATGACGATAGCTGCATGTGGATCTAATATCCCCACGATTACTAACCAAAGAAATAAAATGTCTAGCTTTTGATGAGATTGTGAGACTACATGTACATTACAGTATACACATGTATAAACTATACTAGACAAACAACTACACTACCAGCGTAGCTCGAATACACGTACACGTTGTGTATACTTCAATCGGTCGAATAAATAGAAAAACCATCCTCCATCAACTCCGCCCCTTCGATCCACCTCCATCAGCTCCGCCCCTACCGCCCCCCATCAGCTCCGCTCCTACCGCCCCCATCAGCTCCGCCCCTCCAAAAGCTCCGCCGCTACCGCCCCCATCAGCTCCGCCCCTCCAAAAGCTCCGCCGCTACCGCCCCCCATCAGCTCCGCCCCTCCAAAAGGTCCGCCCCAACGCCTCCCTTCATCAGCTCCTCTACGACAAAGTAATGGTTAAACACAGCGTGCAGCTCTAAGACAGCGAATATACAGTTATCAACAAATCATTCTCTAGGAAACTTGATCGACACAAATAATTGGCACCAGTATTGCTTTCGACTACGTTAACAACGAGACGCGCCAATTCAAATAGGACGCCATACGAGATCTTTGCGAGTATTGCAAGACAACAGTGGCAGAAAAAGACTAGAGTGGGAAGTGAGTTGCTTGCTTCCTATTCAGGTTAGTATTTTGCGTTGGTCTAACTTGAGCCTGGGGCACAGACTGTGGTCAGGGAAAGAGCAGGGAAAGTGGAAGTAGGAAAAGTGACTCCAATTTTATTTACGTACCAAGATTTCCTTGGTTCTATCCGCGATCCGAAGATCAAATATACTAAGTCTGCGGAGCTCAGTCTGCTTTCCATATACTCGTACCTTTGCTTGAGGAGCATTTGGATCAGTGAGGAGTCTGGCTAAAGTCTCGTTTCGATTGCCAAAAGCGATACAGTATTACATTACAATGTATTTCAAGCGATTAAACTGGTCAATGGGCTATAAGTTGCATTCAGCAACAGATTCATATTGAGGCCACACAATGTGACATTATTGGCACAATGTTACGTCAATAAATGCAGAAGTATTGTATATAGTTGTAATACAGAAAAGCGACAATAGTTAGATAATGACATTGGAAATTGAATTTCGCGATAGTATTACACCAACGCCACACGGCATTAACGCCGAACGGTGAAAAGTTAAACACAAGAAAAATGCACGGACTTGAAAGTAAACGATTTGCTTGGTTGCGTCGGAATTAAATCAGTAAATCAGTAAGAAGCATACGCTTTTTAAATTGCGAGTACCCGGTATGCACCATCACAGTTCGCAGCTGGGCAAATTATTCTGAAGAGAAGAAGAATTACGATTTTATTAGCAGAGCTACGAGAAGGGGAGCCGCCGGGGGAGGAGGGGCTAGGGAAAGAGGAGGGTATAAAAGGCTATTTAAAAACACTGTAGCAGACGGGTTATGCATGACACAGTAAGTAAAACAGAGAGGAGGGAAGAGCGTAACGAAGGGATAACCAAGGAGAGTAGAGGGTGGGCGCTGGAGTGGAGGAGAGGGAGGGCGCTGGAGTGGAGGAGAGGGAGGGCGCTGGAGTGGAAGAGAGGGAGGGCGCTGGAGTGGAGGAGAGGGAGGGCGCTGGAGTGGAGGAGAGGAGGGCGCTGGAGTGGAGGAGAGGGAGGGCGCTGGAGTGGAAGAGAGGGAGGGCGCTGGAGTGGAGGAGAGGGAGGGCGCTGGAGTGGAGGAGAGGGAGGGCGCTGGAGTGGAGGAGAGGGAGGGCGCTGGAGTGGAGGAGAGGGAGGGCGCTGGAGTGGAGGAGAGGGAGGGCGCTGGAGTGGAAGAGAGGGAGGGCGCTGGAGTGGAGGAGAGGGAGGGCGCTGGAGTGGAGGAGAGGGAGGGCGCTGGAGTGGAGGAGAGGGAGGGCGCTGGAGTGGAGGAGAGGGAGGGCGCTGGAGTGGAGGAGAGGGAGGGCGCTGGAGTGGAGGAGAGGGAGGGCGCTGGAGTGGAGGAGAGGGAGGGCGCTGGAGTGGAGGAGAGGGAGGGCGCTGGAGTGGAGGAGAGGGAGGGCGCTGGAGTGGAGGAGAGGGAGGGCGCTGGAGTGGAGGAGAGGGAGGGCGCTGGAGTGGAGGAGAGGGAGGGCGCTGGAGTGGAGGAGAGGGTAGGGGCTGATGGAGAAGAGGGTGGGCGCTGGAGGGGAGTAGAGGATGGGGGCTGGAAAGTAAAGGAAGAGAGGGTAGGGGCTAGAGAGGGGGAGGCGCTGGAGGTGGAAAGAGGGAATAGTAGAGGCTGGATAGGGAAAAGTATAACGCGGGAAGGATAGGAAAAGTAGGAGGGTATGGAGAGTATAGGGAGGGCATAGAGGGTACAGGGAGTCCATGGGTGGGTATAGAAAAAGTATGGAGGGTATGGAGGGTATGGAGAGGTTATAAGGAGAGTATAGGGATGGTATGGAGGGTATATGGAGGGTATGAATGGGTATAGAAGGGTATGGAGGGTATAGGGAGAGTATGGAGGGTATAGGGAGAGTATGGAGGGTATATGGAGGGCATAGAGGGTACAGGGAGTCCATGGGTGGGTATAGAAAAAGTATGGAGGGTATGGAGGGTATGGAGAGGTTATAAGGAGAGTATAGGGATGGTATGGAGGGTATAGGGATGGTATTGAGGGTATAGGAATGGTATGGAGGGTATAGGGATGGTATGGAGGGTATATGGAGGGTAAGAATGGGTATAGAAGGGTATGGAGGGTATAGGGAGAGTATTGAGGGTATATGGAAGGCATAGAGGGTACAAGGAGGCCATGTATGGGTATAGAAAAAATATGGAGGGTATGGAGAGTATACGGAGGGTATATGGAGGGTATAGAGGGTATAGGGAGAGTATTGAGGGTATAAGGAGGGTATAGAGAATAGGAGGGAATGGAAGGGTAGAACGGGAAGGGAATGGAAGGGTAGAACGGGAGGGAATGGAGGGGGTAGAATGTGAGGGAATGGAAGGGTAGAATGGGAGGGAATGGAAGGGTAGAACGGGAGGGAATGGAAGGGTAGAACGGGAGGGAATGGAGGGGTAGAATGTGAGGGAATGGAAGGGTAGAATGGGAGGGAATGGAAGGGTAGAATGTGAGGGAATGGAGGGGTAGAATGTGAGGGAATGGAGGGGTAGAATGGGAAGGAATAGAAGGGTAGAATGGGAAGGAATGGAAGGGTAGAATGGGAGGGAATGGAGGGGGTAGAATGTGAGGGAATGGAAGGGTAGAATGGGAGGGAATGGTGGGGGTAGAATGGGAGGGAATGGAGGGTAGAATGGGAAGGAATGGAAGGGTAGAACGGGAGGGAAAGGTGGGGTAGAATGGGAGACACAGAAAAACTGCTTACTAGAACAAATATAATATTAAAGTACACCTTGCAACATTTTTGTTAGCATTAGCTAGATAGAGGCACCTGGAAAAGAGTTGGCAATATCCAACTATAACTTATTGAACTTAAGGTAGTTAAATAGTTCCATATTTTCTAGCTCTATAGTTTCGCCTTTTTGAAAGGTGCTTGAAATGCTGAATTCAATTTTCCAATTTGAAATCCATTTCTAGATTTTGAATTGCCTTGGGTTTATAGCTTAAAACCCAAGGGTGAAAAGATTGAAGGGCAGGATGGCGGAAATTGGGGGATGGGCAGGATAGGAAGGAATTGGGGGTGGGCAGGATAGGAGGGAATTGGGGGTGGGCAGGATAGGAGGGAATTGGGGGTGGGCAGGATAGGAGGGAATTGGGGGATAGGCAGGATAGGAGGGAATTGGGGAGGGGCAAAGATGGGAGATAATTGAGAAGCATGATAATAAAGGAATTAAGAGAGGGAAAAAGTAAAAATATAATGATTGAGAGAACAGACATAGGTAGAGGATAGGCAGACTAGAGTAGATAGGCCTAGGCTAAATGCAATATAAGTATATAATTCATATGACAATAAATATAAAGTAAATACACAACTGAACTAATATTAATTAATTTATTCATTAGGAAGGTTATTGGCTTCTTTTTCTTTTTCTATAGCTAGGCCTATACATTTCATAATATTGGCCTACAACAATTATTAGATTGTTAGACAAGAAGCATAAAATATAATAGGGTCTAAAATAGCTAGCCTATTTTAGACCATATACATTTTATAGACTAATAATTTAGTAGGCCTACTCTTAATAGCTATAGGCCTATTACTAAAATAAAATAACATAGCTAGCTACCTATCATAGGCCTAAAATTGACAAGGCCTTTTGTGTTTCTTTTCATGGTACAAGTATAGAGTGATATTAAAATAAAGAATACAACTAAGAGCTAAAAAATTATACTAAATACCTGGCAATAAAGAAGAAAAACAAAGTAGATTAAAGCAGAATGCAATACAAAATGGCCCACATATTGATAAGAAGGCCAATATAAGGCCAATAACTGGGTGAGCCAAGGCCACCTAGCTAGCTAGCCATCAAGCTTTTACTTTTTTTAAGCCAATTAATATCTGCCTGCAACAGGACCATTTCATCCTTATTGTCATTGTCAAGAGGTCCAAGTAGCTAGTTTATTTTACAATCATTAACCTCCTAATTAAATTTCATTCAGTCATGTCATACATGGCTTTTTGTGCAAGCTAGGGCGACACATTTCCAAAGTTTTCGACTCTAGACACAACTGCTTTATTAGTCTAGGTCTTGAATTCATACATACTAACACAATGCCCTATACTAATTAAATATGTCGAGCCATTATAATATTGGTTGTGCGTAGCTTTTGAATTGCGCCCATAACTGCCCAATACAAGTATATACAGTCCGCTTTTAATCAGAAGGAAAGCATGTTATGCTGGCAGTCGACATGCCATCTACCCTATCTAATCGTAGAAAACGTTTACCTTTTCTACCGATTAAATCCATGCTGGTCGGGTGATGTAAGCATTAAAAAACCCGGATTATTATTAGTCAACAAATAGATTGCAAAATTAAAAAATAACAAAGCATTAGAATATCAAAGACGTATTTTTTGCATTACCCAACACAATAAACTCAATAATTCATTTTTCTAAGTGTTATAAGTAAAACAATTTGTTTTGTGTACACAGCTACGAGTATTTAACATTCGTTACATCTGTGATTTTTAAATTCATTTTGCTCTTTAAGCAATAATTATGGTTCATTCCGTAGAAACAACTGAAAGGTGGTGGAGACAGAAATATTTCTAAGACAAAAATAAAGCTTTCAGTATAAAATTATAGAGAAAAAAGTTGTTAGCCAAATTGGTGTGGCATTGGCCAAAAAGCGAGGCGATTGCATCACAACCCACTGTTCCTAAACCTAAAACCAATGTCCATCATACTGTTTTTGCATTGTATTACTTACCTAAGATTACCAGAAACACAAGCTTAGATTTTTTATTGCTCCGACCCGCTTCTGTTTTTTTGAGTGTCAAAGTTCTGATTTAAGTTCAACTTAAGCACTTTTTATATTTAAATTTTGTTGACTTTAATTTATTTTGCTGGCAGTTCTTCATTCACAAATATAATACCTTTACATATATGATATCCTAAGAAATAAATATATGTAAACCTAAAGTCAATAGGCAATATAAATAACTTGTGTATTATGTATGTATTTATATATTGTGTATTTATATAATTGTCAAAATATACACCTAATGTCACATATTCAAAGACTTTACCTAGATTTTTACAAATATTTTACAATTTAGTCCGCCCAAATTAATACAATTAAGCTATTCAAATCTTGCGACTGCTAATGAGTTTTGCATTTTTGTAGCATTACTAAAAACGAATAGATAATCAATTCATGACCGGACTCGCTTAGCGACATCCCAGCAACAAGCCAGGCAATGTCGCGAGTTGGCAATCTGCCAATGGAGAGTCTGTCAGTCTCGGTTGGCGGTCCGAGCTCCTCTGTCTCTCGCAACAGGACGGAGCTGAGAAGCAACAGCAGCGGTGGAATTCGCCAGCTGTCCGCCTCGGCCTATCCGGGCTCGCCAACCGGCTGGGAGCTGGGCCGGCGACCCTCCGTTGTTTTCGGCGAGTCTGAGACAACAGAGGAGCTGGCCAAGACTCGCTTCATGCGCAGCAATAAGCAGCAGAAAAAGCACGAGGTGATTTCAGCTTCACTTCCGGAAATTTCGGATAAAATAACATACTTCCGGTCACTTTAGATAGACTATCTGATGTACTTCCGGTCACATTAGATAGACTATCTATGCACTTCCGGTCACGTTTGATAGACTATCCATGCACTTTCGGTCACGTTAGACTATCTGCTATGCTTCCTGTCACATTTGATAGACTATCTACAGTATTTACTTCCGGTCACGTTTGATAGACTATGTACTTCCGGTCACGTTAGATAGACTATCTATGCACTTCCGGTCTTGGTATATAAGATCACATGTTGTCTTCTACACTACCAAATCATTTCAAATATACTTAGATTTCATTTCCGGTTACCGAAAAAAAGATCGAAAACCATCCTTTCTACACCACTTAATCCCCCACCAGGAGCGCATGGACAAAAACCGTCAGGCTGTTGAGGACCAACTTCGTGAGTTCATGAAGCGCCACTTCCACCGGAAGGAGTGCTGCCTGTTCGAAGAGAAAGATGCGGGAAAGTGCGCCTGCGGCGAGGTGCGAGACAAGCACGACAGGCAGTTTCTGCAGACGGGCAGCACGGAGAAATGGGCGGCTGAGAAGCATCTGCAGAAGGTCGGCGCCACCAACGCATTTGGCAGGATTAAACTGATCAACGAAGGATTTGACAACCGGGAGCCGATCAACTTTGTGCGACTCTGCGACGAGGACGACATGGGAATGATACTGGGTGAGTCACAGATGGGCTGTGATACTGGGTGAGTCACGGATGGGCTGTGATACTGGGTGAGTCACGGATGGGCTGTGATACTGGGTGAGTCACGGATGGGCTGTGATACTGGGTGAGTCACGGATGGGCTGTGATACTGGGTGAGTCACGGATGGGCTGTGATACTGGGTGAGTCACGGATGGGCTGTGATACTGGGTGAGTCACAGATAGGCTGTGATACTGGGTGAGTCACAGATGGGCTGTGATACTGGGTGACTCACAGATGGGCTGTGATACTGGGGGAGTCACAGATGGGCAATGATACTGGGTGAGTCACAGATGGGCAATGATACTGGGTGAGTCACAGATGGGCAATGATACTGGGTGAGTCACAGATGGGCAATGATACTGGGTGAGTCACAGATGGGCAATGATACTGGGTGAGTCACAGATGGGCAATGATACTGGGTGAGTCACAGATGGGCAATGATACTGGGTGAGTCACAGATGGGCAATGATACTGGGTGAGTCACAGATGGGCAATGATACTGGGTGAGTCACACATGGGCAATGATACTGGGTGAGTCACAGATGGGCAATGATACTGGGTGAGTCACAGATGGGCAATGATACTGGGTGAGTCACAGATGGGCAATGATACTGGGTGAGTCACAGATGGGCAATGATACTGGGTGAGTCACAGATGGGCAATGATACTGGGTGAGTCACAGATGGGCTGTGATACTGGGTGAGTCACAGATGGGCTGTGATACTGGGTGAGTCACAGATGGGCTGTGATACTGGGTGAGTCACACATGGGCTGTGATACTGGGTGAGTCACAGATGGGCTGTGATACTGGGTGAGTCACGGATGGGCTGTGATACTGGGTGAGTCACAGATGGGCTGTGATACTGGGTGAGTCACAGATGGGCTGTGATACTGGGTGAGTCACAGATGGGCAATGATACTGGGTGAGTCACAGATGGGCAATGATACTGGGTGAGTCACAGATTGGCAATGATACTGGGTGAGTCACAGATGGGCTGTGATACTGGGTGAGTCACAGATGGGCAATGATACTGGGTGAGTCACAGATGGGCAATGATACTGGGTGAGTCACAGATTGGCAAGGATACTGGGTGAGTCACAGATTGGCAATGATACTGGGTGAGTCACAGATGGGCTGTGATACTGGGTGAGTCACAGATGTACAATGATACTGGGTGAGTCACAGATTGGCAATGATACTGGGTGAGTCACAGATGGGCTGTGATACTGGGTGAGTCACAGATGTACAATGATACTGGGTGAGTCACAGATTGGCAATGATACTGGGTGAGTCACAGATGGGCAATGATACTGGGTGAGTCACAGATGTACAATGATACTGGGTGAGTCACAGATGGGTAATGATACTGGGTGAGTCACAGATGGGCTGTGATACTGGGTGAGTCACAGATGGGCTGTGATACTGGGTGAGTCACAGATGTACAATGATACTGGGTGAGTCACAGATTGGCAATGATACTGGGTGAGTCACAGATTGGCAATGATACTGGGTGAGTCACAGATGGGTAATGATACTGGGTGAGTCACAGATGTACAATGATACTGGGTGAGTCACAGATGGGCAATGATACTGGGTGAGTCACAGATTGGCAATGATACTGGGTGAGTCACAGATTGGCAATGATACTGGGTGAGTCACAGATGGGCTGTGATACTGGGTGAGTCACAGATGTACAATGATACTGGGTGAGTCACAGATTGGCAATGATACTGGGTGAGTCACAGATGGGCAATGATACTGGGTGAGTCACAGATGTACAATGATACTGGGTGAGTCACAGATGGGTAATGATACTGGGTGAGTCACAGATGTACAATGATACTGGGTGAGTCACAGATGTACAATGATACTGGGTGAGTCACAGATCTCAGTTCGACTCAATCCGCTGGCTCCTGAGCACATGCAAGCGCGCCAATACAGCATTCATGCACTCGCTCACACAGGGTGCACAGCGGCACTGACGTTCTTCTCCTTCCAGACCTGATGAAGACGCACTGGAAAATGTCGGAGCCGCAGCAGCCGTCGCTCTGCATCTCCGTGATTGGCGGTGCAAAGAATTTCAAACTGGAAGGCCGCAAAAAGGAGGTGTTCCACCACGGCCTGATCAGGGCTGCCCAGACCACTAACGCTTGGATCATCACTTCCGGTTTGAATCTGGGCATCACCAGGGTGGTTGGCAACGCTCTCGAAGAGGGCCGCGCCTCGCACTGGGAGAAAGCGAGCAGATCTTCAAAACTTCGGTGAGTTGAGTAAAAAACAGCGCCGTGACTTAAGTGAACCCCGGATAAAAGCTTCCGGTTGACAGGTGAGCTAGGGAAAATAAACTTCCGGTTAGCAGGAGAACCAGGGAAAATAAACTTCCGGTTGGCAGGTGAACCAGGGAAAATAAACTTCCGGTTGGCAGGTGAACCAGGGAAAATAAACTTCCGGTTGACAGGAGAACCAGGGAAAATAAACTTCCGGTTGGCAGGAGAACCAGGGAAAATAAACTTCCGGTTGGCAGGTGAACCAGGGAAAATAAACTTCCGGTTGACAGGAGAACCAGGGAAAATAAACTTCCGGTTGACAGGAGAACCAGGGAAAATAAACTTCCGGTTGACAGGTGAACCAGGGAAAATAAACTTCTGGTTGACAGGTAAACCAGGGAAAATAAACTTCTGGTTGACAGGTGAAGCAGGAAAAACAATTTCCGGTTGACAGGTGATCCAGGGAAAATAAACTTCCGGTTGGCAGATGAACCAGGGAAAATAAACTTCCGGTTGACAGGTGAAGCAGGAAAAACAATTTCCGGTTGACAGGTGATCCAGGGAAAATAAACTTCCGGTTGGCAGATGAACCAGGGAAAATAAACTTCCGGTTGACAGGTGAATCAGGGAAAATAAACTTCCGGTTGGCAGATGAACCAGGGAAAATAAACTTCCGGTTGGCAGGTGAATCAGGGAAAAAATTCCGGTTGACAGGTGAACCAGGGAAAATAAACTTCCGGTTGACAGGTGAATCAGGGAAAATAAACTTCCGGTTGGCAGGTGAACCAGGGGAAAACAACTTCCGGTTGACAGGTAAACCATGGGAAAGCAAATACCGGTTGACAGGTGAAATCTCTTTCTGACAGGTCAGCAATTAATAACATTCTAAGTCCCAAAATTTGTCTCTCAATTCTCAGCTGCATCGGTGTGGCACCCTGGGGCTACGTGCTGAACAAAGACGACCT
>NIVC01001916.1:15000-162500 GCA_002269645.1 Macrostomum lignano | reverse complement strand
TCACTCCTAGTGTCACTCCTACAGTCACTCCTACTGTCACTCCTTGTATCACTCCTACTGTCACTCCTAGTATCACTCCTATTATCACTCCTACTGTCACTCCTAGTATCACTCCTAGTGTCACTCCTACTTTCACTCCTACTGTCACTCCTAATACCACTCCTAGTATCACTCCTAGTGTCACTCCTACTATCACTCCTAGTGTCACTCATACTTTCACACTAACACCCCTGATTGCCTTGCAGATTTGCTACGTATTTTTCCTGCTGTTCTACTCATACTTCATCCTGTTCAGCCTGAAGCAGGCCTACATGACCTGGCTGGAGTGGCTCGTCATGGCCTGGGTCTGGGTCATGATAATCGACGAGATTCGTGAGGTAAACATTATCGCCTTTTTGTCTTTTTACCGCTATTAATTTGCTAACTTAATACTGCAAGTAGAAACTAAATTAAATTTAAGCTATCCTAAAAAATCGCAGATGTTCTCGTCAAAGGCGGATACTGTTAGAGAGAAATTGCATGACTGGTGGAACTTCTCGGTTTGGAACCGGCTGGACCTGGTCACGATACTGCTCACCCTGCTGGGCATGTTCATGCGAATCCCGGACAGCACCGACTCCATATTTCTGGGCATTCGAACTTGCTATATTTTGGCTGGGGTGTTCTTCTACCTGAGGGTGTTCAGGTGAGATAGCTTGATCCTGGTCTGTTTGACAGGGGTGTTCTGTCCGTTAGACAGGGTGTTATGTCTATTAGACAGGGGTGTTATATCTGTTATACAGGGTGTTATATCTGTTATACAGGGGTGTTTTATCTGTTAGACAAGAGTATAATCTGTTAGACAAGAGTGTAATCTGTTAGACAAGAGTGTAATCTGTTAGACAAGAGTGTAATCTGTTAGACAGGGGTGTAATCTGTTAGACAGGAGCGTTGTTAGACAGCGTGTAATCTGTTAGACAGGGTGTTATAACACAGTAGAATTCTTTAGCATAGCATTTCTCTAAGCTCAATGCTATCAAACCCATTAACGATCCCCGTCTCCGCTCCTCTCAGACTGTACTACGTGAACAGCTACCTCGGTCCAAAACTCGTTATGATTAACAAGATGGTCAAGGAGTTGCTGTTCTACCTGAGCATACTGCTCATTCCACTGCTCACTTACGGTGTGGCAGCTCAAGCGCTGCTCTATCCTAACAGGCAATTCTTAGCAGAGGTATTCAAGGACATCGTGTACTATCCGTACTGGCAGATGTACGGGCAGCTGTACATCGAGGTGGCTGAAGGTTTGCAAAAATTCAATGCTTTTGTTTTTGTTCAGACACGGCTGTTACCTGTTAGACACGGCTGTTACCTGTTAGACACGGCTGATACTTGTTAGACACGGCTGATACTTGTTAGACACGGCTGATACTTGTTAGACACGGCTGATACCTGTTAGACACGGCTGCTACCTGTTAGACACGGCTCTTACCTGTTAGACACGGCTGATACCTGTTAGACACGGTTGTTACATGTTAGACACGGCTGTTACCTGTTAGACACGTCTGTTACCTGTTAGACACGTCAGATACCTGTTCGACACGGCAGATACCTGTTAGACACGGCTGATACTTGTTAGACACGGCTGATACCTGTTAGACACGGCTGCTACCTGTTAGACACGGGTGTTACCTGTTAGACACGGCTCTTACCTGTTAGACACGGCTGATACCTGTTAGACACGGCTGTTACCTTTTAGACACGGCTGTTACCTGTTAGACACGGCTGATACCTGTTAGACACGGCTGTTACCTGTTAGACACGGCAGATATATCCGTTAGACACGGTTGTTACATGTTAGACACGCTGTTACCTGTTAGACACGGCAGATACCTGTTAGACACAGCTGTGCCCTGTTAGACACAGCTGTTACCTGTTAGACACGGCTGTTACCTGTTAGACACAGCTGTTACCTGTTAGACACGGCAGATACCTGTTAGACACAGCTGTGCCCTGTTAGACACAGCTGTTACCTGTTAGACACGGCTGTTACCTGTTAGACACAGCTGTTACCTGTTAGACACAGCTGTGCCCTGTTAGACACAGATGTTACCTGTAAGCTAGTCAACTTCACAGAAACTCTGCTCAAAACTTTCAGCGGACCCACCGAGCGGTTGCAGTGGCAACAGCACTGTGGATGACCAGGGCAACCCCTGCCCTACGGCCGGTGCCTTGGTCCTTATTCTGCTAGCCGTGTACCTTATGGTGGTGGACATCCTGCTACTGAATCTGCTGATTGCCATATTCAGGTAAATTTTTCAAGTGTTGAATTGTTCTAATTTTCTACAATCCGTTTAACAAGCATGCTCCGTTTAAAACATCACATCCTGCAGCAACATATTTGAAGAGATTGAGAGAAATGCTATTGAAATCTGGAAGTACAACATGTACTTTCTAGTGCAAGAGTACCACAACAAACCCGTGTTGGCCCTGCCGTTCGTGGTCTTCGAGGACTTCTTCATCTTTGGCAGGATGCTGTTTAACAAGATTTCCTGCAAAAAGAAACCAGATGAAGGTGAGTCAGATCTTGAAATCTGCCTTTCTTTCCAACCTGTCATGACAAATCTTGATTTTGATTATGGTTATTAAATTTTACATTATTCTAATGGTCGTGCCTTGGTTGTATGTGATTTTTAATCCAATGGATTTACACAATTTAAATCTCAGATCTACACAATTTAAACCTGAGATCTACACAATTTAAACCTGAGATCTACACAATTTAAACCTGAGATCTAGACAATTTAAACCTGAGATCTAGACAATTTAAACCTGAGATCTACACAATTTAAACCTGAGATCTACACAATTTAAACCTGAGATCTACACAATTTAAACCTGAGATCTAGACAATTTAAACCTGAGATCTACACAATTTAAACCTGAGATCTACGCAATTTAAACCTGAGATCTACACAATTTAAACCTGAGATCTACACAATTTAAACTTGAGATCTACACAACTTAAACCTGAGATCTAGACAATTTAAACCTGAGATCTAGACAATTTAAACCTGAGATCTACACAATTTAAACCTGAGATCTAAACAATTTCAACAGCCATGCCACATAAGTTCCCATAAATAAAAACAACATTTTCCTACATTGCCTGTTAAAAACATCTCAGTGCCAATTTTGATTGGCATCAAGAACGAACTCGCGACCTTTGAAATGGAGATGACGCGGCGCTTGATGGCTCAACTGAAGGCCAAGGAGTCCCAGACTCTCGACGTCCGAGTGACAGCTGTGGTGAACAGGTCTGACAGGCGATCGTGACCTGCCTTCATGCGAACTTTTCTTTTCTATCCTCTTCTCTAGTTCCTTTCCTAGAAATTGTTGACTTTTGCAATTACAATGTTTCTTTTTAATTCTTTGCTAGTATCCGTCACAGTTACCTGCTATATGTGTTGTAATGCTCTCTTTTTTAGATATTCTGGTGGTGTTAAACACTTTCCTTTTTGCCTTTGTTTCATCCCTGCTATGCGTTTTTTATCACCGGTGACAGACAGACAGACAGACAGACAGACAGACAGACAGACAGACAGACAGACAGACAGACAGACAGACAGACAGACAGACAGACAGACAGACAGACAGACAGACAGACAGACAGACAGACAGACAGACAGACAGACAGACAGACAGACAGACAGACAGACAGACAGACAGACAGACAGACAGACAGACAGACAGACAGACAGACAGACAGACAGACAGACAGACAGACAGACAGACAGACAGACAGACAGACAGACAGACAGACAGACAGACAGACAGACAGACACACAGACAGACAGACAGACAGACAGGCGGACAGGCTGACAGACAGACAGACAGACAGACAGACACACAGACAGACAGACAGACAGACAGGCGGACAGGCTGACAGACAGAAACAGCACACCTGAGCCCCCCACCCGGCACCGCAGCCAATCAGGAGGACAAAGCTCTGAGTCAGGATGAGCTGCGCAATTTCGCCGCCCACTGCCTCATCCGGGTGCATCGAAGACGCGACGAAGAAGTTCGATTAGAAATCAGCAATCGAATGACAGGAATCTGCGATGGGTTGGTTGCCAAGGAAACAAACAACTCACCAGCTGTGCGGTGACTTACGAGACATAACCAACTCTAAACATTAGATTTAAAACAAAAAGCTTTTTCTACTTCTGCTACTGAAAGTAGTATACATCTAATAACAGTAGTAAATTAACTTGCCGTCTTGCTTTACTTATTTGCTTTGCTAACCGATTTTAAACATGTAGAATATGTAGAATATAGTTTCTACATCTGAAAATTTGATTTTTTCCCAAATTGCGCAGACTGGAAGATCTGTACAAGATCTGCGACCGGATCGACGAACGCTTCGAGGACCAGCTGCACCACGGACACGGGCACCGGCGTGATGAGGCGTGCAGCAGCAAGCCGGACGAGAAACCAGACGGAAAATCTGCAGCAAAGCCGGAAGTTAAACCGGAAGTTAAACCGGAAACGATGGAGTGGGATGCACCGGCAAAAATGAAGGTTGTTCCGGTGAGTTCACTGTGATTTGAGGAGAGTGGCAGTCTGCACTGGAAGGGGGGTTGGGTTTATGTTGTTTTATGAGGGTTTATAGGTGTTTATGTGAGTTTATTAGGGTTTATGGGTGTTTATGTGAGTTTATTAGGGTTTATGGGTGTTTATGTGAGTTTATTAGGGTTTATGTGTGTTTATGTGAGTTTATGAGGGTTTAAATGTATGTGGGTTTATAGGAGTTTATGAGGGTTTACATGTATGTGGGTTTATTAGGGTTTACATGTATGTGGGTTTATTAGGGTTTACATGTATGTGGGTTTATGAGGGTTTACATGTATGTGGGTTTATGAGGGTTTATGCGTGTTTTTGGAGGTAAATGAGAGTTGTATGAGGACTGTTTGCGCTATGAATATTTCCTGGTGTTTATATGGGTTTATTGTCTGTACCAAGCACCCTCAACCCGCACCCGACCGCAGGAGATCCCAGTCATGCAGCCAGTTCAGCCCGGGCCAGCCAAGCCGCTGGACAAGGAAAACCTGACGCCAGACGCGCCAGAGGCACAAAAGCAAACGAAGCCAAAGAGACGGCGCCACAGAAGCGCCAGGCGCCAAGATCGCGCCCTCGCTGACGATCAATCAGCTGACATTCGAATGGCCGAGATGGAGTCCAGGCTGCAGAGCATGGAGGCCGCCACCACCGAGAGCCTGACCAGCATCGAGCGCCTACTGCGTCAGATCTTCCACAATCGGCCGTCTGGCGACGCTGCTGGCGGCGGGCGGTGACCTTAAATGACCTCCATGACATCCGACCCGGCAAGATTTTCATTCACTAGTATAAAATTCACTCTTTTGCGAACTATTTCTTTTTAATTCTGCACTTATAAACTACATAATAGTTTTGCGTCATTCTACTCAAATCAGTAGAGTAGTTTGATAATGACTACTATTTTACTTTATCTCTACCAAATAGATGCTATAAAAGTTTGCCGAAAGAAGATGCTTAAAGAAGATTTATTTTTAAAGGGAAGTGTTGAATTTTTAGTTTTATTTTTATTTGCCAACCCCTAACGTGGACTAACGTGGATATTAATGCCGAATAAAATTAAAACTTTAGTGTCTTTTGCACATGTTTCGCTGAGCATACAGCATCGTCAGGTAGAATAAAATTTATTCGGTTGTCGAGAATGGTCTCGCCGTTTCTAGAAAATTTGATCCCAGAACTTTATGGAACATTCTTAGAAGATTACTGTGCGATCTTGACAGACTACTTTTCATGATTGTTGCTATCAAAGCACATGGCATTGTTGCTATCAAAGCACTATCAAACGATCGAACCGAATATTTGCTTGAAACACAGAGTAACGGGGACACAAAACATATTAGAGCATGGGGTACAACTATGCTGATATTGCGCAAACTGATTGATGTACACTCCTCTCCAATACTGCTTCATGAAGTGCGTTTTGCTAGACTAGACTAGACTAACTAGACTAAGCTAAGCTAGCTGGAATTTAAACTTTTTAGACGTAAAGATCTCAATATTTGCTTGCACCAATGAGTTGCAATTCGTCACCAAGTTTGAAAAATGGTCAACAGAACAGTTTGTTTTCCAAGAAATTCAATTGTTGCTCCAGAACGGGTCCAGGCACTCGCAGGCTCCGTAGCACTCAAACGAATCTGGCTTGTCGTTCAGACCAGAACCTTGAATTCTAGCGCGTAAGTTGGAGTTAGGTGGATTGTTGGGAGCGCCAGAACTCCAGACTCCGCCATCTGAAGCGCTCAGCAGCCGCAGCGGCCAGCCGCAGTCCGCCCACGCCCAGCTGCCGTTGCCCAGAGCAGCAGCGCCAACCCAGATTTCCTGGCTGGAAAGTCCAGCCGACGCCCTCACGTCCTGCAGCTCCTCGACGCTGCCGAGATCGGCCAGCTTCGTCAGCGGCATGGCGGACCCGTCCGAGCTGCTCAAGAAGCTCCGGCAGCTGTCGGCCTGAGCACTCCAGCTGGCCTCCTGCCCGCTCCCAGCAGCCTTGTACAGCGAGCCCTTGAAGCTGCCGCCGCTGACGCCGGACACCCAGCGATAGTCGGCGGGACAGAGCCGGCCCGGCTCGAGACCCTCCGACTGCTTGACGAAGACTCGGAGCTGCCGGCTGGCGCAGCCGCTGCTCGCCATCGAGCTGGGATCGAGCAGCAGCTGCGAGCTGCAGGCATCGAAGGAGAACAGCAGGCAGACCTGAGCGTCCGAGGCGTGTCCGGCCTCCATGGCGAAGGCCCGGCACCGCGGAGCTGCCCGACAGCGAAAGGCGCAGTTGGCGATGTCCAGGTCGAGCCGCTGGTAGTGGGCTGGCGACACGCAGTTGGAGGCGAGGATCGAGTGGAAGGAGGCGGGCCGCGTGCAGCAGGTCGCAGGTCGGCAGAGCAGCAGCAGCGGCAGCAGCAGGGGAACGATGGAGCCGGAGAGCATTGGGGACTGATTGGTGCAGCTCGGTATGGAGCCGGAGAGCATTGGGGACTGATTGGTGCAGCTCGGTATGGAGCCGGAGAGCATTGGGGACTGATTGGTGCAGCTCGGTATGGAGCCGGAGAGCATTGGGGACTGATTGGTGCAGCTCGGTATGGAGCCGGAGAGCATTGGGGACTGATTGGTGCAGCTCGGTATGGAGCCGGAGAGCATTGGGGACTGATTGGTGCAGCTCGGTATGGAGCCGGAGAGCATTGGGGCCTGATCGGTGCAGCTCGGTTAATCTCGTCTTTGCGATTTCTGATTTCTGCTCCAGTCAGTTTTCACATTTTTAGCATCTCATACAATTTTGATGCTGAAACTTTCACCTCTCTGTATCATCGGATATCCTTTGTTTGATCAGAATTCTTACAATGGGTGTGTATGCGAATTCCCGGGACACAGTCTGCTGCAAAGCCATGTAGCCTGCCTATTGTGTGATGTTTGCGTTTCCGTTTAAATGCTGGATCTCCGCTTGGTTGCTTGTTAACTATGGGAAGAAAGTAACTTTGTTCCCAATCAAGTAAGGTCTCTGTTTGCTTCGCCTGAAAGGAAACGACACTGCGGAGTGTCTCGTCAAGAATTCTATACAAGTTCACTTTCATTCAAGTTGTATTTGCGCACCACAGACTGGCGAGTTGGACATCCTACAGCCCATCCTACAGCCCATCCTACAGCCCATCCTACAGCCCATCCTACAGCCCATCCTACAGCCCATCCTACAGCCCATCCTACAGCCCACCCTACAGCCCCATCCTACAGCCCATCCTACAGCCCATCCTACAGCCCACCCTACAGCCCCATCCTACAGCCCATCCTACAGCCCATCCTACAGCCCATCCTACAGCCCATCCTACAGCCCACCCTACAGCCCACCCTACAGCCCCCATCCTACAGCCCGTCCTACAGCCCATCCTACAGCCCGTCCTACAGCCCATCCTACAGCCCATCCTACAGCCCGTCCTACAGCCCCATCCTACAGCCCCATCCTACAGCCCATCCTACAGCCCACCCTACAGCCCCATCCTACAGCCCATCCTACAGCCCATCCTACAGCCCACCCTACAGCCCCATCCTACAGCCCATCCTACAGCCCATCCTACAGCCCATCCTACAGCCCATCCTACAGCCCACCCTACAGCCCACCCTACAGCCCCCATCCTACAGCCCGTCCTACAGCCCGTCCTACAGCCCCACCCTACAACCCCACCCTACAACCCACCCTACAACCCCACCCTACAACCCCATCCTACAACCCCACCCTAAAATATCACCCTACAACCCCACCCTACAACCCCACCCTACAACCCCACCTTACAACCCCATCCTACAACCCCACCTTACAACCCCACCCTACAACCCCACCCTACAACCCACCCTACAACCCACCCTACAACCCCATCCTACAACCCCACCCTACAACCTCACCCTACAACCCTACCCTACAACCCCATCCTACAACCCCACCCTAAAACATCACCCTACAACCCCACCCTACAACCCCACCCTACAACCCCATCCTACAACCCCATCCTACAACCCCACCTTACAACCCCACCCTACAACCCCACCCTACAACCCCATGCTCCAAAAACAGTCCCTTTTAAAAGCATCGACACCCAATAATCTTTAAACTTATATCAATAAATCAGCACAAGTAACAACAACGATTTTTGATATTAATATTTTTTGGCTTAATTAACTGATTTTTGAAACTGCAGACATTAAAACAAGTGTAAAATTTGATGCAGAATTAATACAAATACGTGGGTAGATTATCGGTAACTACTACAACAATATTAATCAGAACAAAGAGAACAATAATATTATTTACTAATCTAAAGATAAGAAAAATATTCCCAATGCTGATAATTTAAAATTTCATTTTGCCAAGTTTGCTTAGTCAAAAACGTGCTAAAAATTTAAGGCGAATTAAAAAACCGGCAATTGCTACTACTCAATACTGATATAGTAGTGTATGCAGTATGCACTTGCGGAGAAATATTCAACTTGGTAAGGTGCCGCTGCAGTACTTTTTGGGTCTGTACAAAATAATCTGTGTAAAATTCCTGTTGCTGGGCATATTTCTCAGAATGGCGCAGTTCTCAGCAAAGCTTAGCTGACATTCCAGCGCAGTTGCGGCTCCATCAGCTCCGGTGCCCAGCTGCCAACAAAGGTTGGAAGCCGTAGAGTCCACGGGGTGACCAGTTCGCGGATTCGAGCCACGGGCATCGAGGCGATGTCTCGGGCGACGACGTCAGGCGGGGTGAGCTGCATCGAAATCAACTCTTCCGCGTTTGCTGCGTTGCTGGAGTAACAGTTTAGTTTGGTTTAGTTTAGTTTAGTTTAGTTTAGTTTAGTTTAGTTTAATTTGGTCTGGTTTAGTTTAGTTTGGTTTAGTTTAGTTTAGTTTAGTTTAGTTTATTTTAGTTTAGTTTATTTTAGTTTGGTTTAGTTTAGTTTAGTTTAGTTTGGTTCAGTTTAGTTTAGTTTAGTTTGGTTTAGTTTAGTTTAGTTTAGTTTAGTTTAGTTTAGTTTAGTTTAGTTTAGTTTGGTTTAGTTTAGTTTAGTTTGGTTTAGTTAAGTTTTCTTTATTTTAGTTTAGTTTAGATCAGTTTAGTTTAGTCTATTTTAGTTATAGAGTTTAGTGTAGATTATATCCTCTTTTTCTTTGGTTAGTTCAGTTTGTCGCTTTTTCATGGTCATTTTCCTCTTTGTCGGAAAGAATTCTTTCCGTGTCCTAACTACTCTACTAACAGTGCGGGCAAGTAAGTAGAGCATTGCAAACTGCCAGTCTGCACTCACGCCATGACCTTCTTAGCCAGCTGGGTGTCCACCACGCCGACAACGGCGATCCCAGCGTGCACCTTCGACTTGTTCATCGCCAGCTCCTGGCGCAGTGAGCCAAGAAAGCCTTCCATGGAGCGCTTTGAGAAGCAGTACTCGAAGCAGTATGGCATGGGCATGCGGGTGATGATGGAGGACACGAGAACCAGGCTCCCGTTGCTGGCCTCCAGATAAGGCAGAGCTGTCAGCGAGGCCTCGATGTAGCTCAGCAGGTTGACCCGCAGGCCCGACTGCAGGCGCTCCGGCGAGGTCGCCACGCTTTTGAACGATCTCGACAGGAACTCGAATGGCGCAGAGTCGGCGTGGTTCACCACCACAATGTCCAGACCGCCCATGGCCTCGGCGGCGCCGCGGACAACTTCAGCTGCAGCTTCGGGGACCGACATGTCGCCGACGACCGAGTGAACACCTGGGGAGCCCCTGCCGCGGCATTTCTCCGCCACCTGGGTTGTGCGATGGGGTTTTAGGGTGGGTTGTAGGGTGGGGTTGTAGGGTGGGGTTGTAGGGTGGGTTGTAGGGTGGGGTTGTAGGGTGGGGTTGTAGGGTGGGTTGTAGGGTGGGGTTGTAGGGTGGAGTTGTAGGGTGGGGTTGTAGGGTGGGGTTGTAGGGTGGGGTTGTAGGGTGGGGTTGTAGGGTGGGGTTGTAGGGTGGGGTTGTAGAGTGGGGTTGTAGGGTGGGGTTGTAGGGTGGGGTTGTAGGGTGGGGTTGTAGGGTGGGGTTGTAGGGTGGGTTGTAGGGTGGGGTTGTAGGGTGGGGTTGTAGGGTGGGGTTGTAGGGTGGGGTTGTAGGGTGGGGTTGTAGGGTGGGGTTGTAGGGTGGGGTTGTAGGGTGGGGTTGTAGGGTGAGGTTGTAGGGTGGGGTTGTAGGGTGAGGTTGTAAAATGTGATTGTATGGTGGGGTTATAGGGTGGGGTTGTAGGGTGGGGTTGTAGGGTGGGATTGTAGGGTGGGGTTGTAAGTGGGGTTGTAGGGTGGGGTTGTAGGGTGGGGTTGTAGGGTGGGGTTGTAGAGTGGGGTTGAAGGGTGGGGTTGAAGAGTGGGGTTGTAGGGTGGGGTTGTAGGGTGGGGTTGTAGAGTGGGGTTGAAGGGTGGGGTTGAAGGGTGGGGTTGAAGGGTGGGGTTGTAGGGTGGGGTTGTAGGGTGAGGTTGTGAGATGGGGTTGTAGAGTGAGGTTGTAGGTTAAGGTTGTAGGATGGGTTTGTATGATGGGGTTGTAGGGTGAGGTTGTAGGGTGAGGTTGTAGGATGGGGCTGTGAGAATTATATTTCTATTTAATTCCAATATTTACTACTGCTGTTCAGTAGGTGCGTTGCATGTTAATGTTTAAATGCAAATCTAGATAAAAAACATTGGATTCTAAACTGAAACCACAGGCACAGAAAAAGTCCAAATTGGTAACGACTAAGTTTTAACTAATCCACAGATACCAGGGCAATTTTAATTTGTTTGAAAATCAGAGCTTGAGTAAAACTGTTTACCCCAGTAGGAAACAGCTGACGCCGCCTGAGCAAAAACAAGAATTGGGTCAAAGTGAGAGAAAGGGTTGCAGAAATGTACAAGCAGTTATTTTTCAGAATCTTTTGTATCCAAATTGAGTAGCGCAGTGACAGGGAATGTCTGCAGGAGACACAAGGTTAAATTTTTTTAAAGTTATTCTTCTGTCTAGCTCACACCCTTCGTATCTAGCAGTGAATCATTAACTAATATTTATATACTATCATTCACAAAGTTCACAGAATCATTCACACTATCCACAGAATCATTTACACTATTCACAGAACCATTCACAATATTCACAGAACCATTCACACTATTCACAGAATCATTCACACTATTCACAGAATCATTCACACTATTCACAGAATCATTCACACTATTCACAGAATCATTCACACTATTCACAGAATCATTCACAAAATTTACAGAATCATTCACACTATCCACAGAATCATTCACAATATTCACAGAATCATTCACACAATTCACAGAATCATTCACACAATTCACAGAATCATTAACACAATTCACAGAATCATTCACACAATTCACAGAATCATTCACACTATTAGCGAATTCAGTCATGCCATGCACTAAATGAGACAGTTTAGAAACACTGGAACCAACCAGAATATCAGAAAAGCAGACTATCAAAGAAAATATTCAAGTTGAGACAAGTGGAAACTGCGGGGGAATCTCAGAACACGAGGCTCAAGCATGCCGGCGCAGTCTCTCGCCATCCTTCCAGCCAATGAGGGCGATGAGGGCCGGAGTGGGGGAGGCTGGGCTGAGGTAAGCGTGAAGGTCATTTAGCCGCTGCTTTTGCACTAAAGCTGCTTTGGAATGCCGAAGTTCTGGCCAACTGCAGAAGTGCATAACACCCAAGGAGAAATGACACACTATGATACATGAAGTACATGAAATTTCTGCACTATTTATCTATCTATCTATCTATCTATCTATCTATCTATCTATCTATCTATCTATCTATCTATCTATCTATCTATCTATCTATCTATCTATCTATCTATCTATCTATCTATCTATCTATCTATCTATCTATCTATCTATCTATCTATCTATCTATCTATCTATCTATCTATCTATCTATCTATCTATCTATCTATCTATCTATCTATCTATCTATCTATCTATCTATCTATCTATCTATCTATCTATCTATCTATCTATCTATCTATCTATCTATCTATCTATCTATCTATCTATCTATCTATCTATCTATCTATCTATCTATCTATCTATCTATCTATCTATCTATCTATCTATCTATCTATCTATCTATCTATCTATCTATCTATCTATCTATCTATCTATCTATCTATCTATCTATCTATCTATCTATCTATCTATCTATCTATCTATCTATCTATCTATCTATCTATCTATCTATCTATCTATCTATCTATCTATCTATCTATCTATCTATCTATCTATCCATCTATCTAATCTATTTATCTATCATCTATGGGCAAAATTGCCTCAGTGCTGGTGTGGATGCCGATGCCGCCCGCAGACCTACTAATAGTTTATTAGAAGATTATATCCAGCAGACTGAGGGGTCACCCACCTGCACAAGCGAGCTGCTGTACCTCGAGTGCAGAGTCACCTGAGCTCCCAGCTCGCAGTACAGCAGCGCCAGAGCTTCCCCAATGCCGCGACTTGAGCCTGTGATGAGCACCCTCTTCCCAGCTGAGTTCTCCTTGGTTGCCGGGTGCCAGTTGACCATCGCCAGGTCGTACAGGACGAATCTGTACAGCAGGTTGGTGGCGAGCAGCAGCAGCAGGCCTCCAACCAGGCCTTTGGACAGCAAAGACATTGTCAGTTGTGTTCTATTGTTTGTTGCCTACACAAGCAGCGAGTCTGAGAGCAGGAACAATGAGACTGTGTGAACCCAAGGGCGGTCCAACTCACTTTTATACTCAGTCACCCCTAACCCCCCCCCCCCTGATGAAACTAAGTGCTGCAACCAATGAATAGTATAAAATCTGGAGCTTAATTTGCGAGGCAATTCTAGGGAGATGACCTTCATTTAGTACCCCAAATTTCAGTGATGAGATGAAGCCAAGAAGAGAGCAGTGGTGCACACAAGGGGCCGCTCCTTCAAAAACTGAATGAAGAGACAAAGGGCGCCAATTTCAAGAGACAGGGGCGCCCATCAAGAGACAGGGGCGCCCATCAAGAGACAGGGGCGCCCATCAAGAGACAGGGGCGCCAAACCAAGAGACAGGGGCGCCAACCAAGAGACAGGGGCGCCCATCAAGAGACAGGGGCGCCAAACCAAGAGACAGGGGCGCCAACCAAGAGACAGGGGCGCCCATCAAGAGACAGGGGCGCCAAACCAAGAGACAGGGGCGCCAACCAAGAGACAGGGGCGCCAACCAAGAGACAGGGGCGCCCAACAAGAGACAGGGGCGCCCACCAAAAGACAGGGGCGCCAACCAAGAGACAGGGGCGCCCACCAAGAGACAGGGGCGCCAACCAAGAGACAGGGGCGCCCATCAAGAGACAGGGGCGCCAAACCAAGAGACAGGGGCGCCAACCAAGAGACAGGGGCGCCAACCAAGAGACAGGGGCGCCCACCAAGAGACAGGGGCGCCCACCAAAAGACAGGGGCGCCAACCAAGAGACAGGGGCGCCCACCAAGAGACAGGGGCGCCCACCAAGAGACAGGGGCGCCCACCAAGAGACAGGGGCGCCCACCAAGAGACAGGGGGGCCCACCAAGAGACAGGGGCGCCAACCAAGAGACAGGGGCGCCAAATCCAAGAGACAGGGCGCCCACGAAAACACAAAATATTTTGCCTTAGGGTTGCGGCGCTCCAATTAACATTCCTGCGTACGGCACTGAGACAGGTGGGTCTGGGGGGTAGAGACAGCAACAGCAGGAAGACCCGCCATGGAGAGAGAGAGCTAAGAGAATCACAACTTCTAGAGAACGCGTAATAAAGTACGCACAGGTGAGTCACGTGGCACACGCAATGAACCCGACAAGCTCATCATCAAACTGCAACTTTAATCTGTTAAGACCAGATAGGTTCCGCCTAAACTAGTTCAAACCGATAAAAATGATAAGAATAAAGTTGAAAGCTTACCAGTCTGGTTTACAGACGTCGCCATGGCAACCGAAGGCAGCCCCAGAGGGAATGATGAAGGGGTGGGCCGCAGCAAGCATCATGCCACACGCACTGAACCCAACAGATTCTATTCAGTATTCTCTCTCTCCTTTCATAAACTAGTCTTTTATTACGCTCGTAGTTCGACAGAGAAAGACGAGAAGTCTGCCAAACCCAGGTAGTGTACGCATGATGTAAGCTGGTGAATGCTGCAGGCCTGCAGTGTACACACATTCGGTGGAAATGCATGTACAAGTAGCAATTCAATTTGAGATTCCAACAATTCAGTTCGGTGTGGAGTACTAAGTTCAATTGTTTGGTGGCGCCACTTCATTGTAGATAAGAATGCGCCATTGCATTTGACACGGCGCCATTTCATTTGACACGGCGCCATTGCATTTGACACGGCGCCATTTTATTTGACAGGGTGCCATTTTATTTGACATGGCACCATTTTACCTGATGTAGCGTGCCATTTTATTTGATGCAGGGCGCCATTTTACTTGATGTAGCGCGCCATTTTACTTGATGCAGGGCGCCATTTATTTGATGCAGGGCGCCATTTTATTTAATGCAGGGCGCCATTTTATTTGATGTAGCGCGCCATTTAATTCGAGGCAGGGCGCCCTTTCCTTTGACAGGGGCGCCATTTTATTTGATGGAGCCTGGAGGGCGCCATTTCATTTGAAAGGGGCGCTATTTCATTAGACGGGGCGCCAAAGCTGCTGCAGGAGGTGCGATTTGCTTTTTCCAGCCGATCAGGGCGGTCCCTAAGCTGTCAATCCGCTCGCATAGATACACTCCTCTCCTTTGTCTATTCTTCTTATTTATCTATCTGATGAGGACGCACTTTTTCCCAAATCCCGCGCTAGCACATGGGCTCTAAACTTACTAGCCTACTGACAGCAGGCCAAGGGCATTTTTATTCTTTTTCTGCGAATTGTCATTGAAATCTATACTAGATACAATGTTTGGTCATACTAGTAGTCATAATAACATAGACGCAGCTTTTTGGGTCATAAATCATCGCTTTCAAAGTTTGTCTGACAGCCACCTGCGCCTCACTCAGTGTTGAAGCGGGCGCCAGATGGTCTGAGAGGATGCGGGCGGTAGCTTTTTTCTCATCATTTTGACAGGCCATCAAGATTTATGAGGTCAGAGCCTATTGTTCGGGTTCACTCAAGCGTGTGACAGCTTTGACAGCTATGCGTTTTACCCCTAAAAGTACCTTGGGATTAGCGATTAGCGATTTCTCTTCATTATCTTCACTTTCTATTTAATAAGAGCTTTCTAATGTATTTTTTCATTAATTTCTGTCAATCCTACGCGAAAAGTCATAAATCATTTTGTTGCGATTTTGAGTGATTTATGGCCGCACCTGTCATCTTTTTACGACCCTGTGGGAACTGATAGGATCTCTCGGTCACGTGATTCTGGGTAGCAACAAGCTTAGCCAATCAGAAAATTCGGCGCTCATTTTAACAAAACGGCTCAGCCAATCAGAATCTACGTGTTCCATTATAACAAACTGCGGTCCAGTTGGCGGCTATTTAAACCGGTGTTTTTGACTTGCTCGGACTCCGACTTGCTCGGGCCCGGCACGCAACTTCTGGTTCCCGGAGCGCGACCGTCGTTTCTTGATCCCCGGATTGCGACTTCCCCCCATCATCATCATCAAGGACGAATCCCCCGGTCATCAGCAGCGAAAATCAAAGTTAAGAGCATCACCTGCTAGTTATCAGCGAAGACTGTGACAGCATCATCCCGAGTCTACAGCTGCGAAGCATCAAGCCGATTCGGTCACTGTGGATTTCCTGGTCTCCGGCTGTTGAGTTTCTGATTGGTTGGGTGAGAGGCTACCTAGACTTGCTTGATTGGGTGATCCCTTATCTGTCCCCTGTTGCAGTAGCTGAATTAGGCGCACACTTTTGCTCATTTTGTTCAGTAGTGCTGTTGCTGAGGCAGGAATCATTCAATAATACTGCCAGTAGTCTAAGACTCCAATTCAATCTGAAGTGTGCAGTGATCTAAGGAGAAGGTTAAATCTAACAGTTATTTTTATCGGTTTTATTTCTTTGTTCGCCGATGGCTCAGATGAGTGGCTAAGCTAGCAGGCGCCGGTCACAGTGGACCAATGGCAAGGCAATTCTCAGTCGATCAATCTATCAAATCAGTTAGCGAAGCTGCCAGGAGTGCAGAATCGGCGCCAGAGATGTACTCTGTGCACTCTAGATTCGCCAAGCGGCTCGGGTAATGAATCATGCGGTCTCTGAAGTTCGAGTTAGCCTATCATCAGCGCTAGGAGAGGCTGGTTGGCGCGTTGAAGGCCAAAAGTACATATCTTCGTATTTAGCAATGTAATAGTACATGTAGCTACCCCATAGTCTCGCCACTGCAGGAATCCCCTGCACAAGTCCCCTCTGTACCTGCATGGCCAATGCGATCTAGTCCCAGCAGTGTCCCTTATCATCGACTATGACTTCGAGATTGACAGCAAAAAGACACTAGTTGGCAGGTAAGTGCAAAGCCCCTTCTAGTCGGAAGCCCGATTTCGAGAGTCCCGGTGTGGTGAGCCAGGGCGCACGGGCTGGTGGCAGCGGGTTAGTTGATCTGCGGATTAGCTAATTTCTACTTTCAAAATTCTCCCTGCTCGTCTCTCGCTGTCCCTCTCTTAGCTATAGGACCTAGACTGCTCGCCACACGATCAAGCTACCATGGGGCTGACCATCTGACAGGAGTGGGGGGCCAGGACTCTAATTGATTTATTTCTTAGACCCGAGGCCCGAAGGCTTCCCCACAAGGGGGCCGGAAGGTCGAAACCCATCATATCTATCCAACTTTATAATCTCGTCTCAACTCTCTCTTGCAAAAAGCTTTTCAGTGCTGTAAAATGCACAGATGCACTACATTGTCAGCAACTTGTATTATGCATATTGTTATTCTGCTTATCTCTTTTTGCATGGAGAAGACTTTAAATGTTTGGTGTCATTTGAAAGTGGCATGTCTCTTCTTTAAAATGACACCAATTGCAAGAGATTTGAATACGTGCTTCAAGTGATATGGATAATTAAGTAAAGAAAGGTCAGTCATAGACTTACACAAGCTAAAATTTAGGCTAAAAATAGCATTCAGCTTGAACTTTTATCGATTTTTCTTGCATGCATATACTGTCTATGGCCAAATTCGATGCAGCAAATGAGAGGGGCTGCCTCAGAAAACTAAGACTGCAGTTGCTGTGCTGAGTCCATAACAGTCGCGATCAATTGGAGAGCGAGGTTAGGAGGGTCCTGCTGCACCAGATTCCGAGAACTCTGTACACAGACGCCATCGACAAGATGCGAGACCGATGGGAGAAGTGCGTCATGTCTGGTGGTGACTACGTTGAGAAGACAACTCTGCCAAACGATGAGTGATTTTAACGTTGTTCGCTTGTAATTTTGCTTGTGTCAGTCTATGACCGACCTTTCTTTACTTAATTATCCATATCTCTTGAAGCACATGTTCAAATCTTGCAATTGGTATCATTTTAAAGAAGAGACTTGCCACTTTCAAATGACACCAAACTCATGCAAGTGCAACTTTCCATACGTCCACACCGAGTAATAGTAACACTACTTTCCGGACGCCCCTCGTACACAGCTGCATATTTTGAAAGTTATTAAAGATGCATAATAAGACGCTGTATCGGCAGCTGCCTTTTTAAATAACCAATAATGGCGTCTACAATAACAGTTGTTTTATATTTCTACACAAAGTCAACACACTGTCGGCAGATTTATGCTAGTTTAACTTCTTTTCAGCAACATCAAGTTGGGGCCAAAAAATGCAAAGCAAATTAAAATGCCTAGCCATCCTTACAGAATTACCGAATAATTAACAGAAAGGGTTTGAATTGTAATTTAAAGTTAATAATTGTTACACATAGAATTTCATATTTTTATGACAGAAGCACGCGTTTGATAACAAATATCTGTGGGATTTCCATTCCTAGAACCGGGTTGAGTTCTCATTCCTAGAAATGGGATCGATTTTGATTCTTAGAAATAATTTTAGTATTTGAATTATTGCAATTCTAAGAAACTGTTTGAACTGCGATTCTTAGAAATGGATTGGATTGCGATTCTATGGTTGGATTGCGATTCTTAGAAATTGGTTGGATTGTGATTCTTAGAAATTGGTTGGATTCCGATTCTTAGAAATTGGTTGGATTGTGATTCTTAGAAATTGGTTGGATTGTGATTCTTAGAAATTGGTTGGATTGCGATTCTTAGAAATTGGTTGGATTGCGATTCTATGGTTGGATTGCGATTCTTAGAAATTGGTTGGATTGTGATTCTTAGAAATTGGTTGGATTCCGATTTTTAGAAATTGGTTGGATTGTGATTCTTAGAAATTGGTTGGATTCCGATTCTTAGAAATTGGTTGGATTGTGATTCTTAGAAATGGATTGAATTGTGATTCTTAGAAATTGGTTGGATTGCGATTCTTAGAAATTGGTTGGATTGTGATTCTTAGAAATTGGTTGGATTGCGATTCTTAGAAATTGGTTGGATTCCAATTCTTAGAAATTGGTTGGATTGCGATTCTTAGAAATTGGTTGGATTCCGATTCTTAGAAATTGGTTGGATTGCAATTCTTAGAAATTGGTTGGGATTGCGATTCTTAGAAATTGGTTGGATCGTGATTCTTAGAAAGAGACCGGAACGAATTCTTAGAAACAGACGGGACTGTGATTACATCATTGAGAACGGAATAGGATAAATGTTATTCTTAGAAACATTTAATGAAATAATGCGGTCCATATCAGCTTGCACTCAGAGATACAAGCTGGCCGCAAACACAATGTCCCTTTTAATTGACACGATTGCTTCCGCGAATTTATTCTCCAACTCAGCATTGCCGATGGCTTTGGCAGCGTTGCACATCTGCCTGAGCAGCTCCTCCAGCCGACGCATGCATCGAATTATTGAGCCCTCGAATATGTCAGTTTTTGAACAGATCTTGGCAAACGAAGCGCCGGAACTCCAGGCGGCCACAATGTCCATCATGTGCGGCTTGAACGACTCGCAGTAGGCCTCCTCGTCTAGCGGCACCTTGCACTCGGTAGACACTCGAGCCACCCGCCTGGCCGTGTCCTGCAGAGCTCGCAGCGGCACGGCAAGCTCCTCTGACAGGTCCGGCAGCTCTGAGGCCTTCTCCTCGAAGATGAAGCAGGATAGCAGGGCTGCGACCTGCGGTTGAGAGTTTGTAGGGTGCACATGATTCTGGGTGCACATGATTCTGGGTGCACATGATTCTGTGTGCACATGATTCTGGGTGTACATGATTCTGGGTGTACATGATTCTGGGTGTACATGATTTTGGGTGCACATGATTCTGGGTGCACATGATTCTGAGTGCACATGATTTTGGGTGCACATGATTTTGGGTGTACATGATTTTGGGTGCACATGATTCTGGGTGTACATGATTCTGGGTGTACATGATTTTGGGTGCACATGATTCTGGGTGCACATGATTCTGAGTGCACATGATTTTGGGTGCACATGATTTTGGGTGTACATGATTTTGGGTGCACATGATTCTGGGTGTACATGATTCTGGGTGTACATGATTTTGGGTGCACATGATTCTGGGTGTACATGATTTTGGGTGCACATTATTCTGGGTGTACATGATTTTGGGTGTACATGATTTTGGGTGCACATGATTCTGGGCGTACATGATTTTGGGTGCACATGATTCTGAGTGTACATGATTCTGGGTGTACATGATTTTGGGTGCACATGATTCTTGGTCCACATGATTTTAGGTGCACATGATTTTAGGTGCACATGATATTGGGTGTACATGAGTCACATGACACAGGGTGTATATGACCCAGGTACACATACTGCTTGGTAATATACATTTTTCAAAGAGTACAAAGTGAAGGGTGTACAGAGCACATGAAATTGCGGTGAACAGGGTGCAGGGTGTACTCGCACTCCAAAGAGTACCGAAAGGGTGCTCAAAATGCTGTTATAAGTCTCACCTGCTGAGCAGTCAAATCGTTAAGAGCTCCACTGAACAGCAACTCGGTGAGCACCAGCTCATCAGCGGAATCGATCTCGCAGGCTACTCGACCTTTCAGCTCGATAATGTCCGACTGTGTGGCGAATCCTAGCCGCCTGAGCACCCGTTTGCGACACTTCAGCTCCTCCAACTGCAGCAGGGCCCGGCGCTGGGCCAGCTCAGACTGAGCCTCAGTCAGCTGAGCCTGCAGAGCCGACTTGGCCTCCAGCTGCTCCAGCAGTTTCGGCAGCCGGTCACTGTCTGCTAGCCAGTGATTTTCTAAACGCTCGTTGAAGGCGTCTCGCTTAGCAACCAGATCGGCGAATTTCTCCTCGCGAATTTTCATATCTTTCAACGGGTCCAGCGGAGGCGGGCCGGTCTTGAAGTGCTGGAAGACGGCGCCAACTGACTGCAGGACGGCGCGGCGGTTCACTTCGAGTCGGAGGTCGGTGGGCACGTGAAGGCGGACTGCGCTGATACCGTAAAGCAGCTCCAGCTTGATGGGACCACCTGCGGGGGAGGGTGACGTCAAGTCAGGTGGGTCAAGGGCGATTCTTCAGGTGAGTCAGGAGCGATTCTTCAGGTGAGTCAGGGGCGATTCATCAGGTGAGTCAGGGGCGATTCTTCAGGTGAGTGAGGGGCGATTCTTCAGGTGAGTCAGGGGCGATTCTTCAGGTGAGTCAGGGGCGATTCTTCAGGTGAGTCAGGGGCGATTCTTCAGGTGAGTCAGGGGCGATTCTTCAGGTGAGTGAGGGGCGATTCTTCAGGTGAGTCAGGGGCGATTCTTCAGGTGAGTCAGGGGCGATTCTTCAGGTGAGTGAGGGGCGATTCTTCAGGTGAGTCAGGGGCGATTCTTCAGGTGAGTCAGGGGCGATTCTTCAGGTGAGTCAGGGGCGATTCTTCAGGTGAGTCAGGGACGATTCTTCAGGTGAGTCAGGGGCGATTCTTCAGGTGAGTCAGGGGAGATTCTTCAGGCGAGTCAGGGCCGATTCTTTAGGTGAGTCAGGGACGATTCTTCAGGTGAGTCAGGGGTGATACTTCAGGTGAGTCAGGGGCGATTCTTCAGGTGAGTCAGGGGCGATTCTTCAGGTGAGTCAGGGGCGATTCTTCAGGTGAGTGAGGGGCGATTCTTCAGGTGAGTCAGGGGCGATTCTTCAGGTGAGTCAGGGGCGATTCTTTATGTGAGTCAGGGGCGATTCTTCAGGTGAGTCAGGGACGATTCTTCAGGTGAGTCAGGGGCGATTCTTCAGGTGAGTCAGGGGAGATTCTTCAGGCGAGTCAGGGCCGATTCTTCAAGCGAGTCATGGGCGATTCTTCAGGTGAGTCAGGGGTGATACTTCAGGTGAGTTAGGGGCGATTCTTCAGGTGAGTCAGGGGAGATTCTTCAGGTGAGTCAGGGGCGATTCTTCAGGTGAGTCAGGGGCGATTCTTCAGGTGAGTCAGGGGCGATTCTTCAGGTGAGTCCGGGGCGATTCTTCAGGTGAGTCAGGGGCGATTCTTCAGGTGAGTCTGGCCTCTTAAGGTGAGTCAGGGGCGATTCTTTAGGTGAGTCAGGGGTGATTCTTTAGGCGAGTCATGGGCGATTCTTCAGGTGAGTCAGGGGTAATACTTCAGGTGAGTTAGGGGCGATTCTTCAGGTGAGTCAGGGGTAATACTTCAGGTGAGTTAGGGGCGATTCTTCAGGTGAGTCAGGGGAGATTCTTTAGGTGAGTCCGGCCTCTTAAGGTGAGTCAGGGGCGATTCTTTAGGTGAGTCAGGGGTGATTCTTTAGGCGAGTCATGGGCGATTCTTCAGGTGAGTCAGGGGTAATACTTCAGGTGAGTTAAGGGCGATTCTCCAGATGAGTCAGTGGAAATTCTTTAGGTGAGTCAGGCCTCTTAAAGTGAGTCAGGGGCGATTCTTTAGGTGAGTCAGGGAAGATTTTTTAGGTGAGTGAAGGGGCGATTCGTCAGGTGAGTCAGGGGTTATTCTACAGGTAAGTCAGGGGCGATTTTCCAGGCGAGCAAATAGGCAATTTTTTGGTGCCCAAAACTGCTACTGAAAATAAAACTTTGCCAAAAATACCTCAAAATCGCAGGGCTCTCCCTCAGGCGCCGGCCGAATTAGCGAAACGTGTTTCTCGCGCGCCGAGTTTGGCGCCACGCGCAGCAGCGCGTCAACAACGTAGTAGGGCTCAGGATTGAGCACCCGATTGTCGTGCTGCTTCTTGCTGACGCCCACAACCACGCCCCAGCCGAAGTCGTGCTGCTCAGTGCGCACCTGGACTAAGCGACCTTCCTGCGCAAAGTTTGTTGCGAAATATGCGCTTAGATTGCTACTTGGAATTGAATAGCTGAGTAGTATAATTTGTCAGCGAACTGTGTAAATTAGTGGGGATAACATTTGGGGAGAGACATTTGAGAGAAAAATCGAAGCTCAGAGCGCTAGTCATTTTTGAGGTATGAGGCAAGACAGATAGAATAGACGGATAGGAGATTAGAATGGGTAGGATAGAATGAAGATAGAATGGATTGATAGAATGGAAAGGATAGAATGGATAGGATGGAATGGATTGGATAGAATGGATAGGATAGAATGGATAGGATAGAATGGATAGGATAGAATGAATTAGAATGGATAGGATAGAATGGATTGATAGGATAGATTGGATTGGATAGAATTGATATGATGGATAGGATTGGATAGAATGGATTGGATAGAATGGATTGAGAGGATATAATGGATAGATAGAATAGATGGAGGATAGAATAGATTGATAGAGGATAGAATGGATAGGATAGAATGGATAGGATAGAATGGATAGGATAGAATGGATAGGATAGAATGGATAGGATAGAATAGATTGATAGAGGATAGGATGGATGGAGCAGAATACTTATATACCTGTAGAAAGGCCAGTATGTACTTTGGCTGCCTAATAACCGCCCACATCTGCTCATTGAGGGATTTCAGGTGCTGCCGGATCTGCTGATAAGATGCGACGCCCTCCTCGTCCTCAACCCGACACTCTGCGATGCCAGAGCGGAGTTCGCGAATCCTCTGCAGCAGCTGCGGAATGCTGGCGTAGTTTTGAAACTGGTGAAAACTCCGCTCCAGCATGTACTCCGGATTGATGTCCTCCACTCTCAGCAGGTTCAGAATCATATTGTAGGTGAGGTGGAATGCCGAGTTCAGTGGGTCCGGGCTGCCCTTGATGATGTTCTTGGCCGTGGCGTGGCCCATGGTCTCGTCCACCATGAGAATGACGGTGCCCTGATCGTCAAGACCGCGGCGCCCGGCGCGGCCGGACATCTGGATGTACTCGCCGCTGCTGATCCAGCGGTAGTTCTTGCCTGACGGGGAGAGAGAAGAGTGGGATTGTAGGCTAGCTGGCAGACAGGAGAGTAATGCCAAGATGATATCTGGCAATGGCTGCGATTGAGGAGACAGACAGACAGACAGAACAGACAGACACACACACAGACAGACAAACAGAACAGACACAGGAAGACACACAGAGCAGACACAGGAAGACACACGGGACAGACACAAGAAGACACACGGGACAGACACAAGAAGACACACGGGACAGACACAAGAAGACACACGGGACAGACACAAGAAGACACACGGGACAGACACAAGAAGACACACGGGACAGACACAAGAAGACACACGGGACAGACACAAGAAGACACACGGGACAGACACAAGAAGACACACGGGACAGACACAAGAAGACACACGGGACAGACACAAGAAGACACACGGGACAGACACAAGAAGACACACGGGACAGACACAAGAAGACACACGGGACAGACACAAGAAGACACACGGGACAGACACAAGAAGACACACGGGACAGACACAAGAAGACACACGGGACAGACACAAGACACACAGGAAGACACACGGGAGACACAAGACACAAGACACAAGAAGCAGTGGTGTGATTGGAAAGTTTGCCAAATTTCGAGCCGACTGAAAATTTTCGCGCCATGCCAATAATATTCTACTGATAGCCAAATAAGTCAATTGATGACACTTTTGAAGATGCGTCTGGCTACCAATTAGCATGTCTCTTAAGTCACAGCCGTGTCCCCCCTGAACTTCTTGTTGGCGATGTCTGCAGGCAGACGACTTCTCGTGCTGGTGATTGACGACGTTGACAGCAGCTCAGCAGCCTTGCGCTTCAAGACGAGCTCAGCTAGCTTCTCTGCCTCCTTCTGCTTCTTCTTCTGCACATTCTGCTGCTGACGCCTGAGATTGAACTCAGTTTGTTAGATTAATCTCCTAAGCTATGACATTCTTGTATTTCATACTGTCTGACAAGAGAATAAGTGTAAAAAGCAGAAAATAAGAATGCAATTTTCGCGCCCATGGTTCCACAAAATTTCGCGCCAGACCCCCAGGATTCGCGCATTCGCGCCATTTTCGCGCCTGGCGCGAATTCGCGCCTGAATCACACCACTGACAAGAAGGGACAGACACAAGAAGACACACGGGACAGACACAAGAAGACACACAGAACAGGCACAGAACAGACAGAACAGACACAAGAAGACACACAGAACAGACATAGAACAGACACGGCAGACAGAGAACAGACACAGGATTACACACCGGTAGATACAGACAGACACAGATATACACACAGAACAGACACAGCAGACACAAATCAATCCAACACCCACCATCGAACTTCCTAGCCGAGGTGAACAGCACAGTCCTAGCGGGCATATTCAGCCCCATAGCGAATGTCTCTGTGGCAAACAGGCATTTGATGAGGCCCTCGTGAAACAGAATCTCGATAGTCTCCTTGAGCAGAGGCAGCAGGCCGCCGTGGTGAATGCCGATGCCCTTTCTGAGCAGAGGCAGCACAGACTCCACCTGCGGCAGCTTGCGATCTTCCTCAGACAGGCCGCCTGTGGCGTTATTAAACACCTCCTCAACCAAGGCCTTCTCCTGAGCCGTGTTAAAATCCAGCTTGGCCATCTGCAGGGCGTAGATCTCGCATTCTTTCTTGGAGAAGCTGAAAACAATGACCGGCTCCAGGCTGCGCTCCATGATCACCTGGGTTAATCACAGGGAATGCATGCAAAACTATGTGAAAGATTAATATACAGATAGTAAAAATAGGTTAGCAGAAATAAAAGTACATTCCACAATTTACACAAATAATAAGCGCTTACAAGCTGTAAAATCACTCGAGTGTAGAGTACACAAAGTACTTTATAATAAAAGCGTGTAAAAAGTACTGAGAAATATTTAAAAGTACACAAAGCACTCTCACCTTAACTATAGTCATGCAGTGAGTCTCTGCACTTTTAAATCCGCCCCTACGACCGCGATTGGCCATATCGGACTGGGAATTCCCTCCTGCCTTGGCTAATGACGCCATCACCTGGCCGAAATTCTCTTCACGAAAATTGCCCTCCTGATCCACAACCAGATGGAGGCCATCGCCGCCGCAGGGGAACATGTAGTGCTGCAGCGGGGTCGGCCTGTAGTCAGTGTAAACCACGTGACACGGCTGACGGTGCAGGGCGCAAACCCATTCGGCAAATTGGCGAGCGTTAGGGATGGTGGCGGATAGAAACACGTGGTGAACTGCGTCTGGGAGCAGAATGATGGTCTCCTCCCACACCTGCGCAGTGGGGGGTCGGTGAGCGATTCTTAGAATGGCAGCGTCAGGTATTCGAGTGAGCGGGACTTATTGGTAAACCTTGCCTGCTCAGGTACTAGAGTGATTAAACCTTGTCTGCTCAGATACTAGAGTGAGTAAAGCTGTCTGCTCAGGTACTAGAGTGAGCAAACCTTGTCTGCTCAGATACTAGAGTGAGTAAACCTTGTCTGCTCAGATACTAGAGTGAGTAGAGCTGTCTGCTCAGGTACTAGAGTGAGTAAAGCTGTCTGCTCAGGTACTAGAGTGAGTAAACCTTGTCTGCTCAGATACTAGAGTGAGTAAAGCTGTCTGCTCAGGTACTAGAGTGAGTAAACCTTGTCTGCTCAGATACTAGGGTGAGTAAACCTTGTCTGCTCAGATACTAGAGTGAGTAGAGCTGTCTGCTCAGGTACTAGAGTGATTAAAGCTGTCTGCTCAGGTACTAGAGTGGGTAAAGCTGTCTGCTCAGATACTAGAGTGAGTAAACCTTGTCTGCTCAGATACTAGAGTGAGTAAAGCTGTCTGCTCAGGTACTATAGTGGGTAAAGCTGTCTGCTCAGATACTAGAGTGGGTAATGCTGTCTGCTCAGGTACTAGAGTGGGTAATGCTGTCTGCTCAGGTACTAGAGTGAGTAAACCTGTCTGCTCAGGTACTCAGGTGCCAAGAACACCTTAGCCTACTCACCACACCCCTCTCGGAGTCGCGCATGTAGTGAATCTCGTCGAACACAACCCAGCCAACTTCGCGCATAACCTCTGAGCCTCTGTAAAGCATGGAGCGCAGAATCTCCGTAGTCATGATGAGGCATGAAGCGTTGGGATTAATAGTCACATCGCCAGTCATCAGGCCAACGTCGTGAAATTCGTCAAAGAATTCTCGATACTTCTGGTTGCTAAGCGCTTTGATGGGGGTGGTGTAGATCACGCGCTGGCGCTCGCGAAGGCTGAGCGCTATGGCGTATTCGGCCACGACCTGCGATTGGGTTAATAGTGCCAGGGAGATTTCAGTGTCAGAGAGCCTCTTGAGGGGAATTTATTGGGGGGTTTCATGAATCATGACAAATCCATGGATTCCAGAAGGGAATCTCCGGATTTCCAGACGGGAAACCTCAGATTCTATTGGAGAATTTCTGGATCAGAGAAAGGAATCCCAGAATTCTATGGCATCCCTGGATTTCCAGAAGGGAATCCCCAGATTCTATCAGGGAATATCTGGGTTTTAGAAACGAATCTCAGAATTCTAGGGCATCCCTGGATTTCCAGAAGGGAATCCCCAGATTCTATCAGGGAATATCTGGGTTTTAGAAACGAATCTCAGAATTCTAGGGCATCCCTGGATTTCCAGAAGGGAATACCATAATTCTAGAAAGGAATCCCCGAATTCTAGGAGGGCATCCCCGGATTCTTGGAAGGGAATCCCTGGATTTCCTGAAGGGAGTCTCCGGATTTAAAGGAATTCCGGGTTCTAGAAGGGAATCCCTGGATCCAAAAAGGGGATTCTAAAAAGGAATCCCTGAGTTCTGGAAGGGAATCCCCGGATTCTATAAGGGAATTCCTAAGTTTTAGAAGGGAATCCTTGGTTTCTAGAAGGAAATTCCTGGATTCTAGAAGGGAATCTTGGGGTTCTAGAAAGGAATCCCCTGATTCTAGAATGGAATTCCCGGGTTCTAAAGGGGAATTCGCGGATGTCTAGAAGGTAATCCCGGGGTTCTAGAAGGTAATCCCAGGGTTCTAGAAGGGAATCCCGGGGTTCTAGAAGGTAATCCCAGGGTTCTAGAAGGGAATCCCCAGATTCTAGAAGGAATCCCGTGGTTGGAGAAGGGAATCCCCGAATTCAATAAGAGAATGTCCGCATTCTAGTAAATCTCCAGATTTTAGGAGGAAATTACAGATTTCAACAAAACACCCCTCACCGTTTTTCCCGCCGAAGTATGCGCCGACACCAGCACAGATTGGCCCAGCTCAATGCAAGTGATGGCCTCGCGTTGAAATGAGTCCAATTTGAATTTATAAGTCTTGGCTGGAGTTTTTGACTCCGCGGGCCGTTTAGCCGGGTCGTACTCAATGCCAGGCGGAACCACCACTTCGTGGGTGCAGTCGACCGATTGAGTCTGGATTTTGTGCACCACCACCTGCGGCTGCTCTTCACCATCATCGTTGGCTGCTGGATCTTCGCTACCTACCGCAGCGGAGACTTCAGCAGCATTCTGACTGACAGCCGACTGCTCCGACTTGACAGCAGCAGTCGATGCGGTGAACTGCTGCAGCAAGCGTTCGGCTCTGCTCAAATCTGCTGACGCGGCGCCAGCTTCCTCAGAGTCCAGACGTCGGCGTTTCGATGGCGCACTGGCGGTGGCAGAGGTGCCACCGGGTTCAGCCGAGCTACCGCCGTAGGCGCCAGTCAGTTCGGCAAAGTCAACGCCGAATGGATCAGTGGACATTGCTATACAGCTTAGGCATGAAATTTGGAACTGTTTTTTTGTCATACTGGACTAAAATAATGCTACTTTCCTACTATACTACTTTTACACAATCCTCGCATTTAAACATCTAAATCCTGTTTTACAGACTCTCTAGACTCTCGAATAAAATGACTTCTTGATTTGAAATTGATCTTGAAGAAATATTAATGGTAGAGTTGGGCTATGGATTCTTTGGACAGATGGATAGATATGGAGGTTTTTTAGGCAAGAAATGTAGACATAACTATGGCCACACAATAACTATGACTTCAAGGCTTGAAAGAATCATTGGAAGCAATTTATAGCCTTTGACTTTATGGTTGAGAAAGTAGAAATGAATGCATTTTGTCAGCTATAAAGCTATGTGTACAATAGGTGTACAGGATAGGTTGATAGGAACTAAAGTCAAGATGAATAGTCTTGGCTATTTTTGCATAATAAATAAATAGGACCTGGTAATGAGCAATAGGTAAAACCAATGTTATTACTCTACTTCATTATCATATTCTAGTAAATGATAAAATAACTATTGCCATTATATAAATCATTATTAAGTCTTTAAAAGTATAACCAATTAATTTTAAAAAATATATGTTTAGGTTATATGAAAATTTACAAAAGAATTTTAAAAGCCAAAATTTTATGTTGGCTACCCTTATGCTACTCTTTTAGATTAGATATACTACTAAAACTAAATAATTTACTTTCATTACAATTACTAATTTAGCAGCATTGGTATTAGGCTTATCTATAAATTAAAAATGTTTTTTAAAATAATAACATGCTTATTATTCAAGAGGTTCATACTTTGCATATATAAATTATATAAACAAATAAAATGCAAATAAGATATAAGTTAGACATTAAGGATTATGCAAATAAAGTTTTAAAAAGTTGAAACTTATAATTATATCTTACATTATAGGTTCTAGTGCAATGATAAAATCTTTTTTAGTATTTTTATTCTATTTGATGGATCTTATTAGCATGAGTAAAGACACCTTTCAAAAATTGGTCAAGACATAAAAAACTTATAAAACTTTTCATATCTTTAAACATTCTTATAATGCATTTTGTCTATTAGGTGCTATGATCATTTTTTGTAAAAAAAACTAAGTTTTTCTACTAGACTTAATATTTTTTATACAAATTTAATTTACTTAACAAATTACTATGCTTGTAAAATTGCGAAAATAATCGAGACATAAACGCGGTGGTTTGTTTACTTTGGTTTTGCTTTGATTGTTTTCTGTGTGGAAAAGGAAGAGAGTTGAATAATTGCGTGTTGGGGTGCTATATATTTATATTCGTGTTAATAGAACATTCCGGAATCCGGAAAGTTCAAGAAGTAGTTTCTAGAAAGGGTGCGTGCGGGAGTTCAAAATACCAAATATAGAAAGTGCGTGTTTACAAGGAAGTTTCTAGAATATAAGTATTATACTTACTGTACACTATCTTGCCGGGGCTGTTGCCCCCAGGACCCCGGGTCCTGCACGTAATGGCGTGGTGAACTATCTGTGCAGTATGAGACTGGTATGGCCTTTATCCCAGCCAGCGATGCTCACACCTGCCTCCCCTGGCAGGCTGATAGCTCAAGAGACTCTGTCTCCTGATTTTCACCTTGCAAGGCGCACTTCGAAGGGTACTCGTCCCGTGGGTGTTAAGGCAGGCCCCCTTGGGCCCTGCCGAGCTGATTCGTTGGCGCCGGGTCCTGGTGTGACCATAAACGCACCCTCTAATGTCCCAGTGTAACTCCGTGCTGATGGACGCTTGGCCAGGGAGTAGTCTGGTCGCTAACGGTTCCCCTTGCGCTTTTGGGTCCCCCCGCAGGGTGGTATTTTGCTTTTTGGGGGCCTGCCGCTTGGTTTGGGGTTGCGGCCTTGCATCTCTTTGCCTGTGTTCTGCAGGAAGTCCCACCTTTTTACTTCCAGCCAATGGCTTCTAACCGAAGTAACAAACTGGCTGTGGATGACACAGTGCCTCCGGCCTCGGCTGGGGCCGTGGACTCCTTGGCCATACCACCTGCTACCATCGGGGACGCCTCGGCGAGACCCGTGGAGCCAACTCTGAGCGGTGCCTCCGAGAAGACACCTGCTACTCTAGCTGCTAAGAAACGCAGCACCACCTCTGGAGCTGCCCGCCGTCGACTTAACAAGGCGAGGCGGGCCAAGGAGGGCGGAAGCCAAACCGGTGCCAGGGGCCAACGGCCCGCGGCAGCGGAAGCTTCCCAGTCTGGGGCGGTGGCGGAAGAGGGCCTCGAGCCCACGGAAGCCCCTGCCCAGGATAGGGAGGCCGATGCAGCCGGGAGGGTGGACAGCCCACCTGAAGAAAGCTCCACTGACCCCCGGGCCTCCTACGCTGATGCGGCAAAGAGGCAACCGGCGGTTGTCATCCTGGGAAAGGACGCGCGCCTGTCTCCCGATCAGCTGAAGCAGGTGAGAAGTGCCGTTGATGGCCTCCTGTGGAAGCAAACTCTGAAGGGCACGCCTCTGAACATTCATTCGAATGCGACGAGGGACTCATGCCTTCTCATTTGGCCCAGTGATGCTGACTCGGGTCGGCGGCTCCTTGAGCTGCTGCCCGAGCAGAGCTGGGACCTCAACCTAGCCTTCTGCAGAGAGGACGAGCGCCCCCGGACCAAGAGGCATCGAATCTGGGTCCCGGCCAGGAGCGTTGTTACCTCTGCTGACGAGCTCCGGAAAGGACTGCTAGCAGTCAACTGGGAGCTTCCCGCCGCGGGCCTAGTGGTGCATGACACCCTTAAGCGCACCGACGGCACTGGCTTCACAGCCATCCTGGGGCTGTCGGACGCCTGGATGAGGCGTTATCCACACGGCAGCTTCATCAACGTCGGCCTTTGGAAGCTGCGCATCCGCTCCTACGAGGCCGACCCTCCCCGTGGCAGTGAGCAGGGCGGGCGGGATGCGGAGACGACCGGGGCCGAGGCGCAAGCCTCTGCTCAGACTGCCAAAGCAAACCGCCCTGCCCGGCAGCACGGCCGCGCGGGCAAAGCTGAGCGCGCTGCTGAGGGCGGAGGCGACCGACGCCCGGCGCGCAGCACCAAGCGGCGCGGCCTGTACCAGCGTGCAGCTGAGGCAGTCCGTACCGCCAAAATCTCCCAGCTGAGGCGAGAGGTCGCCGGGACGCCTAGGCGCACCAGTTCGTCCAGGGAGGGTGGGGACGTCCCAGCTGGGCCCAACCCCTCGGGGCAGGGCCGACTGGAGACGGACCCGCCTGCCCAGGCGGCTGGCTGCTCCAGGGCATTGGGCCAATCTGAGGCGGAGGACCCTATGGATGGTGGGCAAAGGGCGGCGAACGCTGCCTACTGCCTTCTGGCCAATCGGGGGCCTTTTGCTGAAGAAGAGCCCATGGACACCGGCGACCCCGACCCGAAGCCGGTGAGCGCCGAGGAGGAGGAGGAACTCCTGGCGGCTGCAACATCCGATCTGCAATGATGCCAGCGACTACCTGGTGTCTGCAGATCAACACCCAGCACTGCGTGGCGGCGTCGGTCAACCTGATGCGCACGGCAGAGCAACAGCTTCCGGGCCTGGTCTTCGTACAGGAGCCCTGGATGACTAAAGGTAAGCCAAATAATGTGCCATCTGGCTACCACTGTTTTTGCATGGCGGGCTCTCAGCCTCGCCCAAGATCTCTGGTCTTTGCTGCAAAAGCTTTTGAGGCATGGATGAGACCTGATCTCTCGACTGGGGACATCTGTGTTGTTCAAATCAATAACCTCATTCCCAATAAACCTGTGCTGGTAGCTTCTGCCTATTTCCCGGGCGATGCCCCAGTTGTCTGCGACGCGTTAGTCAACCTTACTGACTATGCTGCGTCCCATCGGTTCGAGCTGCTCATTGCAGGGGATGTGAACGCACACCACCTGCATTGGGGCAGCAAGAACATCAATAGCAGAGGCGAGGAGCTGCTGGCCTATGTCAGCAGCACTAACCTCAACTTCTGTAACGTGGGCAATGCACCAACGTTCAATAATGGGCGGTGGGCCGAAGTCATCGACACCACCATCGCCTCACCCGGACTGCTTTCCGCAGTTACGGGCTGGCGAGTGTGGGACGAGGACTGCTCTCGGACCACCGCTTTATCCGCTTTTGCATTGGGCCGACCAAGCAAAAGCCTAAGGTCACTTGGAGTCGGAACGTCAGGAACACCGATTGGGCCGCCTTTGGCTCGAAGCTGAGCCGCGGCCTTCGGGATCTTGACCCCCCCAGTGACCTCTCTGACTGCCAGGTGGTGGACGATCTCGCCTCCTCCCTGGGCGGGGCGATCACCACTGCCTTTGAAGCAGCCTGCCCCCTAAAGGCCTATAAAGGCAAGAAATCTGCTCCCTGGTGGAACCCAGAGCTCGGGGCCCTTCGGCGCCGAGCCAGGACCCTCCAAAGGCGAGCGCTCAAAACCAAAGACCCATCTGACAGAGAGGCCTATACCCGTGCGATCCACGAGTTTAAGGGCCAAGTCAGAAGGGCCAAGACGGCCAAGTGGCGCCAATATTGCGAAGGGCTTGAGGGCTCTCGCCCCGTAGCCCGCGTGGTTAAGGCACTCACTAATGACCGTTTTTCTAAACTCTCTGTTGTGAAGAGACCTGACGGCTCGGTCACAGAGAGTTCGGAAGAGACTCTAGAGCTCATGCTCAACAGTTTTTTCCCTAAATCTCCGACTCAGCAGGGCCCGCCCGACCACACAGTGGGAGGGCAAGGCCTAGCAAAGTCTATGATCACCAAAGACCGCATTATTAGAGCGGCAAGGTCCTTTAACCCGTTCAAGGCGCCTGGGCCCGACGGCATCTACCCAGCGTTCTTGCACGAGGCGGTGAAAAACCACCGCTTCCTGGACCTGCTCTGTCGTCTCCTTCGAGCTTGTATGGAGCTGGGCTATGTACCAGTTGCATGGAGAGAGGCCCGGGTGGTCTTTATCCCCAAGCCTGGAAAGAGCGACTACCAATCGGTGAAGGCCTTCAGGCCTATCAGCCTCACTTCTTTCTGCCTCAAGCTCCTCGAGAGACTGGTGCTTTGGCGCCTACTTTCGGTCGAGCTGAAGCGCTTCCCACTCTCGCAGAACCAGCACGCCTTCCGCGCGGGCAGGTCAACCGAGAGTGCTCTCCATGTCATTGTTGACTTCCTGGAGAGGGCCGTTCTTGGCAGCGGCTTTGCCCTCTCGCTTTTCCTGGACATTGAGGGGGCCTTCGACAACGTCATCTTCGAGGCCTTTTGCAGAGCCCTGGAATCCAGGGCCACGCACCCTCACCTTGTCCGGTGGATCATGTTCATGATCCGAAACCGCACTGTTGTGGCCCACCTGAGCGGCAGCTCTCTTTCGGTGCCTGTCCTGAAAGGGGGCCCCCAGGGTGGCGTTCTCACCCCCGTTCTCTGGAACATGGTCATGGATGAGTTGCTTTGCAGTGATCTCCACGACCCCATTCTCAAGGTGGGCTATGCCGATGATGTGACCGCGATATGCGCGGGCCCCTCGGTTGATACCATCAGAGACCTTCTGCAGGGCTTTCTGGGACGAGCAGAGCGTTGGGCAGACCAATGTGGCCTTAGACTCTCAGAGTCGAAAACCACAGCAGTCATGTTTACCAACAAACTGCTCTGGACCATTAAGCCCCTCACCCTCTATGGAAAGAATATTTCCATGGAGAAGCAGGTCCGCTGCCTGGGCCTCACTCTGGACCACAGGCTTAACTGGACTCCGCACATTCAAACTAAAGCCAAAAAAGCCCTGGCTGTACTGGCTCAGATCAGGCGCGCCGTGGGCACCACCTGGGGGCTCACCCCCAGGAAGCTGTGGTGGATTTACACTGCCATCATCTGCCCCTCGATCAGTTACGCCAGCCTCGTGTGGGCTAGCGGCCTGAGCGTCAAGAGCAACCTCGACGCTCTCTACAAAATCCAGGGCAGAGCCTGCCGCATGACTATGGGCGCTCCACCCTCTACTCCTTTTGAAGGCATGAATGCCTTCCTCTGTGCCCCTCCTTTGGATATTTATATCAAAGGAGAGGCGGCGAAGAGCACCCGGCGTCTTCTAGATGCTGGGGTGGCCTTCAAGAAAGTGCGGGCCTTTAAGAAGCGGTCGCTTATCCCGCACTCTGACCTCTGCCTCAAGGCTCTCGAGGAGTGTGGCGGGCTCAACATCCTCACGGACTCGATCCCAGCCACCCTTCTCCTGAGCCAAAGGTATAAGGTCACCATTCAGCCTCGACACGAGGCGAGTGACAGCTGGAGCGACTCTGAAGTCCACTGTTACACTGACGGCTCTATGAGGCATGGTCTTTCAGGCTTCGGAGCTTGCGTCTTCTTCAAGGGAGAAGTGGTGTGGAGCTACTCCCAGCACACTGGGCTCAACTCCAGTGTTTTTCAGAGCGAGGTGCTTGCCATCAGCTCCTGCGCGGCAGAGCTGCGCCGAAGGCAGCTTAGCGGCCGGAAATTTATTTTTCACTCTGACAGCCAAGCAGCCCTTCGGGCCCTCTGCCGCAGCACCGCCAGCTCCAGGTCCGTCCTGGACTGCAACACCCAGCTCAACGGGCTTGCGCTAGGCAACCAGGTGGAGCTCAGATGGATCCCGGGCCACGCCGGCTTCCTCGGCAACGAGCGCGCTGACCTGCTGGCCAAGGCTGGCTCCGCCGGCGCGCTATTGGGGCCGGGCCCGGGTGCCCCCATCCCCGCCTCGGTAATCAATTCCCGCGTTAAGCGCTGGGCTGACTCCGAGCATCTCCGCAGGTGGCACGACACCCGGAATTGTAGGCAATCCCGTGCTGCCGTCCCCTGTCCCTCTCCTCTCCTGCGTAGAGCCCTCCTCAGGCTCAACCGCAGAGACCTCAGAGCAGTTAGCATGGCCCTCTCCGGGCATGGCTGCTTCTCTCGCCACCGCTTCCTTCAGGGCCAAGTACCCGAGGAGCGGTGCCCCTTCTGCCGCTCAGGCAGTGAAAACGCCGAGCATTTTATCTGCCACTGCCCGGTTTTCACCAGGGCCAGGCTTACTCACCTCGGGCCAAACCCGGTTCTCTCCGACGTTTGCAGGCCCGAGAGCATCCCGCTGCTCGCCCGGTACCTCAGGGACACCGGACGAGCTGATTTCTTCCCCACCGTCGGTGAGGAGGACCGCGCTGCAGGCGAGACCGACGGGTCCCCCTGAGCGACACCACTTCAACGGAAGTCGTTGGTCGCCAGGGGCTAGCGGAATGGGCGGTCTCCTCCGCCTCCTCGCTGCATCCGCCGGACGCCCCCTGCAGCTAAGTCAAGTAAGTCAAGTACACTATCTTATACTGTATATGCGCGTTGTTTAGTTGGGGAACTTTCTAGAATATGAAGATTTAAGCATGTTATAGAATATTATAGAAAATAGAAATACGCTACAATACTTATAATATAGTGAATACGCTACATGCTTAATATATCACTTTTTAACCTTTCCCTATTGGAATAAGTTGACAAAATGCGGATGACCATCTGTTGCATTTTCGGATTCTCCTGGTGTCGTGTTGCGCAACAGTGGTGTCAAGTGGTATGTCATGTGGGGCAACACTGTGGAAACCTGGTGTCATCATGCATTGCGTTGCGCGACGTGACAGTGTGGCAACTTGGTGGCTGGCATCATCATGTGTCACCTTGCGGCCTAGATCTATAGCCAAAACCTCGCAAACTGTGTTTCATTGTAATATGTTCACAGTTGTTTCTTGGTATTTAAATGTTTCAAACATATTTGGTAATAACTAGTTCTTGAATTGTTCTTTTTTATTTTGATGGTAAAGTAACTAATACTTCAAATATAATTTTTAGAAATGTTATTTGTTAGTTACAATGTGTGCATTATTTTTCTAAATGTTGTACCTTTGTTATTTTACTGTTTATTATTTTTAAATTTTATTTCTTTTTCCACAAAATTGAAAGGAATATTCTCGTCCCTTGCCTTATGGTCTTGGTATTGGGAGTGAATAGCAGAATGGGAATTGTCAATTGCAATGTGGCTGCTGTGGTGTCCCCCGGTCATTTGGTCAATAGACATTAGTGTTGTGTTGCGTGTTGCTACCCCTTGGCCTTAGTCAACAAAATTTGGTATTGTGTTGCACTTTTGAGGGCACAATTTTGGCACCCGTGTTGCGTGTCTACAGGTTTTTGAAACTTATTTCAATAGGGTAACCTTTATCACCAATCTCTATTGATAAAAAAATTAATATAGCTAGAATTTCCAAAACCTTTGTAGGCTAACTAAGCCTAAAAAGTCTATAATAGGCCTAAAATATAAGACTATAGGCCTAATAGAAAAGCATTTCTTTAGCATTTTTTGCTTTAACTCATGTTTTAAGTTCTTTTTCCCTTGTGTAATAGATAGGCCATAGGGTGCCTATAATTTAGCATATTAAGTTGTTTTCTAATTTATTTGTATTAGTATTTTAACTTTCTATAACTATAAGTATCATGTTTTAAAACAAAAAAAGTATTTAATTAAAAACATACATGTAGCAATATAGTATAGCAAACTCACATTCACATATGTCGTAGGGCTCTTAATTATTCCTTTTGCTAGCCTTACTAGCTGCCACCAAAGTTGTTACAGGCCTTTTGGCTCTCTATAAGAATTCCACCGTTATGCCACCAAGTTGTGCTAGGGGTTTCCCGTACGATACAAAATCCTACCGCTGTAACCAAGTTGTCATAGTGCTCTTCCCTGTACACTGAGAATCCTAAATGCCACCCAAAGTTGTAATAAAGCTATTTCTCCTTAATAATTTTACTGGTTATTAATTGTCTTTCTACTGGTAGCGCATGTACTTCTATTGGTAGCATATGTACTTCTATTGTACTTTCTAGCCTGAGCGGTCTAATAGCACTGTCTATTCTATTCCTATGCTTCTCCTAATATTATTCTCTTAGTCCTGGGCGTTCCCTGGATCAGAGGGTCACAGCTTATGCTCTTTCTCTGCCCTGAGGCGATCTTCTCTCGTTATGAGGTGGTTCTCCTGCCCTGAGGCGAATTTATAATTTACTGCCCTGAGGCAGTTTCTCGCTTGTAGCAGTTTCTGATACTCCCAATTGGGGTTCTTATACTCTAAGAAATGATTAAGTCTTTAAGCGATTTCAATATTTAGAACAAACTAAATTTGCTTATCAAAAACTGAGAGGCAGCAAACGGTTGCTTCCTCAAGTCTGCTCAGCGTGTCTATTTATACCCAAAATTCGTTATAGTTTAAACAAAATAATAATTGCAGAAATATTTTTGCAAACTACAACATTCAAACAAATATTTCACGCAGATTTGAATAAAGGTTTTTCTAAGAAAGGCAAACATAAAACGAGTAAAATTTAAAAGTATTAGAGCTATTATTAATGCCTGTCTCACATAGTTTGTAATTATCATCCTACATTGCCCACAACCTAATCCATAACCATAGGCCTACAATAAAAACAAAGGCTAGATAGATATTTTTCTGTGACAAAAATCACAAAAAATGATTTGTTGAAAAAATCACAAAATGACAAAAAATGAATATGTAGCCTGTAGGCCTAGGCCTATCATTATCAAATATATACAGACTACATAAACTAGGCCTACATGAAAAAAATACTTCTAGACTAGACATAGGCCTAAGACACAGTCATAGGCCTACATAAGTACCTACATAACTGCTTACTGCTATAGCCTTAGACTGTCGACTGAGGCCCTAGCCCTATATTATTGTAGAATATAATAGCCTAATAGGCCCTATAATCTATGAATGTGTTGAGGTCTACACAGTTACATTACATACGAGGAAATTAAGTTGAACTTTATGGTTTATTTGTCCCAGTTCTTTAAGTTCTTTTTGGCACAGCAGAATTCGAAAATCGAATAAAGTTTTCTGATGTTTCTTAGTCAGTGTTAGAGCTAAATATAGTTATGTTACTTACTTGTATGACATGTAGTCATGTAGATGTGAGTCAATTGGACCTGGTAACTTTTAAGTTCAGTGAGTAAATAAATAAGTTTGCAGGAAACTGAAAAAAAGGTCTAAGTACTCTAAGAACTAGGTTTTGTCAAGTCCCCTTGGCATTGAACCATTGACCAGTCGCCCAGTACTCACTACTCAGTACAGTACACTATACATGACCTGATCCACTGCGCGTGTAAAATTTGGCGTATTCCAAGAAACCAGTAGAACAACAGTAGAACAAAACTAGGCTTTTTATAAGCAAAAGTTATAGTGTTTTTGCTTTACGTTGTTAACAAATTTTATAAAATTAAGAAAGTATGTTTCTTTACTCGACCCGATAATTTAATTTTACGCGGTGCATGCTTTGTAGAACTAGCTCCACAAGCGGAGAACCACTATTTTAAGAAAGAGTCTCTTGCGCCGCCATCTTATGCATCGCAACGTTGCGAGGAACTCATTACGTACAGTACAATGATCACTGTATATACTCGTACAGTAACTAAGTGAAACATTACTTTTAGTAGGCCTTTTGTAAACTAAGCGACACAAAATTTAAAGCTTCGGGTACACACTTCAATTTTCTAACTAAAAGCTCGAGAAATGATTGATGAAAAAATAAAACAACTGTCTCAACCGGCTTAACCGCAAATCATTAAGTTTTGTGTTTAATTAGTTGAGTTTAAATGAATCGCAGTGGAAAAACGGCTTTGTTGGAAACACGTTTGTTTGGCCGTTGTTTACATCAACATGCAGTTTTGGATAAAAAAATTAAGGTGTTTTGGGTGCGTGTTCATTCAGTTTTTAAAGAACGCGTGCCGCTTTCCTTACTACCTGCTGCATAAGCAAAATAATGATCTACATCAAAGAGTACTCTTTGATCTACATATATAATTAATAAGTTGATAAGACTGAGTCCTCCCCACAGATACTAAATGTACTGTATTTGTTTCGGTGATCAAAATATACCCTAATATACCCTAATTAAATAGCAACCGAGAGACTGATGCATATAAAGAGCTGGGACTCCCGATTATTATAAGAGCCTTAAGAGCGTCGATTTGCATGTAGTTCAACCATCGAGACCCATCGCTGGCCCAACGTTGTTTCACGGAACAACACGTACATGTAATGGGTAATTCTTCGATGAGAAGCAACGATCAATGGCCTCAACAGTGCCATCCGGTTGATTCAACCGTGGCTTACCCACTGGAATGATAAGCTTATTATATCCCAGGCGCCCTTAGCTTTTTGCCCTCAGCCCGGTAGTTTACATGTATACTTTGAATGAACTCAAATAGCTAGGGGCGACAATAATTTGACTGTACATACACCGTCTCTGTAGTGACGGGTGCTGAATTAATCGAATTGTTCACGGTCGTCTTTACGCTCGTGTCGTGCACACAGTGAAATGCATATGCGTAGATGTGAATTAGTCAATATGTACAGTTTTACTTTTGGAAAATGTCGACATTTGCACATTTTGCGCCAATAAGTAATACTCTCTCTTACTTGTGTAGTGAGCCGCTAGTTTAGTGTAAGGCGTCCCCCTTTGTCAGCAGTCCCTTCGCCCTTGTTCTTGCCCTGGGTTGCTGTCTGCCGCTGGTCAGCTTCCCGCTTCCCTTTTGGCTGCCTGTTTGCTGCCCCTTCTCTCCCTTCTGTTCGTTTCCTGTGCCTTTATTGTTCTCGGCCTTCAGCTCCTCTGCTGTGGGCTGTCCTTGTTTGGTTGAGCAAGTCACATGACAGGTCTTGCTTCTTGGAGTCCTAAAGTGTAGTAAACATGTTTACTGCACTCGCGCTGGTCCTGCTTACCGGGAGAATCACGTGCCTAAGGCCCTTCCCTTCTCTAAGGAGAGGAGTGGTCGACTCATCTTTCTAAAAATAGATACTGAGTCACAGCCTGGTGCACTCTGCCCGGAGACCTCAAGTGACGTCAATTCTAAAAATAGAACAAGTCACGAGGTCTGGTGAGCGCTGCTATAAATAGGACCCCTCTCCCCCTTGTTTCCGTCAACTGGTTTTCCGAGACATAGTCTTTCGTGCGAGTTTCGTCTTCCAAGATCCTGTGTGAGCCCTTGTCTGAGATTGAACGCCCGTTCTCTGTCTGCGTACATTGAGTTCTCTGCTATTGGCCTGACTGAGACCCATCTAAAGCCAACCCCGAGCCTACGAGAGGCTAACACAGCCCTCCCATCCACCACCAAGCCCGGCAGGATCTGCTGACGAGACGCCCTGCACGTTGAGCTGCAAATCTGCACACGGTGCTGAGTTCGTTGACTTCTTTATTTCGTTCCGACGGGAAGCTCACCTCACCGAAGGCCGAGACCTGAAGGAACTGGTGGCAGCACTACCTACGCTACTAAGAGCTAAGAAGACTTCCCACAGAAGAGGCTCGAGACTTAAGGTGAACTTAAGGGCCTAAACTGGGAAGCTAACGGCGTCTACTTCACTTGAATCATGCCACATACATCTACTGTATGTACTGCATAAAGTCTAAAATACATGAAACTTTTACGGCTTGGACGGGAGTTCCCAAACAGAGAGAACTTTTACAACCGGGAGGTACACCCGAAAATGTAGTGCAGTACAGCAATCCGAACGGCAGCAACGCCGGTCCCGTTGGCTGAATGTCGGTGCAATGTAAAATTACATATTTGCCAGCGGACGGCGGATTGCGCTGTACAGAACAAATTCGCACATTTCCCAGGGGAGAACAGTACTAATTTAACAGGGGATAGCAAATTGTTAATGATAGGCTTCAATGTGTCAAAATGATTGATTAGTTAGTTAGAATTTTTAAACTTCAATCGTTCATGAAACACCAAAAGTGCAGATTTGACGCTTCGACTATGATACTACTAAAGTATTAATCTGCCTTATCTATAGTAGTATGTTAAGCGAAATCTTGTCTACTCAGCTCGCTCAGAAACATCTCCCGAGTGATGACCATCCGATGGGAGCCTTGAACCGCCTCCTCCTCGGCCAGGAGCGCTTCTCGCTGCTTGGAGCGGCATACAGCCCAGCAATGGGCCTCGTTTCTCTCGTGTACACTAATAATGACAACTTGAGCAATTTCCGTGATCACCTTTTGCGGAATTATCATCGGAGTGTCGTCCGGGATTGTAGTCTTGAGTAGGCAGCGAATTAGGCGGCCCAACTCGGAGCAGGAGATTTGCCCGTTCCTGCGCTGATTGGCCAGGTCAAACAGCATCAGCAGCCTCTTCCTTTGGAATCTGGGTGAGGATATTTCACATCGTTTTACAACTTTCTACGGGCGTAATTGTCATGCAGGCATGTAACACTCTGCGCCTTGGGGGTTGGTCCTCATGGTTGTGAAGTACGAATACATGTAGCTCCTATAGTCATTCACTCATTACAGGACAACTCAATCACTCATCATTTCCCTTACTCAAAAACTTATTCATACACAATCACCCATGTACTCACTCATGTCGCAAACTAACAAATTAACTGCACCCATTATCTCACTGTCACTCACCTACTTACCTCTCATTCTTACTAGCGGCACCCTCAAAGAAGCTGGCATCTTCCTCCTGGGTCAGTTCGCTAACCACGGGACTGAAGCGGCTTTCGGGACAAAACAGGGCGACTCGTTTCACCAACTCGGGAAACGTGACCGCCTCAGAGCCGTTGAAAATCGCCCGTTTCAGGTAGGACTTCAGCGGATTAGTCGACCAACCGGGCAGACTCTCCGATAGAATTTCCGGCGTCACTCGACCGTTCGCCTGGGCCAAGGAGATGAACACGCGAAACATGTGATGGACGCGATCGCGGTCCAGGTGGGTCTGGTAGACCAGCTCGGATACGACTACCTGCGGCAGGGTGGGCCTGAGGAACACCACGCGACGAACGTGGCCGATGAAGTGCAGGACTGAACGAACGAAATAGAAGTGCGAGATTGTGCTGCCCATGATGCTCCGGATGCTGTGACGAATGTTTTAATTTCAAATTTTACCAGTAGCCTTAAAGCGTATTCATGCAAGTGTAGCTTTCTAAACTTTACTTACTGCGTCGACGCTTCTACCCATAGAAATTAGACTCTGAGTTGTATTCAGTTGTAAATTTGTTTGATTGAAAGCTCAAGGGAGTTCAGTAAGTTGTTGCGACAGTATCTCAGATTGTCACCTGAAGAATCGACATGCAGATACTATATAGATATGTTGGGGTCTAGTGGTCTAGCGCTGCGCTCTGATGTACATGTACCAGTGGCCCAGACTCGATTCCAAGTGCAGTCACATCAATTTGGGCTAAATTGGGATCTCGGCTTGGCTCTGCTCGTGGAATTAACGCCCTTGATGGCCAACCTCCAAAGCATAGTGAAGTAAGTGTACATGCCTAACGGAAAATAAAGTTAGTGGCGCTGTACACTCCTGTGTGAGTGTGTGCCTGTGCGTATGACTGCATAGGTATCCGCGCGCTTGGGGGGATTGCGGAGATGTCAAGTCTTCGGGGGATTGCGGAGATGTCAATGCTGAATGGGGAATTTCTGAGATGTCAATGCTTACGGGGGAATTGCTTAAGGGTAGATGTCAAGGCTTAAGGGTAGAATTGCTGAGTTGGACGACGTCTGCATCAACTTGGTTCCTCAGCTCATGGATAGAACTGCACATATCTAGATGGTACCCTTGTAGCACCCACCGAGTTTTGTAAAAATTTGTAGAAAAGTACTGTAAAGTGTAGTTGGAACTTTGATAAATTTTAACTGGAAATCTCAGATAAAGTTTTGAATTTTATATAAACCTTACTGCAAATGATAAAGTACTTTACCTAACGATTTGAAGAAGATGATTCATATTGACTTCATAAATAAAAGTTAATATTGTAATATCCAAATAGATAAAATTTTGTCCTTAGAGAAAGAAAGAAACACATGCGCTATGACAATAGATCAGAGTGCAACTGTCAATCGAGTTGAGAGAATAGAAATGTTGCTTGTTATACCGTTTACCTGTTTCAAAAGACTAAATCAGTTAAGTTGGCTAGTTAGTTACACAAGAGTTAAGCCAAAAAATGTTGTCTACTTTGATTCTACCGACTCAGCTACTCGTAAGGTGAAGGCCGACTTCCCATCCGGACTATTGGCAAAAAACACACTTAGATGTCTTAGATGTGGGCCTACATGTAAATGTGTACCCAAATGCGATGCTACGATCGAACGATCTGATGTCCAAATAAGGGAGTGCAATTTTGATTAGAAAACGTCCAAAAGGACAACTTAATTACAACTAAGGACTATAATGTCACCATCAACAATTAATTGGGGTATTACGCTGACGATAACTTTATGAACGAAATGTTAAGTTAAAGTTCATGATGTATGCATACTTTGTTAAAACAGTGTCAGGGAGTTTGTAAGGATCACGAAAATAATCGAGACGTAAAACGCGGTGGTTCGTTTACTTTGGTTTTGCTTTGATTGTTTTCCGTGTGGAAAAGGAGGAGAGTTGAATAATTGCGTGTTGGGGTGCTGTATATTTATATTCGTGTTAATAGAGCATTCCGGAATCCGGAAAGTTCGAGAAGTAGTTTCTAGAAAGGGTGCGCGGGAGTTCGAAATACCAAATATAGCAAGTGAGTGTTTTACGCGAAGTTTCTAGAATACAAGTATTGTACTGTACGCTATCTTATACCGTGTACGCGCGTTGTTTAGTTGGAGAACTTTCTAGAATACGAATATTTAAGCATGTTATAGAAAATTATAGAAATACGCTACAATACTTATAATATAGTAAATACGCTGTAAGTTTCTATGCTTGTCTCTGTTTTATTGTGTGTTGTCTATGGTAGCTAAGTGTTGTTCTCCAGTTGAACTTGGAAATTGGAAGTGTGTAGACGTTTATTTTATAACTTTTTTTTAAATACTAATATTTTCCGGTTCAATATTTGCATTCTTTGATATTTTATTTGGTAAGATTTATTATATAATATCCCGTAAAACTTATTTGTCTAAGTTTTATATGAGATTAAGCTTTTTCAGGAGCTATTTTTATAAATATCTCGAAAGGCATGTATAATCTTCTATAATCTTATTTGAATAGTTTTACTGGGGTTGGACGAAAAGTACTTAGTTAAAAACCGTTTGCTTGCGTGTCATTTCTGTTGTTCATAATTCAGAAAAAAATGATTTTAAGGCGATTAAAAATTTAATTTGTTGATGCCTTGCTTTTGTTTTAATTATTTAATATTAATAATCTTAAAGTTGTATGTAAAACAAAAAAGTTGTAATGTTAATTTGCCGTCAGTAACACAAAGATAGATCGGTGACACGGCTGCACCTATCGGTCTGAATAAAATAAATTCGACAAATTAACGGCGAATATTCTGGGAGAGAGACGTACTTTTAGCAGGAGTTCTAAAAGTTAGGAAAAGGGTATTCAATAAGTCCTTGAAAGCCGGTCGATCAGATGTTCGCTTTGTCTTCGTTCAAGATGATTCGACCCATTGTACAAAATAATGACTATCCTTTAAAATTGCAGCGAGTTTCGTCGGTCTCAAGGTTCGAAGTGGACGGACTTGACGTGTAGCTCACTGTGCAGCTACAGCTTCGGGTTCGAGTGCGCTTCTTTCTTTTCCACAGGATGACACAGTTGCTTTTGTACCAGCCAGACCAGCTGCTCCACGAGTCCCAGGGGCACCAGCCCATGAATCTAGTGCTAGTTTGAGAAGTTTCAGTAGACGGCGAAGTGACAGGGCCGGTGATGCAGCCGCAGGTTCGACCCCTCGTTCGCCGCTGAATCACGTTGCAGCCTTAAAATGACAATTATGAGTACTCGATACTCAAAACACTACGATACAGCAATCATGATTTATCATACTGGGATTATCAATGCACATGGTCAAAAAAAATCGGAGGCTCCATATGTTTGAGTTCTATTAGTTCTATTACTTCTCAAGCTCACCTGTAGTCCAGGTGCTCCAGTCCTGCCATTGGCACCAACCCATGTATCTAGTGTCCGTTTCAGAAGCCTCAGTGGACGGCGTAGCGACGGCAGTGGTGACGCAGCTGCAGCTCCTTGTCCTGATGCGCCGCTGGTTCGAGTTGCAGCCTGGAATGTGTGGCATTTGATCATCTCACTGACTTGGTTTAGCAAAATTTTGTCCTCAATTTGTTGCAACCTAAATTTAAACAAAAATTTAAGCAGGTCGCTTGGCCTCGAAAAATCTATTTGCAATCCAGCATTACCTTCTGGCTGTAGAATTTGAAAAATTCAACTCATCACTGCGACAGTATTAACGTCCAGTGATCGGATTACATGAGCTACGTGAAACCATTAATTTTATAATCCAGAAGCTTTAACAGATACGGATTTGAGCCAATTTGCAAGAAGTCAAAACAAACCCTGACTGAGAGTGGTAGAGGTACACAATCCTCAAGCTCACCTGTAGTCCAGGTGCTCCAGCCCTGCCACGCGCACCAGCCCATGTATCTGGTGTCAGTTTGAGAAGCCTCAGTGGACGGCGTGGCGACGGCGGTGGTGACGCAGCTGCAGCTCCTCACCCTGGTGCGCTGCTGGTTCGAGTTGCAGCCTGGAATGTGTGGCATTTCAATTGTTTCAAAATTTTTAAACAACTACCTAAGGTAATATAATAATATTCATAATTGAGCTGTGGGCACGCTAGAGCAACGCCTCTAGTGTCATCGTCATCTCAACCAGCGCTGTGCAAGTTCTCCTGACTCCTGAGAACATGCATAAAAGCGCGCAATACTGTACGCAGGTACTGCACTCCTGCACACCTTCACACATGGTGCGCAGCGCGACCCTGGCTTTCTAATCGTCGCAGGCAGCAGGTATGTACACTCCCTGTGCCTTCAAAATTGGCTTTCATGAGTATGAATTGCACAACACCGAAATTTTCGTGTACAAGCTCCATATTAATGTAAACGAACGCAAAATCAAACCAAAGGCCTTATTCGAGACCCAGTCGTTTTTAATTTTTAATTTTCTGTTACTTTGTACTGCAGTAGCAATTTAGTAAAATTCTAGCAGGTTGCTCAACCCCCGTCCCAGTGAATAATAAAAGATATTCGAATGAAAACACAACGAACCCTGATTGACTGTGGCATTTTACGCAAACAATCCTCAAGCTCACCTGTAGTCCAGGTGCTCCAGCCCTGCCACGCGCACCAGCCCATGTATCTGGAGTCAGTTTGAGAAGCCTCAGTGGACGGCGTGGCGACGGCAGTGGTCACGCAGCTGCAGCTCCTCACCCTGGTGCGCTGCTGGTTCGAGTTGCAGCCTGGAGAAATGTTTTTGAGCACTGGTGAGCATTATCTGCATGGTACATTCCTAAGAAGTCATCCACACTCGGTGAAACTGAAGTGCCATCGTTTACTTTTTTAGCCAAAAGCAAGTCTGTTGTGAGCACAAACTCTAAATAAGGGCCTCCTGACTCCTGAATCTACATGTAATTTATCGATATTTATACAGTAGACAATGCTTATAATGTGCTTCTTGTCTTGGGCGACGGCTACCTTTAAGAGCCAGAGAAAGCCAGCCAGTTCAGTCTAGCACTGACAATTATTTGCCAAACTCACTTCAAAGCAAGGAATTTGTCGCTAGGCTCACCTGTAGTCCAGGTGCTCCAGTCCTGCCACTCGCACCAGCCCATGAACCTGGCGGCAGTCTGAGAAGCCTCAGTTGACGGAGTCGCTACCGGAGCGATGGGGCAGCTGCAGTTCCTCTCCCTGGTGCGTTGCTGGTTTGAGTTGCAACCTGGAATATTGCGCATGTTTTCAGCGAAGTTCTTTTTTCGGGAGCTCACTACCAAAGTGTTTGGTCACAGAGAGCTCACTACCGAAGTGTTTGGTCACAGAGATCTCACTACCAAAGTGTTTGGTCACAGAGAGCTCACTACCAAAGTGTTTGGTCACAGAGAGCTCACTAGCAAAGTGTTTGGTCACAGAGAGCTCACTACCGAAGTGTTTGGTCACAGAGAGCTCACTACCAAAGTGTTTGGTCACAGAGAGCTCACTACCAAAGTGTTTGGTCACAGAGAGCTCACTAGCAAAGTGTTTGGTCACAGAGAGCTCACTACCGAACTGTTTGGTCACAGATGTTCAAAACGGCTCTGAAGCCTCACCTGAGCTCCAGGTCGCCCAGTCCTCCCAGGCGCACCAGCCGATGAAGCGCTGCTCGTTCTGCGAGTCGCCTCCGTCGGCTGTGCGGTCCTCGCAGTGGGCCCCGGCGGCAGGAGCCTGCGGACTCGGGCATCGGCAGCTTCGACCGCGGAGGCGTTGAGCGGCGTGGCAGGCGGCGCTCCAGGAGGTCCACGAGCTCCAGGGACACCAGCCGCCGCTCACTGCGGACCGGAGATTCACAGATTGAGCTCAATAATCAAGTCATCAAGCCAAAGAATTGATAATCAAGTCATCAAGCCATATAATCAATAATCAAGTCATCAAGCCAAAGAATTGATAATCAAGTCATCAAGCCATAGAATCAATAATCAAGTCATCAAGCCATAGAATCAATAATCAAGTCATCAAGCCATAGAATTAATAATCAAGTCATCAAGCCATAGAATTAATAATCAAGTCATCAAGCCATTGAATCAATAATCAAGTCATCAAGCCATCGAATCAATAATCAAGTCATCAAGCCATAGAATAAATAATCAAGTCATCAAGCCATAGAATCAATAATCAAGTCATCATGCCATAGAATCAATAATCAAGTCATCAAGCCATAGAATCAATAATCAAGTCATCAAGCCATCGAATCAATAATCAAGTCATCAAGCCATAGAATAAATAATCAAGTCATCAAGCCATAGAATCAATAATCAAGTCATCATGCCATAGAATCAATAATCAAGTCATCAAGCCATAGAATCAATAATCAAGTCATCAAGCCATAGAATCAATAATCAAGTCATGCAGCCATGGAGTTTTTCGTAGATTTTGAGAGCTCTTATTCGAGCTCGGACCGCTGCTTACCTCGACGCCTGTTGCTCAGCGCCAGCACCCGACACCCCGACGGCATCGCGGAGGCGTCGGCCGTGTCGCCGAGAAGCCGGCAGTCTCCGGCGGACTCGTCGCGAGGGCACCAGGCGACCCCGACGCAGCTGCGGGACGCGGCCTCGCACTCGGACGCGCACTCGATGTCCGAGCGGGCGGCCACAAGCGCGGCCGGCTGTCTGGACTCCGCGGCCTTGCCGCTGTCCCAGTGCGCCTGGCCTGGTGAGTACAGGTACTGATCGGGCTCGCTGCAGGCGCCTGGCGCCGTCAGCTGCAGCAGTAGTGCGGCCGTGGCAACCGTTGCTAGGGTCATTGTTAACTCTTTTCAGTCTAAAAGCTGTTCTCATGTGTTTGCAGAATTTTTCCCGGCTGCATGTGAAATCAGCAGCGTTTAAGTAAAGCGAGGGGAGGTGCTGAATCCTCTCTAGGCTTGGGTTCCTCCGTCTCCAGCCAGTCAGGAAAGGGATGCTTGGCGAATGGCAAGGATGGCTTGGCTGGGTCGATCATTAAAATCAGAGACTGCCTGGAATGAAGGAAATAGCCCAAGTTTCCCTGAATCGTGGGAGTAAAGGAGGGCTGCAGTCTTGGCGTAAAATCTTTTGGATTCAACTTTTCTTTTCTTTGTATGAATGACGGCATGAAATGAGGGAGGGAGATGAAGAAGAGAGAAGGGAGATGAGGGAGAGAGGAAGGGAGATGAGGGAGAGAGGGAGGGAGATGAGGTAGAGAGGAAGGGAGATGAGGGAGAGAGGGAGGGAGATGAGGTAGAGAGGAAGGGAGATGAGGGAGAGAGGGAGGGAGATGAGGGAGAGAGGGAGGGAGATGAGGTAGAGAGGAAGGGAGATGAGGGAGAGAGGGAGGGAGATGAGGTAGAGAGGAAGGGAGATGAGGGAGAGAGGGAGGGAGATGAGGGAGAGAGGGAGGGAGATGAGGTAGAGAGGAAGGGAGATGAGGGAGAGAGGGAGGGAGATGAGGGAGAGAGGGAGGGAGATGAGGGAGAGAGGGAGGGAGATGAGGGAGAGAGGGAGGGAGATGAGGTAGAGAGGAAGGGAGATGAGGGAGAGAGGGAGGGAGATGAGGGAGAGAGGGAGGGAGATGAGGGAGAGAGGGAGGGAGATGAGGGAGAGAGGGAGGGAGATGAGGTAGAGAGGAAGGGAGATGAGGGAGAGAGGGAGGGAGATGAGGGAGAGAGGGAGGGAGATGAGGGAGAGAGGAAGGGAGATGAGGGAGAGAGGGAGGGAGATGAGGGAGAGAGGGAGGGAGATGAGGGAGAGAGGAAGGGAGATGAGGGAGGTGTTTCAACGTGACGACAATACAACGTGATGTCATTCACGGCATGACTCATTTAAAATTTTTGTTCTCAATCTAATTTGAGCGATGTCTATCGTGCACGCATCATATCAAGTGAGACCTACGCGTCTCCACTCTGCAGCTTAAGAGAGGTGGAGAGGCATATGCTGAAAATTTGGATAAGATGGTCTTGAGGTGGCGTCAACTTGTTAGACAGTTTCAAGTTTTGCTCACAGAAAAAACTTCCTTTTCATCCTTGTTTGCTTTAATTAGCATCAAAAAAAGTTTCGCAACAATTGTGTAGCTCTCAGATGCCTTTGAAATTGTTCGTTTCTAAGAAAACTGTTGAGCCTACTCAAAATGTCGCCTTCTGCATCTGCCAAAAAGTAATTGTTCAACAGCGAAAAAGAATTGCCTTTTGTCCGCATTGATTCAAGACACACATGTGTAAGACGAGTTGTTTGTCTTGTCTCCTATTTTCGAGTGTCAGCCATCTGATGTTGCTGTCCTCAACCGTCAAGGACACGTACCCAGCGTCAGGTCAACACACAGAATGTCGCCCTCTGCTTGCCGGACGACATCGAGGCTGTCATTTTGTGCAGTCTGAGGTGACCGCGTTGTGAGGTCGTGAGGACGGCGTTGTTCCGGGCGGTGGTGGAGACCTGCCATCAAGATCGGCGACCAAGGCGGCTGAGCATCGTGCAGAATCGTGCAGTTCTGTAATAACTAACAGACACCGTTTTTTGTTGATTTTGTCTCCGTTTTAACTGGCAGATGCGTAAAGACAGTTTTGAAATCTTGAAAAGAGACCAAAAAAATTCCTGACAGATGTATACATTAAAAACAAAAAATCAGCAAAGTTGAATGTATTACAGTGTTTATTTAAATACGCATACAGCGTACGGAAAATGTGGTAAAACAGCGTGTTCATAAATTATCTGGAGTAAAATGAAGTACTCGTAAATACTGATAGGAATAAACTGCCAGGTTCTAATGTGCATTTACTGGATTAAAAATGGTTTCGGGAAAGCTCTATAGCATGCTCGTCCAATATTGAACAAACCAGAGGTCAGTTGAGGCAGGCAGTCGACGGGACGCCGGAGCAACTCGTCTGTGGCTGCCAGAGCTGCCTGACCTGCGCTGGAGACCAGCAGGCGGGCGCTGCCTTCGCTCAGGTGTGCAGCGGCCAGGTGCAGCGGGGTGGCGTCTTCGAACTCGGTGCATCTGATTGTGAAAGAGGGCATGAATTGTTAAAGAGTCGGTTCTGAGTTCGAACTCTATTATGACCGTTTACTATGAGTATGTTTGTACTTTAGTCTATGACCGGTTTCTATGAGTATGTTTCTACTTTAGTCTATGACCGGTTCTATGAGTATGTTTGTACTTTAGTCTATGACCGGTTTCTATGAGTATGTTTGTACTTTAGTCTATGACCGGTTTACTATGAGTTTGATTGTACTTAGTCTATGAAAGGTTTCTATGAGTTTGTTTGTACTTTAGTCTATGGCTGGTTTTTGAGTTTGTACTTTAGTCTATAGCTGTTTTCTGAGTTTATACTTTAGTCTATGGCTGTTTTCTGAGTTTGTATTTTAGTCTATGGCTGGTTTTTAAGCTTGTACTTTAGTCTATGGCTGGTGTTTGAGTTTGTACTTTAGTCTATGGCTGGTTTTTAAGCTTGTACTTTAGTCTATGGCTGGTTTCTGAGTTTGTAATTTAGTCTATGGCTGGTTTCTGAGTTTGTAATTTAGTCTATGGCTGGTTCTGAGTTTGTACTTTAGTCTATGGCTGGTTTCTGAGTTTGTACTTTAGTCTATGGCTGGTTTTTTAGTTTGTACTTTAGTCTATGGCTGTTTTCTAAGTTTGTACTTTAGTCTATGGCTGGTTTTTAAGCTTGTACTTTAGTCTATGGCTGGTTTTTGAGTTTGTACTTTAGTCTATGGCTGGTTTTTAAGCTTGTACTTTAGTCTATGGCTGGTTTCTGAGTTTGTAATTTAGTCTATGGCTGGTTTCTGAGTTTGTAATTTAGTCTATGGCTGGTTTCTGAGTTTGTAATTTAGTCTATGGCTGGTTTCTGAGTTTGTAATTTAGTCTATGGCTGGTTTCTGAGTTTGTAATTTAGTCTATGGCTGGTTTCTGAGATTGTACTTTAGTCTATGGAGGTTGCCAAAGTGACCCCCACTAACCTAGCCAATGGATCAGCCCCGGCCTCTAGCAGAACTTCCACCGCCTCTTGACAGTTGAACATTGTCGCCAGGTGCAACGGGGTTACGTCTGTCCACCGACTGCGCGCCTCAGGCTGAGCCCCAGCCAAGAGAAGTCCGCGCATGGCGTTGGCCGCCGCGGAGGGACTCGCCAACGCACCGCATTTTGCCGCAAAATGAAGCTGAGCAAAGTCGGTCACCTTGATGCGGTGGCAATACAGGAAGTCAGTCTTCCTTTAAGGCGGCCGAACTATTTATAGATTTTGTTGCCAGTGGTGATTTCAGTGGGGTGCCAGGGGATTTCAGTGGGGTGTCAGGGGGTTTCAGTGGGGTGTCAGGGGGTTTCAGTGGGGTTTCAGTGGGGTGTCAGGAGGTTTCAGTGGGGTGTCAGGGGGTTTCAGTGGGGTGTCAGGGGGTTTCAATGGAGTGTCAGGGGGTTTCAATGGAGTGTCAGGGGTTTTAATGGAGTGCCAGGATGTTTCAGTGGGGTGTTAGGGGATTTCAGTGGGGTGTCAGGAGATTTCAATAGGTGTCAGGGGGTTTCAATGGAGTGCCAGGAGGTTTCAGTGCGGTGTTAGGGGATTTCAGTGGGGTGTTAGGGCATTTCAGTGGTGTTAGGGGATTTCAGTGGGTGTCAGGTGATTTCAGTGGGGTGTCAGGAGATTTTTTCAGTGGGGTATCAGGGGTGATTTCGGTGGGGTGTCAGGGGTTTAAATGGAGTGTCAGGAGGTTTCAGTGGGGTGTCAGGGGTGATTTCGGTGGGGTGTCAGGGGGTTTAAATGGAGTGTCAGGAGGTTTCATTGGGGTGTCAGGGGTGATTTCAGTGGGGTGCCAGGGGATTTCAGTGGGGTGTCAGGGGGTTTCAGTGGGTGTCAGGGGAGTAAGAAAATACACTGGGGTATCAGTTAGAAAAATTGAAATTATGTCAACAAGAAAGCCAGTAAAAGTACACGCTTTTCAACACAGACAAAAGCACTAAAAAGTAAGATAAACAATATCAAATCATCGACTCACTTGATCACGATCGTTTGGTCCAACGCCTAGCTCAGCCAGACGGTCAACTATCTCAGGCAGCAGCTGCTGGGCAGGTCGGGTCCATTGGCGAATCAGGGCGAATAGCTGATTAGGAGTTGCCACCTCCAGCTGCTGGGAGCAGCCTGAGCACTGCAGATCGAATAGCTCCGCTCCAAGGGACTGGCATCTTGAGCAGAGGGGTGCCAGAACACTCTCATAGATTTGGAACTCCTGGGAATGAGGCATGCAATGAAAAAATGATCGTGAATAATGGTATTATGAAAAAGAAATATCACAATCAATGAATCTTTATGAGAATGAAAAATGTGGAAAACATTTATCTAAATCTTATCAAAACTAGAATTGAAATTAAAGCTAGACTTTAATTAAGTAGAATAGTTAAGATAGCTTTTAGCTTTATTATAAGTTATAGACCCTGAATTACAGATTTATTAGGATTTAGGCCTATAGATTAAAACTTTTTTGTTTATCTACGAATAATATTCAGAATGTAGAATGTTTGCATGAATAAAGTACCTACATAAATAGAGTAACAAATAAAAAAATAACTAGTATTGTTTATTCCCTAAATATTTATGTACTGACTTATTAGTTAAATAAAAATATTTATAACATCCTTATTATGCTATAAGTATAAGTATAATCTAGTCTTAGACGTGGCTATAGGCCAAGGCTTAAACAAACAGAGCTTATTTAATCAATAAATATTCATATTCATATGAGCTAAATATAATTATTTTCAATAATTTCAGTATTATCATTATTTTAATAAATGCCTAAATGGATCCGATACTGCCAAGTGCAAGCAATGGGATTTTGAAAATGAATTCCTACAAGCAGCAACTGAGTAATACTAATATGGTGATAGGATAGTTAGGCTGTAGCAGTCGGGAGTAGACATTTCTCTATTTTTTTCTCTAGACATTTCTCGACATTTCTCTATTTTTTCGTTTTATTTGTCTTCATATTACAAATATCACTAAACACTAGGCATTGGAGTCAGTAGATTGATTAGAAAACAAACAAAAATCACTATTGTGTCTATGTCTAAGCAGCAGCTTAGCAGTTATTCGTTAACCCAAAAAAAAACCATGCCTACGAAAAAAATTATTTCATGACTATTAGTTAAAAATAGAAGTAACAACAACAAGGCAGAATAGTAAAAAATTTATTAATTTTTACTAAAAAAAACTAATGTACAGTTTTTTAATATTACTAACATATATACGTTGTCTTTTAGCAAATTTAAAGCATTTTACAGCACATTTGATTTACTGTTTTATTTATTAAAAATTTTAATTACAAACTTTCTTGCCAAAGTAGTGCACTGCTTCTTATAAGTAGTATTTGACAACGATAAATTTACTAATTATTATTATTCCTCTATTCGTCCGAAAAAGTTCAGCTTTGACAAAAATTGAAAAAGTATTTGCTTTCTACAAATCATGGCTTTTATTAACTGTTTTTATTCAAGACAAAAATTATAACCTTAACGCTCTAAAAAAATTTTGGATTTGCAAACTTTCCTACTGATAGTAGAAATATCAACATTTTCTTCTATTTTGGTTGTACTGCTAGATTTCTAGAAATTTCTTGAATCAATTAAATGACACAATTTCGAGAAATTTCCCCGGGCAGTCTTTATAAACAAGACAGGCTGCTTCTCGAACAGACAAGCTCCTAAATCAAGAAAGCGAGAGCAAAACACAAGCAAAAGCAAAGCAAGCAAACCAAACAAACCAGCAGACATTCTACAAGCGACAATGTCGCTCTGGATCTCCCCCACGAACGTGTTCACGCCGTTCTCGCACGCGCTGCCGCTTGTGACAGCCATGAGCGAGCTGGACGACTGGCTGACGCCTGAGTACGACCCGCTGGTGCACCTGTGGTGTCATCGAGGTCCGAAGCGACCGCGCCACTGGTCCCGGACTGTCGACCTTCGCGGCTTCTCGCCCAAGGACGTGTCGGTGAAGCGACAGGACCGAAAGGTGCGCGTCGTGGCTCGACTCGAGAACGGCGACGACGTGACGGAGGTGAAGCGGACGGTGGACCTGCCCGAGGAGGTGGACGCTGAGAAGCTGAGCAGCGGCTTCACCCAGGACGGCATGCTGGTGCTGAAGGCGCCGTTCAAGGAGCAGCAGCTGCAGCAGCGACAGGGTGACTCGGTGTGGGACGAGCTGCGCGGCCTGCTGCGAGGCGACCTGCAGTCCGGCCAGCTGGTGGAGGCCGACGACGGCACCAAGCGGTTCAAGGCGGAGCTGTCGGTGCGCGAGTTCAAGCCGGACGAGATTCGCATCCAGCAGCAGGGCGACCGCGTCCGAGTCGAGGCTGAGCACAAGGACGAGTCGAACGGGCAGCGGATCCACAAGCGGCTGGAGAGAGAGTTCCAGCTGCCCGCCGGCACCAAGCTGGATCAGGTGGCCAGCAAGCTCAGCCAGGACGGCCGGCTGTGCATCGAGGCGCCGTTCGAGGCTCCGCCAGCCAAGCAGCCACCGCAGATCAAGGACGTTCCCATGGAGATCGAGAACGCCGATGATCAGAGCAGGGCGATGGGCTGCTGACAATTGCTCCAAGAATTGTTTTGTTTGTTTTCAAGATTGGTTAAACTTTTGACACGGGTTCTTGTACGTCAGTCACTTTCAGGCAGTACTAATTGTTAGCTCTTTAGGCCTGAGTACACTTAATGCGGCTTACTCAAGTTAAGCGTACAACTCATTAATTATAGTTTACACGAATTGACATTCGTTTATCTTTTGACTCTTTCATCATGCTTTTAAACAATTTTTTGAACTATTGAACTTTTTGAACTAGGAAAAAAGTAGTAGCACGTCCTCTTTCTGCATGCCACATGTACATGTCATGTATTTCACTTCCTCTCATGCTGATACTTTTCAATACTCTCAAATATACAGTCAAAAATTTATAGTTTAACAGTTTTTTCCGTTATTCAATCTGACGTTTGGTGAATTACTAAAATGGCGTCTCTGACTGCAGTTGAGAAAGTTTCTAGTAAGCTGTAATTTTACGTTAGGGAAAACACCATTACAATAGAAAAGGTGATTGAGCAAAACTTTGTCACATAGAACAAACATAGACATAGTCAAACGATGGAGCAATAGGCTTGTACTTTTACCATAGATCATGTGTCGGCAAAGTTTTTTATCTGAAGGGCCAGATATACATGTAGACTTTAGCGCATAACTTTGGGCCGGAGAGAGGAGAGAAAAAAGAGAATGAATAGAGGAGAAAAGAGAAGATGGAAGAGAGAGGACAGATGAGAGAGAAGAATGGAGAGGAGAGCAGAGAGGGGAGATGAGGAGAGATAGGAAGGGAGAGACGCAATTGACGAGCAGAGGGGAGATCAGGAGAAAGTGGAGAGAAGGAGAGAGAGAGGGGAGAGAATAGCAAAGAGATCGAGGTGAGATTAGGGGAGAGGAGAAAATAATAGAGATTAGAGAAAAGACAAAGAGCGGGCGGATTGTGCAGTTGTGAGCAGTAGCCATCATAGGAAGAGACTACTGTTGTGAGCCCCGTCCTCCGGAGCGACGCCTACAGCTGAACCCTGTTGGGAAGCTGCGACCCCTAGGTCCCCAGTTAGAGCTCCCGTCCCGCGCCCTGAGGAGAAGCAGGAAAAAGGTCAGAAAAGAACTCACGAGCTTCCGTGCAAAACCGATGCAGTTCGCACTTGTGATGGTAGACAAGAAGTTTGTCTGTCTGTCTATGGCGAATCTGATATATTGAACTTAATGTTTCAATCTCTATGGCGAATCTGATATATTGAACTTAATGTTTCAATCTCTATGGCGAATCTGATATATCGATCTGAATACTTCAGTGTCTTTTTTGGCCATTGTTTAACGATGCAACATACTAGACAATCTATCATTTGCTGAGATGCTGATGCTCAAGGAGGAGTTGCTGAGATGCCAAGCGTCAAGTGGGCATGGGCTTTTATGCGGAGGCTCAAAGGGGAAGTTGAGGATACTCATATCTTAGAGTATTTGCTTTAAACATCTTTCCTTTACACAAGCTAACAATATAGTGATCGTCAGGGACTACTCAAACATCGAGACGGGAAACTAGGCAAATCATGGCGAAGTTTTTACGAGGCTGGTTAAATCTATGGCCGCGCCAATGCAGCAGTAGCTATTTCAATATTTCAATAAATCTTCAATAAATTTTATATTTTATTATATCTGTGAATTTTAATATTCAGGTGCTTTTATAACTGTGTACATTTACTTGAAAGTTTATTGGAAAAATAGTTCATAAAACATATAAGGTAACATTGAGGGCTATTTGTAAGGGGTGAATAGTGAACATGGAACAGACGAACAATAAAAAGTTAACTCACACAGAGGATGTGAGCATTAAAATATGTGAAGTTTGAACATATATATATACAGACGGGAAAATGAACAGATGCGAAAAAATATTTAACAGATTTAAGCATTGAATAGTCGGGAATACTCAGTAGATGTGAACTTGTCTGTTCCGCAATGTCACGCACTTCTAAGTTTTTTTGTCTTTCTCTCTTGAAAGGTGACGGATGATGGAGCCACCTTCGATGATCTCCGGACAAGTCCCTTAAAGAATGTGCTTGTTGCTCTTCGTTCGGCAGGGCCTTTTCCATCGCTCTCGCTCAACCGAGTCCTTCGGAAACAGATGGACTTTCGTAGCTAATCGTTCGGACTCGTAATTTGACTTGCAGCCAACAACGCTGCACTTTCTTGGCAAAATCGAGCTTGTCCTACGCGTCTGCCAGAAACTCTGCCGAAACTGCTATAAAATAATGTTAGATTAAGTCTGTGATTTCAGAATTAAATAATGATCAGCAGTCACTCGTGACTTCGCCACTCGTGACTGTGACCATTATCCAAGTTTGAAAGCATAGACATAATCGCATTATCATATAGACTAGCGTTTACGGTTGATCATTATGTAACGCCATTAAGCCACGCCATTAAGTAACGCTGCAGTGTCTTCGTGCCATAGATATTGGCTCGGCAGGGAGCAGGGTCAAGGGAGCGCAGCTCCCTTGCGGGGGTGTGGGCGCAGAGCCCCCACTAATCGGATGTGATAAAATAAGGCAATTAGATAAATAGCATGCACGGTGAGCAATTAATTAGGCCCTAGACAAACCTACTTGGAGCGTTCGAAGATTTTAAAGCTATTAATCCTAATTGCCTATCGCCGGTCGGCGAGTCCTACCAGTCTTCTCCAATAGCCGCAGGTACAGTACAAGAAAAGAAAGAACACGAGGGAACACAAACCGAAAGATTTAGAGAGTGATAATCCTATGTGATACAAACTGATAATTGGCTAGACGATTTAATTTGATTACTTCAAGTTACAATATTTAAATTCAAAGCGGCGCAGATAACTAGAGTTGACAAAACGACAATAACAGTTAATAATAATAATTAGATTACGCAACTGGCAAGCAGATCTCAGCTGAGAAGAAGAGGAAAAGGAACCGAACACGACCACGGAGAAGACTCCTAACCCCTGGCCTAAACCAGAACCTACTCTCAAACGAGAGCCCTGCCGAACAAGTTCACATCTACTGAGTATTCCCGACTATTCAATGCTTAAATCTGTTAAATATTTTTTCGCATCTGTTCATTTTCCCGTCTGTATATATATATGTTCAAACTTCACATATTTTAATGCTCACATCCTCTGTGTGAGTTAACTTTTTATTGTTCGTCTGTTCCATGTTCACTATTCACCCCTTACAAATAGCCCTCAATGTTACCTTATATGTTTTATGAACTATTTTTCCAATAAACTTTCAAGTAAATGTACACAGTTATAAAAGCACCTGAATATTAAAATTCACAGATATAATAAAATATAAAATTTATTGAAGATTTATTGAAATATTGAAATAGCTACTGCTGCATTGGCGCGGCCATAGATTTAACCAGCCTCGTAAAAACTTCGCCATGATTTGCCTAGTTTCCCGTCTCGATGTTTGAGTAGTCCCTGACGATCACTATATTGTTAGCTTGTGTAAAGGAAAGATGTTTAAAGCAAATACTCTAAGATATGAGTATCCTCAACTTCCCCTTTGAGCCTCCGCATAAAAGCCCATGCCCACTTGACGCTTGGCATCTCAGCAACTCCTCCTTGAGCATCAGCATCTCAGCAAATGATAGATTGTCTAGTATGTTGCATCGTTAAACAATGGCCAAAAAAGACACTGAAGTATTCAGATCGATATATCAGATTCGCCATAGAGATTGAAACATTAAGTTCAATATATCAGATTCGCCATAGAGATTGAAACATTAAGTTCAATATATCAGATTCGCCATAGACAGACAGACAAACTTCTTGTCTACCATCACAAGTGCGAACTGCATCGGTTTTGCACGGAAGCTCGTGAGTTCTTTTCTGACCTTTTTCCTGCTTCTCCTCAGGGCGCGGGACGGGAGCTCTAACTGGGGACCTAGGGGTCGCAGCTTCCCAACAGGGTTCAGCTGTAGGCGTCGCTCCGGAGGACGGGGCTCACAACAGTAGTCTCTTCCTATGATGGCTACTGCTCACAACTGCACAATCCGCCCGCTCTTTGTCTTTTCTCTAATCTCTATTATTTTCTCCTCTCCCCTAATCTCACCTCGATCTCTTTGCTATTCTCTCCCCTCTCTCTCTCCTTCTCTCCACTTTCTCCTGATCTCCCCTCTGCTCGTCAATTGCGTCTCTCCCTTCCTATCTCTCCTCATCTCCCCTCTCTGCTCTCCTCTCCATTCTTCTCTCTCATCTGTCCTCTCTCTTCCATCTTCTCTTTTCTCCTCTATTCATTCTCTTTTTTCTCTCCTCTCTCCGGCCCAAAGTTATGCGCTAAAGTCTACATGTATATCTGGCCCTTCAGATAAAAAACTTTGCCGACACATGATCTATGGTAAAAGTACAAGCCTATTGCTCCATCGTTTGACTATGTCTATGTTTGTTCTATGTGACAAAGTTTTGCTCAATCACCTTTTCTATTGTAATGGTGTTTTCCCTAACGTAAAATTACAGCTTACTAGAAACTTTCTCAACTGCAGTCAGAGACGCCATTTTAGTAATTCACCAAACGTCAGATTGAATAACGGAAAAAACTGTTAAACTATAAATTTTTGACTGTATATTTGAGAGTATTGAAAAGTATCAGCATGAGAGGAAGTGAAATACATGACATGTACATGTGGCATGCAGAAAGAGGACGTGCTACTACTTTTTTCCTAGTTCAAAAAGTTCAATAGTTCAAAAAATTGTTTAAAAGCATGATGAAAGAGTCAAAAGATAAACGAATGTCAATTCGTGTAAACTATAATTAATGAGTTGTACGCTTAACTTGAGTAAGCCGCATTAAGTGTACTCAGGCCTAAAGAGCTAACAATTAGTACTGCCTGAAAGTGACTGACGTACAAGAACCCGTGTCAAAAGTTTAACCAATCTTGAAAACAAACAAAACAATTCTTGGAGCAATTGTCAGCAGCCCATCGCCCTGCTCTGATCATCGGCGTTCTCGATCTCCATGGGAACGTCCTTGATCTGCGGTGGCTGCTTGGCTGGCGGAGCCTCGAACGGCGCCTCGATGCACAGCCGGCCGTCCTGGCTGAGCTTGCTGGCCACCTGATCCAGCTTGGTGCCGGCGGGCAGCTGGAACTCTCTCTCCAGCCGCTTGTGGATCCGCTGCCCGTTCGACTCGTCCTTGTGCTCAGCCTCGACTCGGACGCGGTCGCCCTGCTGCTGGATGCGAATCTCGTCCGGCTTGAACTCGCGCACCGACAGCTCCGCCTTGAACCGCTTGGTGCCGTCGTCGGCCTCCACCAGCTGGCCGGACTGCAGGTCGCCTCGCAGCAGGCCGCGCAGCTCGTCCCACACCGAGTCACCCTGTCGCTGCTGCAGCTGCTGCTCCTTGAACGGCGCCTTCAGCACCAGCATGCCGTCCTGGGTGAAGCCGCTGCTCAGCTTCTCAGCGTCCACCTCCTCGGGCAGGTCCACCGTCCGCTTCACCTCCGTCACGTCGTCGCCGTTCTCGAGTCGAGCCACGACGCGCACCTTTCGGTCCTGTCGCTTCACCGACACGTCCTTGGGCGAGAAGCCGCGAAGGTCGACAGTCCGGGACCAGTGGCGCGGTCGCTTCGGACCTCGATGACACCACAGGTGCACCAGCGGGTCGTACTCAGGCGTCAGCCAGTCGTCCAGCTCGCTCATGGCTGTCACAAGCGGCAGCGCGTGCGAGAACGGCGTGAACACGTTCGTGGGGGAGATCCAGAGCGACATTGTCGCTTGTAGAATGTCTGCTGGTTTGTTTGGTTTGCTTGCTTTGCTTTTGCTTGTGTTTTGCTCTCGCTTTCTTGATTTAGGAGCTTGTCTGTTCGAGAAGCAGCCTGTCTTGTTTATAAAGACTGCCCGGGGGAAATTTCTCGAAATTGTGTCATTTAATTGATTCAAGAAATTTCTAGAAATCTAGCAGTACAACCAAAATAGAAGAAAATGTTGATATTTCTACTATCAGTAGGAAAGTTTGCAAATCCAAAATTTTTTTAGAGCGTTAAGGTTATAATTTTTGTCTTGAATAAAAACAGTTAATAAAAGCCATGATTTGTAGAAAGCAAATACTTTTTCAATTTTTGTCAAAGCTGAACTTTTTCGGACGAATAGAGGAATAATAATAATTAGTAAATTTATCGTTGTCAAATACTACTTATAAGAAGCAGTGCACTACTTTGGCAAGAAAGTTTGTAATTAAAATTTTTAATAAATAAAACAGTAAATCAAATGTGCTGTAAAATGCTTTAAATTTGCTAAAAGACAACGTATATATGTTAGTAATATTAAAAAACTGTACATTAGTTTTTTTTAGTAAAAATTAATAAATTTTTTACTATTCTGCCTTGTTGTTGTTACTTCTATTTTTAACTAATAGTCATGAAATAATTTTTTTCGTAGGCATGGTTTTTTTTTGGGTTAACGAATAACTGCTAAGCTGCTGCTTAGACATAGACACAATAGTGATTTTTGTTTGTTTTCTAATCAATCTACTGACTCCAATGCCTAGTGTTTAGTGATATTTGTAATATGAAGACAAATAAAACGAAAAAATAGAGAAATGTCGAGAAATGTCTAGAGAAAAAAATAGAGAAATGTCTACTCCCGACTGCTACAGCCTAACTATCCTATCACCATATTAGTATTACTCAGTTGCTGCTTGTAGGAATTCATTTTCAAAATCCCATTGCTTGCACTTGGCAGTATCGGATCCATTTAGGCATTTATTAAAATAATGATAATACTGAAATTATTGAAAATAATTATATTTAGCTCATATGAATATGAATATTTATTGATTAAATAAGCTCTGTTTGTTTAAGCCTTGGCCTATAGCCACGTCTAAGACTAGATTATACTTATACTTATAGCATAATAAGGATGTTATAAATATTTTTATTTAACTAATAAGTCAGTACATAAATATTTAGGGAATAAACAATACTAGTTATTTTTTTATTTGTTACTCTATTTATGTAGGTACTTTATTCATGCAAACATTCTACATTCTGAATATTATTCGTAGATAAACAAAAAAGTTTTAATCTATAGGCCTAAATCCTAATAAATCTGTAATTCAGGGTCTATAACTTATAATAAAGCTAAAAGCTATCTTAACTATTCTACTTAATTAAAGTCTAGCTTTAATTTCAATTCTAGTTTTGATAAGATTTAGATAAATGTTTTCCACATTTTTCATTCTCATAAAGATTCATTGATTGTGATATTTCTTTTTCATAATACCATTATTCACGATCATTTTTTCATTGCATGCCTCATTCCCAGGAGTTCCAAATCTATGAGAGTGTTCTGGCACCCCTCTGCTCAAGATGCCAGTCCCTTGGAGCGGAGCTATTCGATCTGCAGTGCTCAGGCTGCTCCCAGCAGCTGGAGGTGGCAACTCCTAATCAGCTATTCGCCCTGATTCGCCAATGGACCCGACCTGCCCAGCAGCTGCTGCCTGAGATAGTTGACCGTCTGGCTGAGCTAGGCGTTGGACCAAACGATCGTGATCAAGTGAGTCGATGATTTGATATTGTTTATCTTACTTTTTAGTGCTTTTGTCTGTGTTGAAAAGCGTGTACTTTTACTGGCTTTCTTGTTGACATAATTTCAATTTTTCTAACTGATACCCCAGTGTATTTTCTTACTCCCCTGACACCCACTGAAACCCCCTGACACCCCACTGAAATCCCCTGGCACCCCACTGAAATCACCCCTGACACCCCAATGAAACCTCCTGACACTCCATTTAAACCCCCTGACACCCCACCGAAATCACCCCTGACACCCCACTGAAACCTCCTGACACTCCATTTAAACCCCTGACACCCCACCGAAATCACCCCTGATACCCCACTGAAAAAATCTCCTGACACCCCACTGAAATCACCTGACACCCACTGAAATCCCCTAACACCACTGAAATGCCCTAACACCCCACTGAAATCCCCTAACACCGCACTGAAACCTCCTGGCACTCCATTGAAACCCCCTGACACCTATTGAAATCTCCTGACACCCCACTGAAATCCCCTAACACCCCACTGAAACATCCTGGCACTCCATTAAAACCCCTGACACTCCATTGAAACCCCCTGACACTCCATTGAAACCCCCTGACACCCCACTGAAACCCCCTGACACCCCACTGAAACCTCCTGACACCCCACTGAAACCCCACTGAAACCCCCTGACACCCCACTGAAACCCCCTGACACCCCACTGAAATCCCCTGGCACCCCACTGAAATCACCACTGGCAACAAAATCTATAAATAGTTCGGCCGCCTTAAAGGAAGACTGACTTCCTGTATTGCCACCGCATCAAGGTGACCGACTTTGCTCAGCTTCATTTTGCGGCAAAATGCGGTGCGTTGGCGAGTCCCTCCGCGGCGGCCAACGCCATGCGCGGACTTCTCTTGGCTGGGGCTCAGCCTGAGGCGCGCAGTCGGTGGACAGACGTAACCCCGTTGCACCTGGCGACAATGTTCAACTGTCAAGAGGCGGTGGAAGTTCTGCTAGAGGCCGGGGCTGATCCATTGGCTAGGTTAGTGGGGGTCACTTTGGCAACCTCCATAGACTAAAGTACAATCTCAGAAACCAGCCATAGACTAAATTACAAACTCAGAAACCAGCCATAGACTAAATTACAAACTCAGAAACCAGCCATAGACTAAATTACAAACTCAGAAACCAGCCATAGACTAAATTACAAACTCAGAAACCAGCCATAGACTAAATTACAAACTCAGAAACCAGCCATAGACTAAAGTACAAGCTTAAAAACCAGCCATAGACTAAAGTACAAACTCAAAAACCAGCCATAGACTAAAGTACAAGCTTAAAAACCAGCCATAGACTAAAGTACAAACTTAGAAAACAGCCATAGACTAAAGTACAAACTAAAAAACCAGCCATAGACTAAAGTACAAACTCAGAAACCAGCCATAGACTAAAGTACAAACTCAGAACCAGCCATAGACTAAATTACAAACTCAGAAACCAGCCATAGACTAAATTACAAACTCAGAAACCAGCCATAGACTAAAGTACAAGCTTAAAAACCAGCCATAGACTAAAGTACAAACTCAAACACCAGCCATAGACTAAAGTACAAGCTTAAAAACCAGCCATAGACTAAAATACAAACTCAGAAAACAGCCATAGACTAAAGTATAAACTCAGAAAACAGCTATAGACTAAAGTACAAACTCAAAAACCAGCCATAGACTAAAGTACAAACAAACTCATAGAAACCTTTCATAGACTAAGTACAATCAAACTCATAGTAAACCGGTCATAGACTAAAGTACAAACATACTCATAGAAACCGGTCATAGACTAAAGTACAAACATACTCATAGAACCGGTCATAGACTAAAGTAGAAACATACTCATAGAAACCGGTCATAGACTAAAGTACAAACATACTCATAGTAAACGGTCATAATAGAGTTCGAACTCAGAACCGACTCTTTAACAATTCATGCCCTCTTTCACAATCAGATGCACCGAGTTCGAAGACGCCACCCCGCTGCACCTGGCCGCTGCACACCTGAGCGAAGGCAGCGCCCGCCTGCTGGTCTCCAGCGCAGGTCAGGCAGCTCTGGCAGCCACAGACGAGTTGCTCCGGCGTCCCGTCGACTGCCTGCCTCAACTGACCTCTGGTTTGTTCAACTCGAACTCTTCGGCTGAGAATCGAGAGATCCGATCGAGACTGCTCACTTTACTGGCTGGCAGTCGGCCTGAGCGACCGCCTCGGCTGTCCGCTTCGTCCACCGCTTCGGTGCCGGCTGCCGCGGCTGCAGCTCCGCTGTCGTCCGCTTCATCAACCGCTTCGGTGGCTTCGTCAGCGTTTGAAGAGGTTGGACTTCCCTTGCCTTTGCCTTTCACTCCTCTTCTTTCACTGGGAAGCACGTTTAGTTGGATGTATTAAGAATCTCCCTAGTTATCCCCTTGTTATCCCCTAAGATTCTACCCCCAATTATCCTCTAAGAGTCTCCCTACTCATCGCCTAAGAATCTTCCTAATTATTTCCTAAGAATCTTCCTAATTGTCCCCTAATAATATTCCTAATCATCCTCTAAGTATATTCCTAATTATCCCCTAAAAATCTTCCTAACTGTTCTCTAAGAATCGCCCTAATTATCCCTTAAGAATCTCTCTAAATAACCCCCAAGTATCTCTCTAATTATCCCCTTACAATTTCCCTAATTATCCCCTAAGAATCTTCCTAATTGTCCCCTAAGATGCTTCCTAATTATCCCCTAAGATGCTTCCTAATTATCCCCTAAGAATCTTTCTATAATTATCCCCTAATAAACTTCCTAATTGTCCCCTAAGATGCTTCCTAATTATCCCCTAAGATGCTTCCTAATTATCCCCTAAGATGCTTCCTAATTATCCCCTAAGAATCTTCCTATAATTATCCCCTAATAATCTTCCTAATTGTCCCCTAATGACAATAAGGACAAAAATTAAGGCGCAATCACCCTTAATTATCCCCTAAGAATCTTCCTAATTACCCCCTAAGAATCTCCCTAATTATCCCCTAAGTATCACCATAATTATTCCCTAAGAATCTTCCTAATTATAACCTAAGAATCTTCCCAATTATCCCCTAAGAATCATCCTAATTATCGCTTCTGATCACACATCAGGCGGCTGCACTGCAGAAGCAGCAGCAGCAGTCACAGCGGCAGCCGCAGCAGAGACCGCAGCAGCAAGCCGATCAGCCGCCTTCCAACTTGGGCGACCGAGTCCTGGTTGCTGGGTCCCGGCCCGGCACCCTCCGCTACTGGGGCCCCGTGGAATTCGCGCCAGGCGTCTGGGCCGGAGTTGAACTCGAGACGCCGCAGGCTGGCCGACACGACGGTTGCGTGTCCGGAGTCAGATACTTCCAGTGTCCGGCTGGCCGGGGGTGAGTGTCCGGGAATGGAGGGTCTGAAGATAAAGTGTCTAGGAATGAAGTGTCTAGGAATGAAGTGTCCGGGAATGAAGTGTCCGTAGGAATGAAGTGTCCAGGAATGAAGTGTCCGGGAATTAAGTGTCCGGGAATTAAATGTCCGGGAATTAAATTTCCAGGAATAAAGCGTCCGAAGAAATGGAGAGTCTGGGAATGAAGATTCTGGGAATGAAGTGTCCGGGAATGAAGTGTCCGCACTGTCCGGGAATTAAATGTCTGGAGGAATGAAGCGTCCGGGAATGAAGTGTCCGGGAATGAAGTGTCCGGGAATGAAGTGTCCGGGAATGAAGTGTCCGGGAATGAAGTGTTTAAAGATGGAGTGTCTAAGAATGAAGTGTCCAGGAAAGGAGAGTCCGGGAATGAAGTGTTCAGGAATGGTGTCCGAGAATTGGTTATCAGGAATCAAGAGTCCAGGAATTAAGTGTCCGACCCCGTGTCCGACCCGGCCAGGTGCTGGTCCCCATGAGCCGCGTGTCCGGCTTCACCCGGGTCCATCGCGGCGCAATCGACGTCAGCGGCGTGGAGGCCCGGGTTCGAACCCGGCACAGTTTCGCCCTCGGCGACCGAGTGATCGTAGCCGGCCAACGTCGAGGCACCGTCCGGTTCGTTGGCGAGTGCCACTTCGCCCCGGGAGTTTGGTACGGGGTGGAGCTGGACAACGCGGTGGGCAGAAATGACGGATCCGTGGAGGGGCGAAGGTACTTCCACTGTCCGCAGGGTCACGGAGTGTTCGCGTCTGCTGCCAGGCTGCACAGGTGCTCCGGTAGGCAGGCAGAGGCCACGGCCACTCAGCAGCAGCAGCAGCAGCAGCAGCAGCAGCAGCAGCAGCAGCAGCAGCAACAGCAACAGCAACAGCAGCAACAGCAACAACAAGCAACACTTGTTCTGCGCGAAGGATTACAGGTATAGTGACTGCAGTATTGTAATGCATGAATGTGTAATTGGATTGCTAATCTGTCTCCGAACCTAATAAAATAGAATGGATTGCTAATCTGTCTCCGAACCTAATAAAATATAATGGATTGCTAATCTATCTTTCCGAACCTAATAAAATAAAAATGGATTGCTAATCTATCGCTCGAATATAATAAAATAAAATAGATTCCTAATCTATATCTCTTAACCTAATAGAGTAGAATGGATTGCTAATCTATCGCTCAGATGCTAATAAAATAAAATGGATTGCTAATTTATCTTTTCAGGTGCTCTGCGGCAATCTGATGGGCACCGTCCGCTTCATCGGCCGGGTGCACTTTGCCGACGGTGTTTGGCTGGGCGTTGAACTACGAAAACCGCTGGGTCGAAACGACGGCCGAGTCCTCGGCAAGAGATACTTCACCTGTCAGCAGCAACACGGCCTCATGGTGCGTCCGGGTCGAGTGTCCGTTCACGGAATCAATGGCGCCAAACTGCTGCCCGCTGCGCTGTCTGGCGCTGGCTAAATTTAACTTTTTACGAAATGTACTTTTATTAAAAGTGTACTTTTACAAAACTAACGAAATGTACTTTTAATAAAAGTGTACTTTTAAAAAACTATTTTTTACGAAATGTACTTTTACGTTAGGTTTAATTTTGAAGAAATGTACTTTTACGTTAGGTTTAATTTTGAAGAAATGTACTTTTATATACATTTAACCTTTCAAAGAAATGTAGTTTTCTATGAAATGTACTTTTAGTGAAAGTGTACTTTTGTACTTTTCTACAAAATGTCCCGTATTGTGCTAAATTTCTTGGAGCGTACTTTTACAATAAATGTGCTATTCTGTAAAATTTACTTTTATAGTAATTACATACTTTCGGTGTATTTGTCTTAATACACGTGTGCACGGCTTCTTAGGCGGTGTTCTATAGTATTTTATATATTTGTTTATTTCTAAATTTTGCAGCTTCCCTCCTTGAAGTAGTAATTTTCTATACATATCGGCTTTGGAAAGCAGTCGCTTTTGTGTCATTTTTTGCAGCAGCTGCCCTGGCTTACAAAGTATTTTTCAATACATATCGTCTTTTTCAAACTAAGGTGCTCGAATATTATAAGTTTTTAATAGCTATTTCCGCTTTTATTGAACTATTTCAGTCTATGTTAGTTTTGTTGTTAAAAATATAATGATGTACTTTTATTAAAATGCACGCTGCTTGCCGATGTTTTGTGACGCGCATCGAACACTTCCAAGATTTCAACGCTTAATTGTTTTACTTTTTCGTCTATGGCCCAACTCGCAGCCCTTTGAAAAAGATTTATTTTGAATATAGAAAAAAATAACGGATTATGGCAAGTTGAAAAGTGAAGTGCTGAAAGTCAGTGTTTAAGGTCGCAGCTTCAAGCCCAAAAATGTCATTGTGCGTTTTTTCGAAACTGCTGCTGCTCGTTTGCCTGTTTCTGCTTCTGTGCTGGACAGAGAACGGCTCCACCTGCAGGGCGGCTCTGAGAGGCGTCAAAAATCGTAAGTTATCTCACCTGTGGCGTTGCTTTGCCTTTTAATAATACTCTGAGACACCCCCCACACAGACACCTCAATTTTTTCTGAGACACCCCACATAGACACCTAAAAATGTTTTCTGAGACACCCCACAAAGACACCTCAATGTCTTAGGAGACACCTCAATGTCTTCCGAGACCCCCCACAGACACCTCAATGTCTTTCGAGACACCCCACAAACAAACCTCTAATGTCTTCTGAGACACCTCAATGTCTTCCGAGACCCACCACAGACACCTCAATGTCTTCCGAGACACCCCACAAACAAACCTCTAATGTCTTCTGAGACACCTCAATGTCTTCCGAGACCCACCACAGACACCTCAATGTCTTCCGAGACCCACCACAGACACCTCAATGTCTTCCGAGACACCCCACAAACAAACCTCTAATGTCTTCTGAGACACCTCAATATATTCCGAGACCCCACAGACACCTCAATGTCTTTCGAGACACACCACAAACACCTCAATGTCTTCCGAGACACACCACAAACACCTCAATGTACTGTACACAGCGCCTTCAAATTTCTTTTCAATGTTATACTAAAAAAATTATCCTCTTACAATTTTTTCAGTTTACAAAAGAAGCGTCCTGAAGGGTAACAAGGCTTTTAGAAAATTTAAAAATTGTAAGTATATCAATTTTATCATTATACTCATGTTTTCACTGTTATGATCCTTCACGTATTACAATGAGCTAAAATTTCCAACATTGAGCCAACATTCTGACATATAATCTGTCTGACACCCAATCTGTCTGACATCCAATCTATCTGATACCCAATCTGTCTGACACCCAATCTGTCTGACATCCAATCTATCTGACACCCAATCAGTCTGACATCCAATCTGTCTGACACTCAATCTGTCTGACACCCAAACTATCTGATACCCAATCTATCTGATACCCAATCAGTCTGACATTCAATCTATCTGATACCCAATCAGTCTGACATCCAATCTGTCTGACACTCAATCTGTCTGACACTCAATCTGTCTGACACCCAATCTATCTGACACCCAATCTGTCTGACACCTAATCTGTCTGACATTCAATCTGTCTGACACCCAATCTGTCTGACACCCAATCTGTCTGACACCTAATCTGTCTGACATTCAATCTATCTGACACCCAATCTGTCTGACATTCAATCTATCTGACACCCAATCTGTCTGACACCTAATCTATCTGACACCCAATCTGTCTGACACCTAATCTGTCTGACATTCAATCTGTCTGACACCCAATCTATCTGACACCCAATCTGTCTGACACCCAATCTGTCTGACACCCACTTTTTGAAATATTTTCGTAGATTATCTCAGATTCTATCTCAAAGCCCCTCAATGCTCATAATTATTTCTTCAGTCGAAAAATCCGAGATGACAAAACTGCACCAATCCAAGTTTGGAAGAGCCGCGGCAAAGGCCTCAGGGAGAACCCAAAAGGCTCCTAGCGCAAAAATTCTCAGCTCTGGGGGTGAGTGACTTATGAGTGAATTTTAACTTACTGCATTCCGAAATGCATGCTATCCCAACAATTTATTAATTAATTAATCCCAAACATCATCATAATTCCAGTTCCTTCTGCTGGCTCCGTTAAAGGTAAGTGGGCTCGATTAGAAAATTGTGATGAGTTGACACATTTTATAAACTAGTCCTGACACGTTTTATAAACTAGTCCTGACGTTTTATAAACTAGTCCTGACACGTTTTATAAACTAGTCCTGACACGTTTTATAAACTAGTCCTGACACGTTTTATAAACTAGTCCTGACACGTTTTATAAACTAGTCCTGACACGTTTTATAAACTAGTCCTGACACGTTTTATAAACTAGTCCTGACACGTTTTATAAACTAGTCCTGACACGTTTTATAAACTAGTCCTGACACGTTTTATAAACTAGTCCTGACACGTTTTATAAACTAGTCCTGACACGTTTTATAAACTAGTCCTGACACGTTTTATAAACTAGTCCTGACACGTTTTATAAACTAGTCCTGACACATTTTATAAACTAGTCCTGACACGTTTTATAAACTAGTCCTGACACGTTTTATAAACTAGTCCTGACACGTTTTATAAACTAGTCCTGACACGTTTTATAAACTAGTCCTGACACATTTCAGAAACTAGTCCTGACAAGTTTTATAAACTAGTCCTGACACGTTTGAGTAACTAGTCCTGACACATTTCAGAAACTAGTCCTGACAAGTTTTATAAACTAGTCCTGACACGTTTTATAAACTAGTCCTGACACGTTTGAGTAACTAGTCCTGACACATTTCAGAAACTAGTCCTGACAAGTTTTATAAACTAGTCCTGACACATTTGAGTAACTAGTCCTGACACATTTTAGAAACTAGTCCTGAATCCTGACACACCTAATGTAAAAATAGTTCTGAAAATCAGGAAAATTCACGTTCTCACCTAATAAATTTTCCCCGTAAAAACTTGCAGTTGGCGCTTAGAGAATCAACTGAGTCCTAGCTGACATCACTCGCTACTTTTCACTGCGTCAACAGTTTGTCAGCAAATAATGAATAGTATCTTTCTACCGCCACGTTGTTGTACACTACAGCACAGCTAAGATAAACAGACCTTCTGCAGTTCAAATATTTATTTGGTCGCAAAAACCTACAGTATTAAGCGGGTTACAGTATTAATTTTACAGAAATATTGTGTATACAAATAGGCACTTGGTCATAATCACAGACGCTAGAATTACTAGATATACTTGTATCAATCCCAAATAAACTTGTGAAAAAAGTAGAGCGTCTACTCTTTGTCAGTAGTTTGTTTGCGCAGTGTCTTTTAAATATAATGTGGCAGCTAATTTTTTTCCTTCCTCTGGGTTTGCGGCCTCATTAAGCTTATAGGGTTAAGAATGAATAGCAAGCATTTAACTCGATGTACACTCGAGCGGGCAGCAGCGGGAAGGCCCCATCTGGCTCAGCCAATGAGAGAGGTCAAAGATAAACGGACGAAATTCAGTCTAGGGCAGGCCCAATCTGGCTCAGCCAATGAGAGAGGTCAAAGATAAACGGACGAAATTCAGTCTACGGCAGGCCCAATCTAGCTCAGCCAATGAGAGAGCAGTAAGGAGAAGAGGTCAAAGTCGGCCGCAAGCGGGCAAGGGGAAAGTCAAACTGTCTTATCAGCCTTTTCTCTTACTCGCTTATGCCTGGCAGTCTGGAGTCGGTAAGACAATTTATTTTAGGCACAAACGCAAATATCTACTGAAAAGAGTGGACCGTGTAGACGACCTCTTTTTTGCGAGTGAATATCTATAGCTCTTCTTGTATCTGTGGTCCTTGTTAAACATGCAGTGCAGTGTACATAAGCCAAGTTTTTTTCACAGATTTACATAGCAATAGAAAACTTTTTTTAAACTTTTTAGGCTTTTTCTTTGTATAACAAATATACTTTGCACAGATGAGTATAATCAGATAACACTTACAAACTTTAAAATGATTTTTGTTTCTTCTTATTTTCGAGTTCAATTATTGTTTATAATATTACTGCAAGTAGTTTACCTCTGGTGATGTGATTTAACAATACGTGTTTACCTCAAGTAATTCAAGTCTTCAAGTACTTACCTCTTACAAGAGTTAAATATCTCTGAGGATTATATAAGGGCAACTCATCAAAAAAGCTCTTTAGTTAGGTAGTTAGTTAGTTCTCTAGCATTCTTTCCAATCCAGATTTTAAAATTTTAAAAGTAGTTAAAGCAATAAACCTATGCGGTTAACAGTAGAAAGACCACGCTATTTTCCCCATGGGGAAAGACCATGGGGGTGTATTACAAATACACACAACCAATTTCACCATAGCTCGCAAACCGAATAACCAATTTTCGTAAAAGTCCACCATTTGGATCAAAATTCCCCCCCCTTTCCAACGAATTAACTTTCAAAGTCATCCGACGTCAGCATCGTCGAGATATTCAACGATTCTTGTCGAAGACACTGGTGGCAAGGACAACCAACACTACACTGTATAAACCTTTATGGTGAATCTATATTGGCTCAATAATCTGGGTCCATCTGTCGGAGAGGCCTTTCTTCTCAGCATCCCAGGAACCAGGGTCCCCTTCATCACCGTCTGGAGCATCGGCGGCGACCGTCAGGACCTTCAACAAAAGCATCCGATCGGCATCGCAGAGACGGCTGCGTTTCCAAAACTGAAACGGAAGAATCCTCTTCTGCATGCAACATTCAGTCAGCAGACATAATCGGTGAATGAAACGGATGATGGCGACCCTCTAGGCTGACCTGTAGACACACAGGCGACCTTCGGGACCTTCAACGGAGTGCCACCACGCGGCCCCGATGAGCTGACACCGCCAACGCCAACATCCTGCTCTTTCTATCAAGGCACCAAACCAGGCATGTTTGCATATTATACAATGCTTTTCCACCATGTTAAATTGGAGAGTTACAGATTACGATGTTGGGAGTGTTCGCTCGTCAGGGTCGCGTGGTGGCATTCCGTTGAAGGTGCCGGAGGTCGTCCAGACAGAGCTGAATGCTGAACATGGTGCAGGACCACTGTGTAATATGCAGACATGCCTGGTTTGGTGCCTTGACAGAAAATTCACGATGTTGGGGATGCCAGCTAGTCGGGGCCGCGTGGTGGCATTCCGTTGAAGGTGCCGGAGGTCGTCCAGACAGAGCTGAATGCTGAACATGGTGCAGGACCACTGTATAACATGCAGACATGCCTGGTTTGGTGCCTTGACAGAAAATTCACGATGTTGGGGATGCCAGCTAGTCGGGGCCGCATGGTGGCACTCCGTTGAAGGTCCCGAAGGTCGCTTGTATGTCTACAGGTCAACCTAGAGGGTCGCCGTCGTCCATTTCATTCACCGATTATGTCTGCTGACTGAACGCTGAATGCAGAAGAGGATTCTTCCATTTCAGTTTTGGGAACGCAGCCGTCTCTGCGATGCCGATCGGATGCTTTTTTTGAAGGTCCTGACGGTCGCCGCCGATGCTCCAGACAGTGATGAAGGGGACCCTGGTTCCTGGGATGCTGAGAAGAAAGGCCTTTACGACTTATATGCATAGTTTCCTGAGCCGACGTGGTTTCAAGATGAGATTTTGTGAACAGAAAAAATTTGCCAATGTTGGTGGTTTTTGCCACCGGACACCCCGAGGAGAATCGTTGAATATCTCAACGATGCCGATTTTTCGTGATTCTCAGAGTTGCTTCGTCGAATAGAGCGGAAAATTTTAGCCCGTGTTCTGGATTTTGATGGCAATTGGTTGAATATTCTCGGAGATCCAGACAAAAGAAAAATGTGTGTATTTGAAATACACCCCCATGGTCTTTCTACTGTTAACCGAAAGTCTCCACCATGATTTTGTCTATGGCACTTTAGGTTTTGACCATGGATGAATAACATAACAGGATCGCCAGAAGCTCGATTTTTTTGGTCCTAGCCATAGACAAGCACCAGCATCACAAGAAGCTCAGAATGCCGTACTTTCACACATAGACAAATAGCCGCTGCAGAAGCTGCAAACCTTTATTTATTAGTATTCTATTTTATGTCCAAGCACATGCTCGCAATATATGCAGGGTGAAAGTACGGAATTACTTTTTAAATCGCTTTCGACTCTTAAATATTATCGATCTGTTGCGCAAGAAACCGAATTTGATAAACCAGAAAGGTCAGTTGAAATTCAATATAGTTGAAGTTGACTTGCGAAAATGTTGCACAAAACAGGATGCATCTCTATACTGTCAACTGTTGTGCTCATCCTGCTCATGGAAGATGCCACTCTGACGTCTGCCTGCCCGAAAGGATTAAAGCGATTTAAGCAAGGTAAGTTGCTGCTGGTTCAGTACACTGCTCTGTCACTCCACAGACTCTTGTGTCACTCCACTGACTCCTGTGTTACTCTACTGACTCTTGTGTCACTCCACTGGCTCCTGTGTCACCCCGGCCACTGGCTCCTGTGTCACCCCGGCCACTGGCTCCTGTGTCACTCCACTGATTACTGTGTCACTGTACTGACTCCTGTGTCACTCCACTGATTACTATGTCACTCCATTGACTCCTGTGTCACTCCACTGACTCCTGTGTCACTCCACTGATTCATGTGTCACTCCACTGATTATGTGTCACTCCACTGATTACTATGTCACTCCATTGACTCCTGTGTCACTCCACTGACTCCTGTGTCACTCCACTGATTCATGTGTCACTCCACTGATTACTATGTCACTCCATTGACTCCTGTGTCACTCCACTGACTCTTGTGTCACTCCACTGATTCATGTGTCACTCCACTGATTACTATGTCACTCCACTGACTCCTGTGTCACTCCACTGATTGTTGTGTCACTCCACTGATTACTATGTCACTCCACTGACTCCTGTGTCACTCCACTGATTATTGTGTCACTCCACTGATTATTGTGTCACTCCACTGATTACTATGTCACTCCATTGACTCCTGTGTCACTCCACTGACTCCTGTGTCACTTCATTGACTCCTGTGTCACTCCACTGATTCATGTGTCACTCCACTGATTACTATGTCACTCCATTGACTCCTGTGTCACTCCACTGACTCCTGTGTCACTCCACTGATTCATGTGTCACTCCACTGATTACTATGTCACTCCATTGACTCCTGTGTCACTCCACTGACTCTTGTGTCACTCCACTGATTCATGTGTCACTCCACTGATTACTATGTCACTCCACTGACTCCTGTGTCACTCCACTGATTATTGTGTCACTCCACTGATTACTATGTCACTCCATTGACTCCTGTGTCACTCCACTGATTCATGTGTCACTCCACTGATTACTATGTCACTCCATTGACTCCTGTGTCACTCCACTGATTACTATGTCACTCCATTGACTCCTGTGTCACTCCATTGACTCCTGTGTCACTCCACTGATTACTGTGTTATTTGAATGCGTCCTGGGTGTCACTCCCTACTGGCTTTTCTACCATAAAATCATTCTACTTCTATCAATATTTCAAAGCTATCTTTAAACTTAGTGAACCAGTATTTTTATTTTTCAGCGCCTCGTACAAATAATTTGGGCAGCCATAAAGTTATGAAAAATTTCAATAAAGGTAATTTCTTTTGCATATCTTGAGAAAACGTGTCTAACTCTAGTTCAAAATCCTAACTAGTTTTAGCGACACCCTACTTAATCCGCCTGACATCTTCACTAATTGCACCGACACCCTTAATTTTGTTTTCCTGCAGCCCACAAAGCCCGGTTGGCTGAGAACGCCGCTAAAGCCAAGGCCTTCAAAAAAAGTGAGACAGCTGGGGCTATTTGCGATTTCAAGACTTGATTCCTCAAAAACTAGAACCGGCACACAAATCCCCTGACACACCACTCACCTGACACACCACTCACCTAACACACCACTCACCTGACACACCACTCACCTGACACACCACTCACCTGACACACCGCTCACCTGACACACCGCTCACCTGACACACCACTCACCTGACACACCACTCACCTGACACACCACTTATCTGACAAACTGCTCGGGTAACACAGCTCACCTTTGCCTACCAAAATTTCAGCTCAAAAGGCGAAGAACCTCCAGAATGTGGGCAGTGCCAAAGCAATGAAAACTTTTAAAGATGGTAAATTTTTTTTCATTAGAGTCTATCGCATACAGTTTGTCTTTATTGCATACTAAACTGCATCGTAAAAGTAAAAACTCGGAAAATAAAATCATTACAGCTTCGAAGGCCCGTGATGATGCAAACAAAGCTTCTTCAAAAGCATTTAAAACCTGTGAGTGCTTCTGCTGCTGACCGCACTGACACCCTACTGACCGCACTGACACCCTACTGACTGCACTGACACCCCACTGACTGCACTGACACCCTACTGACTGCACTGACTGCACTGACACCTCACTGACTGCACTGACTGCACTGACTGCACTGACACCCTACTGACTGCACTGACACCCCACTGACTGCACTGACTGCACTGACACCCTACTGACTTCACTGACACCCCACTGACTGCACTGACACCCTACTGACTTCACTGACACCCCACTGACACCCCACTGACTGCACTGACACCCTACTGACTGCACTGACACCTCACTGACACCCCACTGACTGCACGGCAACCATTTTGTTGGAACTTCGCATTATTCACTGACCTAAAATAACTCTTACAGCTCAGGACAGTCTCCACATTGTAACGTAATGCAGCTGAGCAATCAGGGGGCAACCCAATGTGCTGTGGACCTGTCAATCATCAGAGACTGTCAAAGTTAATTACTCACTCTAGCAGACTGACACTACCCTCTGATATCCAACCGGCAGTAAATGCTGAGGTTTCAATTTTTTACTATATCAAATAAGATAGAAGACGAAGTTAGTTAAAATGCATGATATACTACTGTATTGAGAATATAACCTATTCTAAAGTATCAAAGTAGTAAACTGCTTTTTTCATTAAGTTTCCCTACAAAAGTAGCAATGGTGTGCGAACCCCAGTAACGCTTGCAAAAGTAAACAAAAGTACAAAGTACCCGATGCGGCACTTTGAGTCTGTAATATGTGGTTTTTGTCAGTTTTTATTAATGCAATTGGCTTCATGTCAATTTGGCAATATTGATTAATTTTCTACTTTTTTCAACGGTAAGTTAAAAAAGATGTAAATTTTAACTACTCTACTTGCTAGTAGAAATGCACGCAATATCCGAGTTTTTTTTGTAGAATTTTTCTGTCTATGGTTTAAGCTGAGAAATTTCTTCTGCTTCAGCAAACAGATCTAGTAAGGTTCCTACATTTTATGCTTGTGAACAAGATCGAGCTAGATCAAAGATCACTAATTGGCACAATGAGTCTACTATTAAAGCTTCTTCCGCTATTCTGCCTTGTCCTGCTGTCAATCATCGCTGAAGAGTCGGATGCTTGCCATAGGCGATTGCTGAAAGTCACTGCGAAACCGAGTGAGTGCCGATTGTAAATATTTTTCTAACTGAATAACTCATTTCTGCTCTGCCTTGCTTGCTATAAAGATCGATTCGAAAAATTCACCCTGTTACCCCCAATAATACCCTGCTGTTTCTCACGATACCCCAATAATACCCTGCTGTTTCTCCCCGATACCCCCCAATAATACCCTGCTGTTTTCCTCGATACCCCCCAATAATACCCTGCTGTTTCCCTCGATACCCCCAATAATACCCTGCTGTTTCCCCCCGATACCCCCAATAATACCCTGCTGTTTCTCTCGATACCCCCAATAATACCCTGCTGTTTCCCCCGATACCCCCAATAATACCCTGCTGTTTCCCTCGATACCCCCAATAATACCCTGCTGTTTCCCTCGATACCCCCAATAATACCCTGCTGTTTCCCTCGATACCCCCAATAATACCCTGCTGTTTCCCTCGATACCCCCAATAATACCCTGCTGTTTCCCTCGATACCCCCAATAATACCCTGTTGTTTCCCCCCGATACCCCAATAATACCCTGTTGTTTCCCCAATAATAATTGTTTACACCTGTCCTAACGGGCAGATGTGCAACCGACAGCTCAGCCGCAGCTATTGCGCGGCGCATCTGAAGGCAGCGTACGGCTGTTCAGTCCAAGGAGGATTGGGGGGGGTCCCCTCACACACCCTTAATTACCCCAGCTAATGCTGGCACCCATTTTACAGCTGGGTGAACTGGAGCAATATTTATGCTGAGTTAAGTGTCTTGCTCAAGGGCTAAAACTGTTCCAAATGGGTCGAGAATCGAACCGCCGACCTTTCAGTCGTGAGTCCGACACTCGATCAAACCACTTGGCTACAACCCCAATAACAATGGTTCATAATACCCCAATAATATGCAAAAGGTTATAAATTAAGTCTCAACCGAGTGTCATACTGCATCAGGAAATCTCCACTGCAGCTGCCTCTGTATAACCCATCGATCTTCAGAGCTGAGGTTCAAGCTGAAAGGCAAGGCGAAGCCGAAACGGGTGCCACCGCCGCGTCCGCCGCCACCGAAGCCGCGGCCGCCGCCACAGCCGATGGTTCCCGCTCGGATGGGGCCGAAGTCGAGACAGCCGCCAGCCGGTCACGTGCCCCGGCCGATGAAGCTGGCCAAGACTTAATGCTCTGGAACCTTCTGTATACAATGTGCATGTACATAGGCGCTTTTATACAGAACTTAAATTGAGGAGTACTGTGTGTACTTTTTTCTAGCCTTTATTACACTAATTTTACCTATACTGTGTACCAATTTCTATTTTTTATATTTTTCTTTATATTTTGTTTTACTTTTTTACACTTGCAGCAGGTGGCAATTTCAGTGAGAAAGCACTGATCGATGTGTAAACTTTTATACATTTTTCATGTATGTACATGTACTGTAGAATGTTGTTTTAAATTTATTTGCAGTTACGTAATGGCCGACTGACAAAACATGGCGAATCTAATAAATATACATGAGTCTTATAGCCTATGCCTAATGCTATTCATATACATTATGTACGTGTAGTTTGTTTTTTGAGGTTTGTCGTGAAAACGACTATAAATGCATTTACGGAGATAGTAGAAGGCTTTTCTTTTTCAACACAAAAATTGCTTTTAATACAAGAGACCCAATGTTTATCTTTTGATATTATATATACTTACTTTTTATTATAGCTCTATATTGATAGTCATAAAGCTTTTCGTATAGAAAATACTAATTCTATGTTTATATAATAAAAAATTTACGTACAATATTGCACATGTACAGTGTATAACACATGCCTATAAATCATAAAAATAGCACAGGTGATCTCATTGGTTTAAATGAATCTATATTATCATTCTCAGCTTGATGACTAGTAAAAAATGGGTAACAGAATGATATAATGAGCTCTCAAAATCAATGAGTCGAGTTGTTTCCATTTTCTAAGATGATTTTACGCATAGCACTGAATGGGAGTTTTATCTGTGTCGCGTTCTTTTGTACTTCAGCACCTGTGTACATGTATATTGTGAAGTCCGAAAGGAAAACTACGTAAAAATATAAAGATTAGGTCGATCTATTAGGTAGACTTTAGTAGACGAGAAACGTCCTTACTTCTGATATATAAAATATACACTCATTCAATTTTTCCTAGGTTTTGACTATCCATTCATCAAGAGTTGTCCGGGCCACTAAAATCATGACAGGTAAATAAGTTTTAACAAAAGTTACCAGTTATATATTTGCTTGTGGTTGATCACAGATTTTTTACTAAACAAATCATGTTGAAAGCTGAAATTCACTTGAACAAAAATTTAATTCAGATAAGTATTTGTTCATTGCTAATACATCAATGTTTGATTCACTGTTTTAACTTTTAAAACATTCACCAATTTTACGGTAGCTATTACCTACACTATTTGTCACTGTACGCGATTTGATAGTCAAATGAATTATTAAGTTCTGTAAAATTATAAAATAACATTGTCACAGTATGGAGCTTAGTAGGCAGCGTAAAGTCCAGTTATATTCAGATAATTTAACGGATTTTTGTAAAGACAATCAGCTATATCTGGACCTTCTGAAGGATCATGTCGACGAACTTGAGAAGATGAAAGAATATGACGAAACTATTAAGCAATCTCAGAGTGAGTACTTTCTAATGGTAACTCCCCTGTTGCTATGTAGTATATTTTTTATTGAATTTGCAGGTGCTTTCAATCTTTCACAAATACTGATAAACCTAAATCTCATCTTGACAAATTTAGTTATCATCTATAATTTGTCTCAAAAGAAGGTTATTTCTTAGGAGAAATAAGAAGTTTCTGCATATCCTTAATTAATTATACTTAACTGGTGTGAATGATGATATATAGCTTCACATTAAATTTTTATTTTTGGCTCTAAAAAATAACAGTTTAGTCTGTCCAATACAAAATGAATTTCAATAATGGTTTAATGTTCCATAAAGTTAAATTATTGTTTTGGTTGAGATTGAAAATATTACTAATGACAGATAAGATGACTCAAATACATTATTGATATACATATGAATTCGTAATCTATAATTTTTTATAAATTATTCGCTATGCCAAAACATAATAATTTTTTTCAATTTTTGTGTCAATTATCAAAATATATTTATTTTGTGTCATTCAAAACAAAATAAAACATTTTAGCCGACGGAGAAATCCACCGGCTGGCCAAGTCGTCCGATCCGCGAAACTTGGCGGTGATGTTCACCCGTATGGAGCCCGACAGCAACGGCCGCCTGTTCACCGCGCCGGCCAGGCCTGGCGAGTACGAGGACGGCCTACCGGCGCGCCGATACGAGGGTGACTGGGGGATTTTCATGCCTTTTTTATTTTCATTTAACGGGGTGTAGCTACAGAGGGGGCGAAAGCTATCGTTAAGAATGACATCTACAACCATATTTCATATTTCCATATTGAATCAAATGAAGTAAAATTGACTCCAAATATTTCCTTTCAGAGAATCCATTCTGTTATCTTTGCTCGACAATGGAACAGCATAAAAAACACATCATGAAAACTGAGGTAAGATAGAAAGCATATTTCTGCATTATTGTTTTTTCATTTTTTAACGGCAGGTAAAAAGTAGGAATGTGCCTGCTTCAGGACGTTAGAATACTCGTAGCACCAGGGGCTTTAGCACCAAGGGCTTTAGCACCAAGGACGCTACTGCAAGGTGGCGGCACCTTAAGCTTCAGGGGTGCGTGACTCCTCTGCCCCATCAAGCTAGTTGTGGGCTATGGTAAAAGAATGATAAGAAAAGCTAATTTTCGGCACTGCACGTCCAATCACGTTACCCTAATTCGGCAGAAGAAAATCCACGGAAAGAAACGAATTCCTTATGAAGCGCCGGCCCCGTTCGTGCCACCGAAACCGCCGCCGCCAAAACCAGAGAGCAAAGAGTGCCTCTACAGGGTCATGGTGAAAACTGGCACGGATATTAAGGCTGCCTGCTCTGCTCCAGTGAGTCAGTCTGTTTTTTAGATCTAGTCTCTAAATGTACAGTATCTTTTGAATCTCGTCTCTAAATGTACAGTATCTTTTAAATCTCGTCTCCAAATGTACACTGTCTTTTAAATCTCGTCTCTAAATGTACAGTGTCTTTTAAATCTCGTCTCCAAATGTACAGTCTTAAATCTCGTCTCCAACTGTACAGTGTCTTTTCTAACCCTTCCCTGCCGAGTGTACGCTAGCCATCGCCGCCCCTCTCTGCCCATCCACCGCCCCTCTGCCTCAGGTTTATATTACCCTCCGCGGCGAAGATGACACTCTAAGCCGGAGCCGCCTCACCAAAAAGTTCGGCTCGTTGGCATTCTTTTTCGACAGTGGCAGCACGGAGGTGTTCCACATCCGTGGGCCCCGGATCGGCCGCCTGTCGGACATGACGCTTGCCATTGAGCCACCTGAAGAAGCGACGGCAGCGGCTGCTACAGCTTCGAGTAGACTGCCAGCTGCAGATCAGGTCAAGCCAAAGAAGCATCGATATCGTTGGCTAATTGAGACGGTAAGTAAATTGTTTTTTGAAGCTGGTTTACAAACTAGTAGAATATTTCTGATTTTAAAGTTTCAATAATTTCAGGCGTTTGTTTTGTGAAGTGTCTAGCTTGTGAATTCTTAGTTCGTGAATGGTAAATTTTGTGAATTGTGTAGTTTGTGAACTATGCAGTTTGTGAATTGTGTAGTTTGTGAACTATGCACTTTGTTAATTGTGTAGTTTGTGCATTGTGTAGCTTGTGAATTGTGTAGTTTGTGAATCGTGTAGTTTGTGAAATATGCAGTTTGTGAAATATGAGTTTTTAAAGCATTTAGTTTGTCAAGGCGCCCCATTGCCAACTCCTAATTAACCGCAGGTGAGCGTCAGAGACTACAGCCTGGGCATGGAGTACCACTTCAACGTGAACAACTGGCTGAAATCTGGTCGGAGGGACCGGGTTCGACTCCCGCCTACAACCAGCGCTAAAAGTTTGGCTCAAGCCGGGCGCGGCATTCTGGTCACGACTTACACTGGCCGGAAGGCGACTTCCGGCACTGACTGTCGAGTGTACATCAGCCTGATGGGCGCCAAAGGGTCGCGAGGTCGTCACGAACTTCGGCGACCTGTCGAAGAGGGCGGCAGTAGTGACGGTGGCCGCAATATTTTTCAGCCCGGCAGCAAAGATGTATTCGAATTGTACGTCGAAGACTTTGGCGATCTCAAGGGAATCAGGTAAGAAAAAGACACTTCCGGTGTCTTATATATGACCCATCGGCTTTATACTTCCGGTGTCTTTATGATCCTTCAGCTTTACTTTAGGTGTCTTTCAAAGCAATTCCTTTAACTTATTTTTTCGGTTAAATTTTCAGATTGGAATTGGACACCCGCAATCCTCGATCGTCGGACAAGTTCGATAAAAAGGACAAGATGAACAGGTTAGGCTTTAAACTTGACACTTGCGTGAGTACTGAAGTACTTGAATACTTGAATACTTAGGTACGTGAGTACTTTCGTACTTTTGTACTTGATTACTTGTGTACGTGAGTACTTTTGTACTTTAGTACTTGAATACTTAGGTACTTAAGTACTTTTGTACTTTTGTACTTGATTACTTGGGTACGTGAGTATTTTTGTACTTTAGTACTTGAGTACTTAGGTACGTGAGTACTTTTGTACTTTACTACTTAAGTACTTGGGTACGTGAGTTACTTGAGTACTTGAGTATTTGTGTACTTGGGCACTTGACTGCTAGTTTATATGTAACGAAAGCATATGGAACAAACTCTTGTTCACTTTTTTATTTTTAAGATCGAGCGAAAGTTCTCGTACCTGGTTTGTCGATCAGGTGATAGTGAAGGACATCAAGACTGGTCAGAAATGGCTTTTTACTGTCTCCGAGTGGCTTAATGAGGAGACGCCAATGAGGGAGGTTTGGACTGTCAAAGATGTTCACGATGGAGTGGGTGAGTGGGAGAACACCTGGACTAGGAGAGATAAGCAGGTGGACAACACCTGGACAAGTGCGCTTGCCTGACTCTACTCTTTCAGGCTCCGTGTACACCCAGACAACGCTTTACCAAATTGTAACAAAGACTGGCAAGAAGAATTTCGCGGGCACCGACTCTACCATTTACATGTCTTTGTTTGACAAAGCCGGTCGCAGGTGTGACATCGAGCTGAGGGATGAGGACAAAAGCAGATTCGAGAAAGGCCAAACTGACACAATGAATGAGGTGAGATCTGTCGAAATTTTCCTTTCGTTAAGCCTTTAATTGTCGATTTCTCATCGTGTGAATTAGAACACAACATACGCGCTGGTTTGAAACACAGATACTAAAATAACTAATGGGCCTTTCAGTTCAGTAGCAAAGAAGAATACATAAGCTTTTTTATAAACACGCTCGTAAAGGCAGCTGAAATGACTTTGATAAGTTTAGAAGGCCAAGCTTGCAGGCGTAAACAACTTGCTAATTGGTTCAGCCAAATGTACATTGGCCACTGAAATGTACATGGCAGCTTTAGGCTGGAATTCCGAGAAAGGCAATAAAAATTGGGGTGGGGCGGGGGTAGTGTGGAAAGACGCGGTTGGAGGGTTTAAGCTGGGGGTGAGAACCAATAAATGAGCCTTGGCTTTAGAATACGACATTAAAATGCCTCTGATTACCACAACTGAAAGTAGCTTATACGCAAATGTGCTGAGTGGCCTATCTAGATTTTTAGCATCTGTGGTTTGAAATGATTTTTCTGAAAGTAAAAAAGGTCAAAAATGATTTACTCAGTAGTGTAAATGAAAATTTATCCTATTTGGCTGATGTGTTTTACCGTCTTGCTACTAGTAGTTTATCGTTGAAACCATCGACTGGATTTAAACGTAAATCAGCAGGGACCAGCTTGTGCTTTGAGACACCAGCTAACCATGGTAAACTAAAATTCTTGCAGATTTTTCACGCTTGAGACCGTTGTCTCTTTTTAAATGTGTGGTGATGGGGCTCAAGGGCTCGGTACTTTCGTGCCCCTTTCCCAGACCCGGGTTCGCGCACTGACCCCGGCTGCGGTCCTCCACTGACACGCGTACGACGCACGACAGCCTACAGACTCGCGTACGACGCAGAGCTGCTTGGGGTGGGACCGGCGTACGACGCACTTAATCCCCCTAAGGTGCCTAGTACAGATGCAGACCCAAATGACTTGCAAATTGGAAGGCTTACCAGCCGCGATTTCGGTCGTACAACAAGACACAGCGCCGTCAGAGCAGTGGTACTCGTAGTATTGATCGATATTCTTTTAATTGTATTTGTATCGCAATTAACGCTGGCACTATCACCGGGGAGCCACGAAGACGACGAGAATGGGGTCTCAAGGGGGTCCGAATAAATAGCCAGCAAACTGGGGGTTGAGGGCGCGGGATAAAGGCAGAAAAGGGGGCTTAGACATCAGCATAGGAAAAACAAACATAAGCCGTACCAGCCAATCGCCGGGGCGCAGCACGGCAGACTGGGACTGGCAGCCAATCACAAACAGGGGCGGGGCAGCAAAGCTAACAAAAGAATGGGGCGGGGTCGCACGGGGCGCACACAGAGCAAGGGGGGGGGTTTGACTAAACGGAAAAGGCCTAGGCAGGGAGGGGGGGTACGCACGCGCAGAAGTACAGGTGGGTGAGTCAGAAAATATCTGAGTAGGGGGGAGAGGACGGCCGACTGGACCGGCGTAGCAAAGTAGCAAAAAAATACACACAGTCATAATAACACATTCATGACAAATGCATGTACACAATGCATTAGTTATGTATAGATGTAATCATCTAACCTATTATCAAAACAATTATTTAAGTAGCTATTAAGAGTTTGTTTTTTAGTTAGAGACAGGTTGCTGTGTGCACCCTCCTGCACTTTAGACGACATTGTCACACAGCCGGCGAGAGGCATTGCTGCCCATTCCACTGACTTCCCTGAGCAGGCACACAAGCGCGCCGATACGTACGGCATTTAGACTTCACTGTGCCTTTGGGTTTGATCCTCAAGGGCGTTAATTGCACGAGCAGAGCCAAGCCGAGATTCCAATTTAGTCTCAGATTAATGTGACAGCACTTGGAATCGAGCCTGGGCCGCTGGCACACCAGAGCCTCGTAGACTCTGACGTTTTAGTTGACTCCTGTTTGGCTCCGTGCCGCCCTGATCTCCAGGCTACGCTGCATACCGATAAAAATATCTGAATTCTATTTTTCGAGAACCGCATTTCATGCAAGCTCTGAGCACAGGAGCCATTGAAAATGCTTTAGATGCGCAGCTCACTAAGAGACAGGGACGCCCACCAAGAGACAGTGGCGCCCACCAAGAGACAGTGGCGCCCACCAAGAGACAGTGGCGCCCACCAAGAGACAGTGGCGCCCACCAAGAGACAGTGGCGCCCACCAAGAGACAGTGGCGCCCACCAAGAGACAGTGGCGCCCACCAAGAGACAGTGGCGCCCACCAAGAGACAGTGGCGCCCACCAAAAGACAGTGGCGCCCACCAAGAGACAGGGGCGCCCACCAAGAGACAGTGGCGCCCACCAAGAGACAGTGGCGCCCACCAAAAGACAGTGGCGCCCACCAAGAGACAGGGGCGCCCACCAAGAGACAGTGGCGCCCACCAAAAGACAGGGACGCCCACCAAGAGACAGTGGCGCCCACCAAAAGACAGGGACGCCCACCAAGAGACAGTGGCGCCCACCAAGAGACAGTGGCGCCCACCAAGAGACAGTGGCGCCCACCAAGAGACAGTGGCGCCCACCAAGAGACAGTGGCGCCCACCAAGAGACAGTGGCGCCCACCAAGAGACAGTGGCGCCCACCAAAAGACAGTGGCGCCCACCAAGAGACAGTGGCGCCCACCAAGAGACAGTGGCGCCCACCAAGAGACAGTGGCGCCCACCAAAAGACAGTGGCGCCCACCAAGAGACAGGGGCGCCCACCAAGAGACAGTGGCGCCCACCAAAAGACAGGGACGCCCACCAAGAGACAGTGGCGCCCACCAAAAGACAGGGACGCCCACCAAGAGACAGTGGCGCCCACCAAGAGACAGTGGCGCCCACCAAGAGACAGTGGCGCCCACCAAGAGACAGGGGCGCCCACCAGAGACAGTTATGTGAAAGATTAAATTTAGACTACTGAGAAAAGTAGACGAATAGAGATTTGAATCGTAGAATCTCTCACATAGCCCCAAAAGTGTCGCCATAGAGGAAACATCTATCTGTGTTCACACTGAGAGTGGTGGGAGAGAACGATGGCTATGGCTGGCTGATGAAGGCAAACAAGCCAGAAATCAGGTTTCAGTGTACCTGCGCGAGCTAGGTTCGAACCTCACTTTTTGTGGGTTTTCACGAGTTAAAATGATACAAAGTTTTTGTAACACCGGTCATATATTCAAACTATTAGGCATACAAAAACTCACACAGAGTGCACAGCACGCCATGAGAACCATGAGCACTTTCCTAGAATGGCAAAAGGATTTTACAAGTACATAAGTTGCATCACATGAGTTAATTTTAAATTAGTTAAAGTGTCATTAGTGCGCGCATTCTTCGGTTTTATAACACCTGCCTAAAACCCCCCTTCCATGCAGACCGCTCGAGTGATTGACACGCCAGTGAAGTTGAAGGTGTCCATCTCTGGCAAAGGTATCGCTCCGGACTGGTACATGGACGGGGTGAGAAAAATGCCTTTACTTACTATAGCAGTTGGGTGAATATTATGAATTATTACTCAATTACAATTTATTATAAATTAAATATGAATTACCGCGATTCTTTTTTCTATATTCGCCATTCAACAGAAGGTAACTTTTTACTATGAAGTGTTAAGCTCTTCAATCTTACTACTTATTATAGTAGCTGCTTTCAAGTATTTAACTATCAAGCAATCGCTCATTTGCCTACCTCTTTTGTGTTGTACTATGCAAGACTGTTTTTTCGGAGCAGTGGCACAATGGCACAGTTAGTTAAAAGAGGTTCAAGATGTTTGACTGTCAAAACTTTACTCTTACTCGAACCCAAACCGAAGCCCGAACCCGAACCCAAACCCAAGCCCAAACCCAAACCCAAACCCGAGCCCAAACCTGAACCCAAACCCAAACCCTAACCCAAACTCAAACCCGAACCCAAACCTGAACTCAAACCCAAACCCGAACCCAAGCCCAAACCCAAACCCAAACCCAAACCCAAACCCGAACCTGCACCCGAACCTGAACCCAAACTCAAACTCAAACCCAAACCCAAACCCAAACCCAAACCCAAACTCAAACTCAAACCCAAACCCAAACCCAAACCCAAACCCAAACCCAAACTCAAACTCAAACCCAAACCCAAACCCGAACCCAAACCCAAACCCAAACCCGAACTCAAGCCCAAACCCAAACCCAAACCCAAACCCAAACCCAAACCCAAAACCCAAACCCAAACCCAAAACCCAAACCCAAACCCTAACCCAAACTCAAACCCAAACCCAAACCCAAACCCGAACCCAAACCCAAACCCAAACCCGAACTCAAGCCCAAACCCAAACCCAAACCCAAACCCAAACCCAAACCCAAAACCCAAACCCAAACCCAAAACCCAAACCCAAACCCTAACCCAAACTCAAACCCGAACCCAAACCTGAACTCAAACCCAAAACCGAACCCAAGCCCAAACCCAAACCCAAACCCAAACCCAAACCCGAACCTGCACCCGAACCTGAACCCAAACTCAAACCCAAACCCAAACCCGAACCCAAACCCAAACCCAAACCCGAACTCAAACCCAAACCCAAACCCAAACCCAAACCCAAACCCAAACCCAAACCCAAAACCCAAACCCAAACCCAAAACCAAACCAAAACCGGAACCCGAACCTGAACCCCAAATCAAATAACAAACCGAACCCAAACCCAGACAAAAACTCATGCGAAAATTGGTTTTGCAGCGACAAATAATGTTGAATAATTTAGAAATTTTCCCTCTCTACGAGTGTTTAGAATGTCTACTTTCAGTAGCTTAAAAAACCCGGCCCGTGATATTTAGACATTGGCAGAGCCACTGTATTACTCATACAGCTCTAACCTTAAAAGAGAAGGCTTAATTAATATAGCAGAACAGGTAACATCCGTAGTGCTGCACAGGTGGACCCAGAAGTTTCTGAGCAGCAAATTTTTTTTGATAAGCCGCTGTCTGTCGTATTTTAATTAGATATTGTGTTTTATGAAATGTTGTAAATCACCCAGATCATTTGAAAAAGAAAAAGCTGGCCTTGCTTCTCTTGCTTTTCATTTTCATATCTCTGTCAATGTTGTTGTGGGGTTGGTAGCCCAGTACTGAGAGAGTCGGACTCATGACTGAAAGGTCAGGAACAATTTGTGTCCTTGAGCAAGACACTTGACTCTGCTGTAAAATGGGTGCCAGCATTAGCTGGGGGTAATTGAGGGTGTGTGTGGCGACCCCCCAGTCCTTGGACTGAACAGCCGTACGCAGCCTTCAGATGCGCCGCGCAATAGCTGCGGCTGAGCTGTCGGTTGCACATCTTCCCATTACGGCAGGTGTAATCAATTGTTATTGCGATAATGATGCACTTTACGAAATGTTATCCCCCCAAATCCTGAAACTCCCAGATCGTAGTGACCAAGTACCTGGTGATGGAGGAGATTCTGCAGCACCTGCAGCGGCTGCAGTTCTCCAACAAGATGCCAGACGGGCTGACCCAGGACAAGGGCAAAATCCTGTTCGAGAACGCCGACGCAAGAGAGAAGCAACGTAAAAAGCAGAGACTGGAGGACAGGAGCGGCGCCAAGAAGGGCAAGCGGAGGAGGTCGGACGAAGAGGCCGAGGACTCCGTCGATGCCAGCGCCGGGTTTTTCGGTCGCAGCCGCCGCCGCGCCAGCCTGAAGAGCTCAGATCAGCCCAGCGACAGCGAGGACAGCGACGCAACGGGCTCTGATAAGACCAGCTCAGCGTCCGACGGAGAGTCGGTGGACTCCGTGAAGTCGCACGACGACTTCGATCCGAACCACGGCTCGGTGAAGCTGCCCTACGCCGTGCAGGTGACGTTCGTGCCGCAGTCCAAGGACCAGGCCTGGCTGAAGAAGGACAAGACGGTGGAGCTGCCGGCGTCGGACTCCGGCAAGCTGCTTTACCGTCAGCTGCGATTGTGCAGTGACAATGAGAATTTCGAACGAATCAGCAAAGAGCTGCTCGAGAAGCAGAAAGCCGAAGAGGAGAAGAAAAAGAAGCAGCAGGAGAAGAAACGGAAACGATTGGAGGAGCAGCAGAAGCAGAGCCGAGCTGCTGCGGCTGCCAAGAAGAAATCAAAATCAGCTCGAGGCCGCGCTGCTTCCTCAGACTCTTCGAGTTCGTCAACTTCGTCTTCAGACGACGAGCGCAGCAAGAAAAGACGTCCGGTTGGCAAGACTCCGCCGAGCGGCGCCAGCCGAAAGGTTGCATCGCCAGGCCGTCAGGCGGGCCGGCTAGCGACTTCTGACAGCGAGAGCTCGCTGGACGCGTTCGGCAAGCCGAAGCTGCGCTCGAAGGCTGCAGAGAGCTACAAAAAGCTGACAGGCGAGGAGAAGAGAACTGGCAAGGGGTTGGACGACTCCTCAAAACGACCTACCAAATCATCCGAGGACCAGAAGCGCAGTCCAAGAACTCTGAACAGCGACAAAAGCCAGTCGGATCGCCGCGGGCTCCAAGGGGCAGAAAAAAAGCCCTCAGCGCCGCCGCCAGAGAAGAAGTTTGGTGGAAGCTTCGACATCAGACGTGCCGACAGGTTGCAAACGGACGAGTTCAACAGGAGCAAAGACAAAAGTCCTGCGTCAGATTCCGCCAGGCGACTGGGCCGCAACCTTGACTCCGGCAAAGATCGGACCACCGCGCAGGACCCCGAAAAAGATCTGAAAAGGAGCCCTCGAGAGTTTGATCGGCTGAGTGGCCTCGGCGCTTCCGACAAGGCCCAAGAGAGGAAGAGCCCGCTAGATCTTGAGACTGGTCGTAGTCGCTTGAGCAGAGACTTTGATGGGTCAGAATCAAGCAGAGGTCGGAGCGGAGCCGACTTTGACAGGTCGGACTTGAGCAGAGGCCGGAGCGGAGCCGACTTCGACAGGTCGGGCTTGAGCAGCGGCCGTAGCGGAGCCGACTTCGACAGATCGGGCTTGAGCAGCGGCCGGAGCGGAGCCGACTTCGACAGGTCGGACTTGAGCAGAAGAGGTCGGAGCGGAGCCGACTTCGACAGGTCGGATTTGAGCAGAGGTCGGAGCGGAGCCGACTTTGACAGTCGTCGCCGCGATCGCCTCGGTGGCGGCGTGGCTGCAGCGGCATCCGCCGCCGACCAACCGCGCATCGTGGTGACGGCCACGGACGGCAGGCAGGGCGATCCGGTGGTTGGCAAGTCCGGCGGCGGACGACTTCGACAGCGCAGTTTTGAGCTTCCTTGAAACTGCTTCTTTGAGCGCGTTATATTTTTTTTCAAAGCAGAATTTCTTTGAAATTTGTGTGCGCAACGACACTCGTGAATAAATAAATAACTAATGCTTATTTACTTACGTAGCTTCTCTTAAGTCACAGTTTTTCTGACACACTCTTGCGCGATATGTATGGACCTATCTGTTAACCACATACTTCCTTATCTTTGCTATGTGCCTACTATATGTTATACACAGCCTCCGAGAATTAATAAACAAACAATCTTCAACTGACTTGACGCTTAAACGTTTCTAAACGAATCATACATTTGTTATCTACAAGCGTATTAACAACTGTCGTAGTTTGAACGAAGCTGTCGGCAGAGTTTCGTTCAAAACTGCGGTAAAGTGCAACAACGCTAGCTCTAGCTAGCAGCCACTACCACATGTCCCCGTCTGCAACGGAAGACGATGGATAACGACGTCCGCAAGACAGTCAAACAAACAAACTTTAAGAACTAGCTAGTAAACTTCGCAAAGTCAGTGAAATAACGCGATCACGGCTTACTCAGTCTGAGCCTACGGCACAAGGCGATTTGGGGGATTCCTCACCCTAGTGCAGGGGTCGGCAACCTTTTTCCACTTGAGGGCCCGATGAGGTTTTCAGTTCAAGACCACGGGCCACAGGTCGTCCCCCGATTACTTCGCCCCCCCCCCTGGGTCTTTCTTTACCCTAAAAAATCTGCCCTCTGGGTCTTTACCTCCAAAATCTGCCCCATGGGTCTTTACCCTCCAGAATCCGCCCCATGGGTCTTTACCCTCCAGAATCCGCCCCATGGGTCTTTACCCTCCAGAATCCGCCCCATGGGTCTTTACCCTCCAGAATCCGCCCCGTCGGTCTTTACCTTCCAGAATCCGCCCTCTGGGTCTTTACCCTCCAAAATCTGCCCCCCCTGGGCCTTTACCCCCCCCCATACCATATTCGAAAGTTTGAACTGATGTGCTGTCTGTCTAGAGTTTGTAAACAGCCACTTACACGATCAGTTTGGGTCTCATTGTTAACTAATTTGTTATTAAAGTTGGCAATTAAGGAAAGAAATTTCCCATTATTAGTGCACAAAACTTTTGTAGGAGAAACAATGAAGTTACAATAAAGGTGCGGGCCGGATTGTAATAATTAAGATTAAGGAAGTTCGCGGGCCGCATAGAAAGTCTTTGCGGGCCGGATCTGGCCCGCGGGCCGGAGGTTGCCGACCCCTGCCCTAGTGATTCTTCTTGTCGGAGCGATCTCTGGGGGAATCTCAGGCATGTTAGTTTGTGGTTGTTGGTGAACTTTTCTTCCTCATCGGCTTCAGAGGCAGGAGCCAGCGGGCCGAATTGATTGTTTGAAGCCAGGTGTAGTTTGGCGCCCGTCAGTAGCCAGGAGGTGTTGCGCCCTTGTGACATCAGCTCGAGACATCAGCTCGAGAGCTGGTGGTGTCACCGTTGGCCTTGAACTGCACCGGGTCGCCCTGCTGGAAGGTGGAGACCACCGGAACCCGAAGTCGCCGTCCTAGCACGAGCTCGGCAGGGGTTCGTCCGCGTGAAGTTAAAGAATTGCGATGATGTAGCAGAGCCCTCTGCAAAAAAGCGATAAAGCTGCCATGTGTTAGACGCTGGGTCCATGCCTGCAAGGCTTTCTTGACAGTCTGGACGGCTCGCTCAGCTGCACCATTAGATTGAGGGGAATATGGAGGGCTCTCCATCTTACGAGCACCATTCTTTTCCAACCAGGCGAGTAGTGGAGCTGAGGTGAACGAGCTGGTCCGAAACAACCAGCTCCGGAACACCAAAGCGAGTAAAAACCGTTTGCAGCGAGTTGATGACGCTGTCTGCTGATCTGTCCTTTGTGGGGAAAGCTTCTATCCAGCCCGAGTACGCATCAACCACGATGAGAATGTTGCCAACGGCTGGTACAAAAGCCCAGTCCATGTGCACTCTTTGAAATGGAGCGGTGGCAGGTGGCCAAGTGTCCCGAGTTTTTTGTCGACGAGGTCTTAACTGAGTGCATGCCTGGCATTGATGAACGAATCGCTCCACGTCCCTCTGCATACCGGGCCACCAACAGGTCTGTGCAAGCAACTTGTGCGCTGCGTTGGAACCCGTATGAGTGTCATGCACTGTGTCGAAGGCCTCTCGTCTGAGCCTTGGTGGAATGAATGCTCGGCGGCGCATGTAGATCAGGCCATTCTCTAGGGTCAGGTTTTCCGCGACTTTCTTAAAGGCTGCCTCTGCTTGTGTGCAGTCTCGCCAGTCACCAGTCTGACTCCATTTCGGATATTATTCTGTGTGGATCGATGGTTGGGGATTCAAAGGCAACGCAGTTTATCGCCCAAAAGGTACTGCTAGGCTCAAGATCCGCGTTTTCGAACCGGAGTCGGGAGAGCGCGTCGGCATGCGGAATTTTTGTCCCTTGTACGTATTCCAGAGTGAAGTCGAATTGCATTAGAAACAACGCCCATCGGCTGATTCTGGAAGAGGTGCGCAATGGAATGTGAATTTTCGGCCCTACAGATAGTGCAGATAGTGTGTCAGCCTATGGATTGCCCAGAAAATCGCCAGGGCCTCTCGTTCGATGTTTGAGTAGTTAGCTTCTGCGGATGAGAGAGTCCTGGAGATGTAAATCACGGGGTGCCCGTCCTGGGTCAAAACAGCCGCAAGCGCACCTTTGGAGGCGTCAGTGGTTAGAGTGGCCTCTTTTTCCAGACTGTATGGCTGCAGCACAGGCCTGGATGAGATTTCTGGATGAGAATCTTCAACTGACTTAACGCTTAAACTTTTCTAAACGAATCATAATTTTCTTATCTACGAGCGTATTAACAAGTTTATTTTCTTTAGCTTTACTTTATAAACTCCAAGGCACACAGGCTGTACATGCCCGCCGATTTGAGAGTCAGGGAAGCTGTACAACCTGCGAGCTCAGGGGTCATCTGACACTCCACAATCTCATCTGACACTCCACAATCTCATCTGACACTGCACAATCTCATCTGACACTCCACAATCTCATCTGACACTCCACAATCTCATCTGACACTCCATAATCTAATCTGTCATATGGATTTATTAAAGTTCCTTTCTAGGCCTTGAATTATATTATCGCACTTATGTCTATGGCATAGTACTAATATGTACATGTGAGTAGCAAATCTACAAAATTAAAGAAAAAATTTTCATTGAACTTTGAAAGAGATTATTAAGCACGCAATTGTATATTCGCTAGTGAGCAAAATGTATCTAAAAGTTTGGAATTTCTTTTTGCTACCACTGTGCATCGTTTTGCTGCCTCAGTTAGTACATGAATCACTAGGATGCGTCCTAAATCCGTACTATGCATACTATGACGGTTACAGGCGATGTAAGTAGACAGCCCTGCATTCGATTAAACGCTCAGCTTGTATCTGTTTTACCTACTAGATTCTTTGCTACTGCATTGTGTCACTCTACTGCATTCTGTGTTACTCTACTGCATTCTGTGTCCCTCTACTGCAATGTGTGTCACTCTACTGCATTGTGTGTCACTCTACTGCATTCTGTGTCACTCTACTGCATTCTGTGTCCCTCTACTGCATTCTGTGTTACTCTACTGCATTCTGTGTCACTCTACTGCATTCTGTGTCCCTCTACTGGATTGTGTGTCACTCTACTGCATTGTGTGTCACTCTACTGCATTCTGTGTCACTCTAACGCATTTTTTGTCACTCTAACGCATATTGTGTCACTCTAACGCATATTGTGTCATTCTAATGCATTTTGTGTTACTCTACTGCATTTTGTGTTACTCTACTGCATTCTGTGTTACTCTACTGCATCTTGTGTTACTCTACTGCATTCTGTGTTACTCTACTGCATTCTGTGTCACTCTACTGCATTCTGTGTTACTCTACTGCATTCTGTGTTACTCTACTGCATTCTGTGGCACTCTACTGCATTCTGTGTCACTCTACTGCATTCTGTGTCATTCTACTGCATTCTGTGTCACTCTACTGCATTCTGTGTCACTCTACAAACATACGTCACTCCTTGCTTCTGTGCCACCTTATCCGTGAATCAAGATTGGAATTAAGAAATCGATTTTTCATTTTTGCAGACAAGATCCATAAAGAGGAAAAGAACCGAGAAAAGGTCATTGTGGCAAAAGGTCTGTACGGAATCAGTTTTGTGAATTTTATCGCGAATATCAGCCTCTATCAACTGCCAACTACTGCACATCAATTCAACTCCCTATTATTCCGCTTGCAGCTCAGCAAAAGATGGATTCCATGAAAGCTTCGAGAAAACAGCTTACTCAAAAGCGTGAGTTTCTTACACACCCCCTACCACTGACACACCTATCAAGTGACACACCACTCACACCACTCACCTGACACACCACTCACCTGACACACCACTCACATGGCACATCACTTACCTGACACATCACTTACCTGACACACCACTTACCTGACACACCACTCACCTGACACACCACTCACCTGACACACCACTCACCTGACACACCACTCACCTGACACACCACTCACCTGACACACCACTCACCTGACACACCACTCACCTGACACACCACTCACCTGTCACACCAATTACCTGACACACCACTTACCTGATCTGACACACTAATCACCTGATACACCACTCACCTGACGCACCATCTGACACATCAACTGACACATCAAGTTCGGTTACCTCATTTTGTTTACAATCTCCACTATTTTTCAGCAGCCAAGGTGCAGGGCATTAAACCGAGTATCCCATCTTCTGGTGCCGTCATGGTTTCGCAAAGGTTAAATCCATGACGTTGCACCTATGCTGATTGCACTTGCACAACACTGCGTCTGAATACGTACGAGTATACACACTGTACTAGTAGAAGGTCTAACAAGACACTATTTGTAAGTGTATTTTCAAGACTTCTGCTTCTAGGCCCATATTTTGGCAAATTATTTTTGCTTTTTGTTCTTGAATAAACGACAAAACTGCATACAAAACTGTAGCAGTAAACGCGGTGCCTTGCAAATTTTAGTACTCGTAGCTAAAATTGATAACAATCAACATTTCGAGCTCATTTTCTTTTGCACGTCTAACGTGACCAGCAATTATCATCAGGAATAGAAGATTTCTCTGACCGGTTTCTACTTAGTTACACGAGTACAATCTCGCAAAACCACGAAGTGCTCGTATCCAATGACAAAACGCGGCCTATATCGATGCAAAGACCAATGTACTGTAGTAGACTACATCCTTGTCTCTATGTTGAAACGCGGGGTGAACTCTGAATCCAGAGAAAATGCAACCGAGGATTCAAGGCGCTAAATACTAACATGTGATAAGAAAGCAGCTTTTACTTGAATGATAAAAATTAATCGTTGAAAAAGGCAATGCTGGTGTTCATTGTTAACAAAATCATTCAAGGAATCGGTAGGTAAATGATGGAATCGAATCCATAGTCTTCGGACAAGCTGTCCGAAGAACTTAAGGCGCATGAAAGAAGGCATCACCGAGCGTGTAAAATTCACATCGGATTGGATGTCACGGTTGATGATAGCTTGGCAAGATTCAATCTGAGAGACTTCAATGAGGCGATGCAAAGAGAGTACCAACCTCTGCCCAGCATCGGCTAATCAACCGGTTAATGCAGGTGAAATTTTTCTTCAATTAGAATTGCGCGAGAAGTCGTGCAAGCTTTCAATAATTTTCATTTGTCTACTGACCACTCATGCGTTACAAGCGCGTATCAATGGGTTGGGTTTAACTCTTCTTTTGTGTGCCGGCCGACATCCCAGCGGACCTGATGTGCCGCGGCACAGCCGGGCAGACTACCAAGCTCGCACGCTGGCAGCGGTTCACCTACATGTACCCCGGCGGTCTGGTGCCCCCACGTGGAGGAAGGCCTCCGGTGGCGCAGAGGACTTGCCTGGGCGGCCCTCCTTCGATCTGGGCATCCTCCAGTCCGAAGCGCTGCCCGACCGCCAGAGGGCTCGGCTGTGGCAGGCGGTGGTCGAAACCGTCCTGCTCTACAACGCTGAGACGAACGCTGACGGCTACGCTGGAGCGGCAGCTGGACTCGGCGCACTCAGGGCTGCTCCGTGCGGCCTTTCGAGCTGACGAGAGCGTCGGGACCGAGGCCCTGTACGATCGGGCCAAGCTGCAGCGCCCGTCCACCATCCTGCGCCGGCGGCGACTTCAACTGGCGGGCGGCCACGTGATCCGGGCCGAGGGCTACTGCCCCCAACCTGTTCAGGACGTCCTGCTGCTCACCTTGCAGGGCCAGTTAGAGGCGGGGTCAGGCCCAAACCTGTCGATACGTGAGCTGCCTCCTACGCGACGCCGGGGTGCCCGACACTGCCAACGGGGCGGACTTCGTCCACTCTCAGGCTCTGCGGCGTGCCATCTGACGCGCCCTGCGTGGCTAGCAAACAGCGAGGCTGTGTAATTTTTTGTTGTTGTTGTTGTTGTTTTGCATGCCAATCGGCGATGTAAAAGAATATTGGCAGGCCTAACAGGAGTGCTAAACATCCATGATGATAGCTCGTATCAAGATGCTATGATAAAAGCTTTCACAAACATTCAAGCAGCCGATAAACTCACTTGAGTTGAGATACTTCGTGGGATTAGGTCAATTTTTGAATCGATTCATACCGAATCTGGCACCTATTTCCAGCCGATTCAGAAAACGGCCTCGAAAGGTTTCAACTAGCAGTGGTCGACGGCGCGCTCAGATGAATACGTTTGAACGGAATAAAACTCTAATGTACCTTCATCGTTTCAACGGCAATGACGAAAACAACGGAAATATTGGATGAAGACCAAGGTTTGATTTACTGGCCTAATGCTTGGGTCAGACGCAGTTATCACTACTGATCCGAGGTGGCTAGTAAGGAATGACTAGTTTGATGAAGACTGCGTGAAGACTGCCTATAGCGTTACAAACTGCCAAAACAATTTCTTTGGAAAGTGATATCCAACGACAAAACTGGCTGCATGTTTCATCTGGTTATAGCTCGTACTATAACATGTAGTTTGTATTTTGAGATCAGTAAAAATACTGATCTCTGGAGCAGTAACCAAGCAAACCAAGACGAAGTAACTGTCTGTAGTCTCTCCACTTTCTCCTGTATTACTCCACTGCATTATCGTCACTCCACTCCCTCCTGTGTCACTCCGTTTCCCTATGCGTATGCGTTGCTCCACTCCCCTATGCGTCACTCAACTCCCTTATGCGTCACTCCACTCCCCTATGCGTCACTCCACTCCCCTATGCGTCACTCAACTCCCTTATGCGTCACTCCACTCCCCTATGCGTCACTCCACTCTCTTATACGTCACTCCACTCCCCTATGCGTCACTCAACTCCCCAATGCGTCACTCCACTCCCTTATGCGTCACTCAACTCCCCTATGCGTCACTCAACTCCCTTATGCGTCACTCCACTCCCCTATGCGTCACTCAACTCCCTTATGCGTCACTCAACTCCCTTATGCGTCACTTAACTCCCTTATGCGTCACTCCACTCCCTTATGCGTCACTCAACTCCCTTATGCGTCACTCCACTCCCCTATGCGTCACTCAACTCCCCTATGCGTCACTCAACTCCCTTATGCGTCGCTCCACTCCCTTATACGTCACTCCACTCCCCTATGCGTCACTCCACTCCCCTATGCGTCACTCCACTCCCCTATGCGTCACTCCACTCCTTTATCAGTCACTCCACTCCCTTATACGTCACTCCACTCCCCTATGCGTCACTCCACTCCCCTATGCGTCACTCCACTCCCCTATGCGTCACTCCACTCCCCTATGCGTCACTCCACTCCCCTATGCGTCACTCCACTCCCTGATGTGTAGCTCAATTACCACGTGTCATTCCACTCCCTCTGCGTCTTAGGCATGCAGAAGTGCAATTTTCTAGGTTTCCTAAGTTTCTAGTTTCTAGTGGTCCTTGAACATGCACCAGTAACATGCATCGGGTAGATGTATTGGTGACCTGTATCTGTCGCATACGTGGGTGACATGCATATGCAGGCTCATAACCAACATTAAAGACTCGAGAATGAGTATGAAAAAATTCTGCCTACAGGCAGTTCCAACTTTTATTACTTGGCTAGAAGCTCTCTAAAATAATATGTTGAACTAATGCGGGGCATAGAAAACGTAGTTTTTTCCTGCACAAAAGCATAGCTCGCATGCACAAATAAGCAATTCTCAAGCCTCTAAAGCAGAGCCTGTGGTAAGACTAACACAGTTTAGTTAAAGCAATCGTCCACCCATTTTAATTCAGTAGCTAGCTCTTATTTACTTTCATCTCACCTAGTCACACGCCGAGAAGCACAATAGCAATGGAGCCCGCTCTGCTTTTACCTCCCAACAGAAGCAGTTGCAATATCAGCCCTGATTCGAAAGCCCTCTCCAGGGGTTTTCATATTGTTTGACCATACTAATAAAAAGAAAGCTATTGTGCGTCGCTTCGATAGAAATCTCACTTTGAGCTCTACGAGGGGTTCTGCCAAGAAGGACAGACTTTAGTGCCTCAGGGCGAACGCAGAAAGCACCGCGAGAGACAGCGCGTGCCCTAAAGTGTCTGTTGGGCCAGTGCAGCAGTAGACGCAAGGTAGCAAGGCTAATAAATTTGCCAGCTAAAATTGCTTAGCAAAATAGTTTGGGAAATGCTTGAAACTTATAGAGCAACCATTTAAGATTGATAACAATTGAGCAGTAAACAATCTTTTGAAAGGCTAGAGGTAGGTAAGGGAACGAAGCGGCGTGCTTTGCGTTCGCTGGATACAAGCGTCTACGGAGCGGTCAGCCAGACAGGTTTGGGGTGGGGCACTTTAAAGAACGAACGGATAGTGGTAAACGAACGCTCCCTGGGTATAAAAGGCGATGCTTCTGATCAAGCATAGGAATTCAAAACAACGCAAAAAATACTCTTTAAAGCAAAAAACTGTAGCATTAGCTTAACCCTAATTAGTTTATAGGATTTCCTTGTAAGTCTTCGAAAACGATGGACAACCGCGGCTACTACACCATGCAGCCCCAGGCTCAGCAGTCCAACCAGTCCCAAAGTTACCAGTCCCAGACGCAGCAGAGAGTCGCCACAACCACATCGTCCGGCCAGCGGCAGCTCCAGTATGGCTACTCTGTCCCGGAAGTTCGGGTGGAGCTGGACACCCGCCAGCAGTATCCTGCCTCTACCGGACGATACGAATACTCGCAAAGTATCGGCGGCGGGACCGCAGCCAACGGAAACGGAACGAGCCAGTCGCTCAAGACCCAGTTCGCGAACCAGCAGTTCGAGATGCAGCATCCGACTGTCACTGCGTCAAACACAAACAGAAACTTCCTCAGCGTCTCCGGACACGACAAGCCTGACGGAGGTCCTGGAGGCGGAAGTCTCGCAGTCAGCGTGTGCGCTTCGTCGAACTGCGACAACTCTGAGCACATGAACGAAGACCAGTACAGAGAGTGGCTCACCAAGAACTTCAAGTACCGCTTTGATCCGTACGAGACTGCTGGGGGCATGCCGCTCAAGGAGTTCATGGAGATGGCAGAGTCTGTCAACTTTAACCGGTCTCGAAACCTACAGGGACTGTTTAAGAGGCTGGACAAAGACGGAAATCAACGAGTGTCTTGGGACGAGTTCTTTACCGGAATGAAGTACACGAAAAAGTCGGAGGTGTCTCGATCGAAGAGAGTCATCAACTCGTTCATCGAGAGCATGACGCCTGCAGCGCAGAAGAAGCTTCGCAAAGAGAAGATCCAGGCAGCTCAAGCCGGAGAGCCGATCCCGGAAGAGAGCTACCTTGAGGCGTACAACTGCAGGCCGCCGCCGCTCTTCATTCCGCTGTTCTATGTAGCCGTTTGGATCTTCTTCATCATCTACACGGTTGAGCTGTCCAATGGACCCGAGTGGAACAAGGTGGGATGGGAAAAAGGATTCCCGTACTACAGTCCGCTGGTCTTCTGTCCGAGTCTCCGACAAGAAGCTTGGCGCTTCGTGTCCTACATGTTCCTGCACAATGGCTACCACCACGTCGTCTTCAACACGATCCTGTCGTTCCTTCTAGGAATCCCGCTGGAATGTGTCCACAAAGCTTGGCGAGTAGGTCCAGTGTTTCTAATTGGTGTAACCATTGGTGCCATGGCCAGCAGCATCGCAGACCACAACACCATGCTGATCGGAGCCTCCGGTGGGGTGTACGCTTTGTTCGGAGCCCACTATGCCACAGTGCTCATGAACTGGGAGGAGCTGCAGGATGACTGGCTGGATATCAGAGCAAATCCGTTGAAATTCCTTCTGAGTGGGATCATGCGCCTTGTCTATCTGACCCTCTTGCTCATCCTGGACTTTGGCATCAGTTTCTATGGACGCTACTCCGGAACTCAAACCCTCCCTGTGAGCGTTGCTGCTCACGTCGGAGGCCTGCTGGCTGGCTTCTTTGCTGGAGTTCCCATTTTACGAAACATCGACAAGAAACCGTGGGAGAGCAAGGTATCGATCGTGTGCTGGGTTGTGCTGGCTTGTATGTTTCTTTTCGGTGTGTTCTGGAACATTTTCTACAAGAACTACCCAGCAGCTGACAGCATCGTCTGCTCCAATACAGCGCTGGCCGACTCGTTGGGATGAACGCCTTGGAATCGCGAAGTGAGACGAACGCTTCTGAGTATAACGTTTTATATTTAAGCTTGCCTCTTTATTAATAAGAGAAATGATGAAATTTTATGAAATCACTAGATTGCGTAAATTTATACGAACTAAACGATTTCAAACATTCAGACGTTAAATAAGTTGTATCTCTGCGTCAGTTGATAGTGTCAAAAGCTTTATAATACGATCGTGTAATATCATAATAATAATTGTTTACACCTGTCCTAACGGGCAGATGGACAACCGGCAGCTCAGCCGCAGCTATTGCGTGGCGCATCTGAAGGCTGCGTACGGCTGTTCAGTCCAATGACTGGGGAGTCGCCACACATCCTCAAATACCCCAGATAATGCTGGCATTTTTATAGCTGGGTGAACTGCAGAAATACAGAGTTAGGTGTCTTACTCAAGGACACAAATTGTTCCAGTAGGATCGGGAATCGAACCCATGACCTTCAAGTCGTAAGTCCGACGCTCCAATCACTAGGCTACAACCCCCAATATTACCATTATATTATCCCGCTGTTCATACAGAAGTCAATATTGAACTAAAAATCCATTTTAACTTACATATTTGTCATCGCATAAATCCTCCATACACTTGAATTTGTATTTTCGACTATATATTCTTAAAGCGGAATTCAATTCGAAGGTTTTTCTCCATCTCCATAGCCTGTGGTCGTTTGACGTGTCTATATTATGAACGATTTTATATTGATTCTTGTTTATCACGCAAACCATGTGAATTTATGTCCTCACGTCGTTTATCATAAGCAAAATTAAGAAATGTTAAAGCGCTTTGTTGAATAAATATTTGAGCCTACTTCTAGCGATTTCGACGCTTTGTAACGATAAAGAATTCTGCTTATGAGCTATGCGCCAGCACCTGCTGAAATGTAATGAAAAAATAAATCGAGACAAATCTTAGCCTGTGGAAGCTCACGGTTGCTGTTTAGCAACTATAAAGTACACTGCATCAAACTCAAACCGTGTGTACGCTTGCACCTACTAGCTCTGCTCATTGCATTTGATTTAAACAAAACTTCATAGCCCAGAGCTAGGGGGGCAAACGGCAACTTAAACCGAGGGACTCTGTGACATCCGCCAGCTTTTCGTTTTTCGAGGAGGCTCTTCCCCCTCCTTTTCGTTCTGGCCTGGCGTGGAAGCGGCTAGCTTCCTCGTCTTGGTCTGCTGGTGGGGGACGGATCCCCCCTGCTGCTTTTTTGCGGGGCAGGTGGCTGCTAAGTAGTTGGCTGCTGGCTAAGCGCCAACTACCCATCGACAGCCCTTAGTTGCAACTGGTACCACACGGGTTCTCGAGGGCCGCTCTTGTGGGGGAGGGCTCGGGCGTCGGCTGTCAACTCGACCTGGCGCCTGTGTCCCAAGCCCGCAGCCGGCCTCCCGCCCCCTGATCTTGCAGAGTGTGGACCGGGGGCCTGCCGGAGCCTCGCCTGGGAGCAATCCTGGGATAAGACGGCAACCCAAAGCTTCTCTGCTGTTTACCGTGGCAGAGGGTAGCTCCACGGAGCTGGCTGGGGGTATATCCAGTCCCCGAGCGGTTACCCCCCTCTTTTCTACATTTCAGTTTTTCCATTTCAGCCTACTCTGCATGGATAAATCAAAACCACCTGACACGGCTCGGGAGCCGTCAATTCCCGCGGCCGGGGGTCCGTCAATCCCCCAACCCTCCAACATGGAGGTTGATTCTGCCGCGAATCCCGCGGAAACCCCCACACCTCGCTCAGGTGCGTCCACCTCTACCCCCGCTACAGGGGCGTCTCAAAATGACGGCTTCCAGGTCGTCAACCGTCGCAGGCGCGATGATAAAACCTCGGCTGGCTCTGAGCGGAAAAGGCAGCAGCCAGACGAGCGTACCGACCCCTCGCTGGACCCCAAGAGGCCAAAGGAGGCCAATGCTGGCACGTACGCCAAAGTGGCGACGGAGCCGAAATTTAAAATCTGCGTGCGCGCGGCTAGCGGTACGCTGACCACCGCCCAGATGGAAGCATCAATCGGCATGATTGATGACTTCCTCTGGGAAAACGACGCCCTCGACATCAAAGTCGAGGCGATTCGAAACGCCAACGGCAGCGTCATCCTCGCCTTCAAGGACGAAGCCCAGCTCGAGCTCGCGCTGGCTAACCTGGTGTCCATCTCCTGGGACACCTGCACGACCGCCCTCCCGCCTTTGGTCGTTGAGCGTGCCCGACCACCGCCGCCCTGCAGGCGCTACCGAGCCTTCTACTCCGGCTCGAGAAGCATCGAGGAGATCCGCGCCCGGCTCCTCAGTAAAAACCCCGACCTACCTCAGGACGGTATCCGGGCCTTCAAGGAGGTTCCGGCAAAAGGCGCTCCCGGCAAGACCCTGTACATGGGTTTCTCCGCGGAGTGGGAAGACGCCCTCAAGAAGGACGATTTTGCCGCCTACATCGGAGCGTGGAAGATCGTCTTCCACCTGCTGCTCAGGCGTCGTCCAGCCGGCGATCGGCGCCGAGGTGAGTCCGTGAGCTCGGATAGCTCTGGGAACGAGTAATGCCGTTCCCAACCCCGTGCCAAACTAGGAGCGGGGCGCTGAGGGCGAACCTTAACGGCCAGCCCAATGATGACACTGCCACCAGCAACCAAATAAATAATCCGCCGCCGGCGAACCAACCTGTTAACCTGCACATTATTCAGATCAACCTGCACCACGCCCTTGCAGCATCTAGCAACCTTTCAGGCACCTTTGCCAACAAGGAAGTTGACATCTACCTTATTCAGGAACCGTATACCCGCAAGGGGAAGCCGACCTGCCTGCCGCCAGGCTATCAGGTTCTGTACCTCTGCGCGAACGACACCCCCAGAGCTATCGCCCTCGTCAAAAACGACCTCCCGGCCACTATTATGCCAATGTTTTGCTCTAAAGACATGTGTACTTTCTCAGTCTTTGACTTGACCTTCGTTTCCGCTTACCTGGACATTCAGGAGGACGTCCCTCCCCCCCTCCTGCAGGAGCTGGCGGACTTCTGTAATCTCCAGGATCGGAAGCTTATCGTTAGCTGCGATGCTAACGCCCACAACACTGCCTGGTCTAGTAGCGATACTAACAGGCGCGGTGACTTACTAATTGATTTCATTAACTCCTCCTCGTTACACATTTGCAACAGAGGCAGCAAACCCACATTTATTGTCTCTAATCGGCGTGAGGTTATCGACCTCACTCTCGTCTCCAACAACGCCCTCAATCAGGTCCACAGCTGGCTGGTTAGGGATGACCTCCCATCGCTTTCCGACCACTCGTACATTCAGTACAGCATCAGCTCCGTCGGAGCCCGTCATGAGAACCGGGACCGCCTTAATTTGAAAAAGGCCGACTGGACAGGTTTTCGAAGAGACCTGCTAAAACTCCTGACCGAAGCCAACTTACCGGACTCCAGCGAGGATCTCCCTGGCATTGAGCATCGGTGCAACTCCCTCGTTGAGATCCTAAACACCGCCATACGCGCTAACGCCCCTAAGCTGTTTTGCAGGAAGAAATACTCTCCTTGGTGGAGTCAAGAGCTCACTCGCATGAAGAAAAACACCCGCCGACTGCAACGCCTCGCAAACGGCTCGAATACCCCAGAGGATTGGGAGAACTACCACTCTGCTCTGAGGATGTACAAAAGTGCTATCCGAAGGGCTAAGAAGACCACCTGGAAAGCCTACTGCGCCGGCCTGGAAGGGCAACACCCCACAGCCCGGCTGGTCAGGACTCTCAGGCACGACACGCTAGCTCAGTGTAACTCCCTTCTGCACCTGGATGGTAACTACACTACCAGTGCCGAAGGTTCGCTAAATCTTCTTTTCTCCACCTGCTTTCCGCAGGTTGACGAACCGGAGTACGTGGTCGATGACCACAGGCCTTGTGATCACAAGCTTTTCCAGCAGTGCGCCACCCCCAGCTACTCCAGCTGGCAGCAAATTCTTTTAAACCGTATAAATCGTCTGGCCCTGACAATATCGCCCCCTGTATCCTGCAGGAGGCGCTAAAGCTGCAAAACTTTGCTGATTCTTTCTCTAAATTGCTTGTTGACTGTTATACCACAGGTTACATTCCCACAATCTGGAGAATGTCCAGAGTCGTGTTCATCCCGAAACCTGCTAAGGGTGACTACACCAACGTGAAATCCTTCCGGCCCATCAGCCTCACTTCCTTTTGTGTTAAGCTGATGGAGAGGCTCATCCTGTGGAGGCTTCGAGAGTGCGACCTGCGCTCCGACCCTGTCAGTAAGTACCAGTACGCCTTCCAGCCTGGGAGGACGACTGAGCATGCTCTCCACGCCATTACCTCCAAAATTGAGAGTGCCATCCTTAGCAAACAACTCGCTTGCGGGTTGTTCGTTGACTTCGAAGGAGCATTTGACAATGTCCTCTTCCGCTCCTTCAGAAATTCTCTTTCCCGCAGGAATGTAAGACACAGCATTGTTCGCTGGATTTATTTTATGATCCGCAAAAGGTTTGTGACATCCACACTTATGGGCGTTACCCTCACCCGGGCGGTGATGAAAGGCGGCCCGCAAGGTGGCGTGCTAACTCCACTTCTCTGGAATCTCGTCATGGACGAACTTCTAACCGCTGACATTCCCAGCAGTATCACCAGGGCGGGCTACGCCGATGACGTTGCCGCGGTCGTCAGCGGACCCGACCCCGCCACTCTGCGCAACCTGATGCAGCAATTCGCCGACAAGGCGGCCGACTGGGCTACACAGCATGGCCTAAAAATCAGCGTCACTAAGACTGTCGCTGTCGTTTTCACCAAGCGCCGTAAATGGGAGATGAAAAACCTCACTGTCTATGGCAGAAACATCCCCTTCAAGAAGGAGGTCAAATACCTCGGTGTGACGCTAACGCATGACCTGCGCTGGACGAAGCACCTTGATAACGTCATCGGTCGGGCAAAACGCTGCTTTGCCCAGCTGCGCAGAGCCATCGGGCCGACTTGGGGCCTCTCGCCTAGAACGGTCCGTTGGATTTATACCGGCATCATCCGGCCCAGTATCACATACGCGAGTCTCATCTGGACTAGCGTGCTGGAGCAGAAGGCCGCCCGTCAGCGGCTGTACCAGCTTCAGGGCAGCATTTGCCGTGCCATCACAGGTGCGTACCCGTCCACCCCTTACGAGGGGCTGAACACTATCCTTAACCTACCTCCGCTTCACCTATTTATTAGGGCGGAGGCTATGAAGTCTGCCTCCCGGCTTATCAGAGATAAAACGTTAAATAACGCGCCCTCTGGCTTTATGCCAATGAAAACATTAATCCCGCATATGGACTTTGTCCGCCGCGACCTTAACAACATCCACATGGACCTGGGCAATGTGGATAGTCGACCTCCCGCCCTCAACATCAGGAGGGGCTTCAAGACCGCCATCCCTGGCCGAGACAACATTCCGCTGGATGTCGGTGTGAACCGGCGCAGCCAGGGCATTCACTGCTTCACCGACGGCTCGCTGTTCAACGGCCGCGCTGGAGCGGGTATTGCCATTTTCCACGAGGGTAAGATGCTTCTCCAGGAAAGTCTGCACCTCGGTGAGAACACCTCAGTTTTCCAAGCTGAAATTTGCGCCATTGAGCAGTGTGCCCAGCAACTGTTTCAGGCGAACATTAATAATTTTGACATTAATTTCTACACTGATAGCCAAGCTGCTATTAAGGCCTTAACCACTGAGAATATCTCCGCTGCTACAGTATCTCAATGCCACCGCAGTGTGCAATCTCTCTCAGTCCTTAACAGGATTAGAATTATCTGGACACCTGGTCACAGCAACATCCTGGGCAACGAGCTCGCGGACTCTCTCGCCAAGGAGGGCAGCAACCCAGACGGCAACCACCGTCTGATGAGGCTACCCACCCCCAGGTCGCAAGTCACCCGCCATATCAACAGGTGGCTCCATCAGCAGCACCAGCTCCACTGGAACAGCTGCACCGAGTACAGGCAGAGCCGCTCTGCCATGCCTAACCTGAACAGGAAAGTCTCTGATTATCTGATTTCGCTTAACAGAACCGACCTCAGGGAGATGTGCATGGTCCTAACCGGCCACGGATTCTTCCAGAGACATATATCGTTGCAAACCGGTTGCCCTCCCACCTGTCCCTTCTGTGGCATAGGAGAGGAGACCGCGGAGCATCACGTCACCTTCTGCCCTTACTTCAACAAGGCGCGGCACAAATACCTCGGCCACCCCCAGCGGATGGACGAGCTGACCACCGCGGACAATATCCGAGACCTCCGCGCCTTCGTCCGGGACTCCGGCCGGATGAGGGTCGCCGATGCCTCCACTGCGGACCTGCCGACTACTGGCGGGGACTGGGCGCACCCCCAAGGCTAATCCTTGTGCTCTTTTACCTTGGGGTTGCGATAGGGGCCTCGCGGCCTATTCGCGGCGCCTGCGCCCCCCGTCAGTAGTAAGTAAGTAAGTAGCCCAGAGCTATAGCTAATAAAATATGCTTGCAGGGCATACTAATGCTGTGCATATTATGACCAATTTGTATTTGTCCGCAAGTGGGTAGCCGTGTGCTCTCGAGCGGACTCAGTATGTGGAAGGGTTTTACTGCTTGAGGCAGTGCCCGAAAGTCTTCTCACTCTTCTGGAGACAGCAGGAGTCTCAGAGCGAGACAACTCCATTGTTCGTAAAACCTGCTGGATAACATAGCCTACTCTCTCAGACAAAACTGCATACCGCGCCACTCAAGCCCTTGCCACTCATCGACCCACGACGCCCCGCGACTTAACAAAATGTACCGCCAAATGCAAAGACTATATGCACAGCTTCGAGAATTAATAAACGAACAATCTTGAAACAACTTGACGTCTAAACGTTGCAAAAAATATTTTTTGTCATCTAACGCTCATTTCTCTTGCACAATTATTTTGAAAGCCTAACAGTAGGTCTACAAATGATCTTGTTGATTTTATCTGACATCACAATCTTTGGCACTAGCCAAAGAGCCCTGCTGCTTCCAGTTAAAAAGGTTGCTGTGCGAATAAACAATCTGTCAGGAATAAATGAAACTTTAATGCAACTTGATCGCTTGGTAATTCCTCAGTATTCGAGAGCAAAAATGCTACGACGGCGCACAAGGGGTATATGAGAATGACGAAAACAGCGAAAAGATTGCCCCAGATGCGTCTGCATGGTGCCCTCGAATACCGGAAGGCGTGCAGAGCTCTGTCTCATCCTGCTACACCTTTTTACTTTCTATTTTGAAAAATCTGCACTCAATATTGACATCTTTGCATTCAATTTTGACAGTCTGTGGTATCGCTTGAGAAATGTTCAACCTATTTTGACAAACTCAAATGCAATAATGACGATTTTCACACCGAAAATGACAAATTCCAACCTTTATTAACAATTTGAATTCTTATTTGATCCAGCGTGCAAGAATGCTTTGGAAGTCGCCATATGCGTGCAGAAATTCAAGTGTCTATGGTAAAAGCACCTTGAATATACATGTGCACTCCGTGCAGGAATGTCAATCGTGCAAGAATGTAATGCGCAATGTTTCTATATTTAGCATAACAGCCATAGACTACAAGCATAATCTTCTTTCCATCGTGCAAGAATGTTCAGACTAGCTACGTATGGAGAATGGTCGACAAACCCTCTACCGCTATAAAAGACGATGTTTCTGATCAATCTTAGGAGTCTAAAACAGCGAAAAAAACACTCTTTAAAGCAAAAACTGTAGCATTAGCAAACCCAGATTTATAGTTCGCAGAATTTCCTTGAAGTCTTTGCAAACGACGGACAACCGTGGCTACTACACCATGCAGCCCCACACGCGCCAGCACCTAATGAAAAAACAAATCGTGACAGATCTTAGCCTGTAGAAGCTTAAGGTTGCTATTTAGCAATTAAAAAAGTGCACTGCATCAAACTCGAATCCTGTGTGCTCTCGTACCTACTAGCTCTTCCCATTAAATTTGATTTATTCTCAAAGTTTCTACCGACAAAAGGCTCTCCAAGCGCACTCATTTCTTATTTTCATTATTTTCATTTAAGCAATACATTCATAGCCAAGAGGCTAAGAGCTATAGCCAGCTAAGAAGCTAAGAGAATGGCGAGTGTGCACAGACCCCAGGCCAAAATGTGCTTACAGGGCAGACCTGTTGCTGTGTATTGTGACTAATACATATTTCTCCACAAGTGGGTAGCCCTGGGCTCGGGAGTAGACTCATGCAGTATGCGGAAGGGTTTTACAACTTGAGGCAAATGCCCGAAAGTCTGCCCACTCTTCTAGAACGAGCCAACTGGATTGTTCGTAAAACCGCTGCTAGTTTAGCAATGCGACCCTCGGACACAACTCTGTGTACCGCGCCACCCAGCCATTGCTAGAGCACTCTCATCGACCCACTACGCCCGCGACTTAACAAAAATGTCATGCAAGACGCAAAGTATGCAGCAACCCCGACTAGAAATGTACGCGAAATTATATGATTGTATGATTGTACATTATTTGACGTTATTTGGGTTATAGTCGCATTTGACTTCCTATATTAATCAGTTCCGTTTAAGCAGGTACGTTTGCATTTATTGTAGGAGCGGTAATTGTAGAGATTTACCTGGTCAATCTATTGAACCATGGCTAAGCATGCAATTCGTCTTCACGAGGTTGAAATAAAAGGCTTCAGAAGCAAAATTCAATAAAACGATGGAGCTAATCTTTACATACATTATACACTTCACGAGCGAATGTAGCGACCATATCGCTAGTGATCAGTAGATAGAAGAACAATGCATAACATGATAAAAGACGATATAAACTAATGAAATGCATCGCAACCTCCTCAGAAGTTTCCAGCAGCTACAAAGTGTTTTATACGTGCCACTGCAAAAAATTAAAGCAAAGCCGAAGACGCGTAAACACCCTTTAGTAAACCCATTGCTCCAAGTGAATATGCCGATAAAGTATTGAGTTGAAGCGCAGGCTTATAATAAATATCTTATTTTGCCGCTTCACAAAATATTTCAGGTAAATAGAATGATATTCTTAGCACACAGCTAGCCAAGCGTGTTACAGCATTCAATTACGAAAGGCGTTGGTAAAGAGCTACATTTACTACGGGCTGCAAATGCAAAACGCTCATTCGGCAGAAGTAGAGGGCGTGAAGCAAAGCATGCTTCTAGCATGAGCGAATTGGCTGCCAGGGAATGGGGGAGGGCTTCGTGACTTGCTTTGTTGCACTCAATGGTATACAAATGTTGGGCAGGAACGAACTGAGTCAGCTCACTGAACACTTTAGCAAAGGAAGTCTAACAGAAAATTGAAAAACTGACCGAACAGAGATGGACAATCGCGGCTACTACACGATGCAGCCCCAGGCTCAGCAGTCCAACCAGTCCCAAAGTTACCAGTCCCAGACGCAGCAGAGAGTCGCCACAACCACATCGTCCGGTCAGCGGCAGCTCCAGTATGGCTACTCTGTCCCGGAAGTTCGGGTGGAGCTGGACACCAGACAGCAGTATCCTGCCTCAGCTACCGGACGATACGAATACTCGCAAAGTATCGGCGGCGGGACCGCAGCCAACGGAAACGGAACGAGCCAGTCGCTCAAGACCCAGTTCGCGAACCAGCAGTTCGAGATGCAGCATCCGACTGTCACTGCGTCAAACACAAACAGAAACTTCCTCAGCGTCTCCGGACACGACAAGCCTGACGGAGGTCCTGGAGGCGGAAGTCTCGCAGTCAGCGTGTGCGCTTCGTCGAACTGCGACAACTCTGAGCACATGAACGAAGACCAGTACAGAGAGTGGCTCACCAAGAACTTCAAGTACCGCTTCGATCCGTACGAGACTGCTGGAGGCATGCCGCTCAAGGAGTTTAAGGAAATGGCAGAGTCTGTCAACTTTAACCGGTCTCGAAACCTTCAGGGACTGTTTAAGAGGCTGGACAAAGACGGAAATCAACGAGTGTCTTGGGACGAGTTCTTTACCGGAATGAAGTACACGAAAAAGTCGGAGGTGTCTCGATCGAAGAGAGTCATCAACTCGTTCATCGAGAGCATGACGCCTGCAGCGCAGAAGAAGCTTCGCAAAGAGAAGATCCAGGCAGCTCAAGCCGGAGAGCCGATCCCGGAAGAGAGCTACCTTGAGGCGTACAACTGCAGGCCGCCACCGCTCTTCATTCCGCTGTTCTATGTAGCCGTTTGGATCTTCTTCATCATCTACACGGTTGAGCTGTCCAAGGGACCCGAGTGGAACAAGGTGGGATGGGAAAAAGGATTCCCGTACTACAGTCCGCTGGTCTTCTGTCCGAGTCTCCGACAAGAAGCTTGGCGCTTCGTGTCCTACATGTTCCTGCACAATGGCTACCACCACGTCGTCTTCAACACGATCCTGTCGTTCCTTCTAGGTGTGCCTCTTGAGACTGTACACAAGGCTTGGCGTGTTGCACCAGTCTTCTTCATCGGCGTCATTATTGGTGCCATGGCCAGCAGCATCGCAGACCACAACACCATGCTGATCGGAGCCTCCGGTGGGGTGTACGCTTTGTTCGGAGCCCACTATGCCACAGTGCTCATGAACTGGGAGGAGCTGCAGGATGACTGGCTGGATATCAGAGCAAATCCGTTGAAATTCCTTCTGAGTGGGATCATGCGCCTTGTCTATCTGACCCTCTTGCTCATCCTGGACTTTGGCATCAGTTTCTATGGACGCTACTCCGGAACTCAAACCCTCCCTGTGAGCGTTGCTGCTCACGTCGGAGGCCTGCTGGCTGGGTTCTTTGCTGGAGTTCCCATTTTACGAAACATCGACAAGAAACCGTGGGAGAGCAAGGTGTCGATCGTGTGCTGGGTTGTGCTGGCTTGCATGTTTCTTTTCGGTGTGTTCTGGAACATTTTCTACAAGAACTACCCAGCAGCTGACAGCATCATCTGCTCCAACACAGCGCTGGCCGACTCGATAGGATAAGAGTTTGAGGTGAAACTGACAGTCAATTTGCCAAATCTGTTTTTTTTTTACTTTTTGCTTCCAAAAAAGTGTTTTTTGTCAGTTTTCATCAGTTTTCTAAGTAGATATCAATAACATGTACACTTTTGCTGTAAGTAGCTATCTAATGATCGAGGTACCTCGTGTACCATATTATAGATTGTAATCTAAGCAAATATTTCCTCGTCAGAATCATCTCGGCTGACGTAAACTGCTTTTACCTGGTGTAAATTTTCGTATAATTTCTGCCAAAATTTTCTCATTTCCCTACGAGCGCATTACTAGGAAGCCTTAGCTATATCGCTTTTAGCAACTTTCCAGTTCAATTTTTTCAGTAAAAATTTGGGGAAGTTGTCTGAAAAGCCGTACAAGCTTAAAAATTGTGTCTTACTTATAATTCCTAACTACTTTTCCTCATGATCTTGTTGCGTCACTGTAACCAGGCAGGCCTGTCTTGTTATTAACATCGAATAAAAAAGTTCATACTTCAATCAGTTTATTTTTACTTGGTAGATTCTGCTCTATAGCTATCCGATTCAAAAATTTACAGATTATGGAATATCTTATGGAGCTTCAGTTAATGCTGGGTGGCGCCCCTTGGTGCTAAAGCCCCTTGGTGCTAAAGCCCCTTGGTGCTAAAGCCCCTTGGTGCTAAAGCCCCTTGGTGCTAAAGCCCCTTGGTGCTAAAGCCCCTTGGTGCTAAAGCCCCTTGGTGCTAAAGCCCCTTGGTGCTAAAGCCCCTTGGTGCTAAAGCCCCTTGGTGCTAAAGCCCCTTGGTGCTAAAGCCCCTTGGTGCTAAAGCCCCTTGGTGCTAAAGCCCCTTGGTGCTAAAGCCCCTTGGTGCTAAAGCCCCTTGGTGCTAAAGCCCCTTGGTGCTAAAGCCCCTTGGTGCTAAAGCCCCTTGGTGCTAAAGCCCCTTGGTGCTAAAGCCCCTTGGTGCTAAAGCCCCTTGGTGCTAAAGCCCCTTGGTGCTAAAGCCCCTTGGTGCTAAAGCCCCTTGGTGCTAAAGCCCCTTGGTGCTAAAGCCCCTTGGTGCTAAAGCCCCTTGGTGCTAAAGCCCCTTGGTGCTAAAGCCCCTTGGTGCTAAAGCCCCTTGGTGCTAAAGCCCCTTGGTGCTAAAGCCCCTTGGTGCTAAAGCCCCTTGGTGCTAAAGCCCCTTGGTGCTAAAGCCCCTTGGTGCTAAAGCCCCTTGGTGCCCCCTGAACTTTTTAAAAGTGCCTAAAACTGACTAACTACCTATACGAAATATGATGGAATGTCCCGCACTGGTTCATGTGCAAACGTAGAAAAGTGTAGCTCGAATATGGCAGAGAATTAATTGAATTACGATTCATAATGGTTGCAGTATGTGAATGATAATAGGTGAATCATTTCCTATAGCTACTGAAATAATGACTTGCTTTCCTGCGCAGCTGTCACCTGCAACTATAATTAAATTAGTTTCTTTAATTGGCCACCTGGTCTGCTGGGGCAAGCTCATTAAATTCTCAATTATTAGTACGCTTTAATTAATATGGTCCTCTGCCATATATGCCAATAGTTTGTGCATGGCTCGTGAAATTCAATAAATCATTGCCCACTCTAATCTGCGGTTTTAGTGCGTGTCACCCAATCGTCAGCGTTCTCGAGCAGTGTTGTCACGAATAAGCGATATTTTTCCTGCTCTCTGCTTATAGAAGCAAGCAGCATTGCTTACTGCAATCTGCCCCGGATCAGCTCATGCTTATATTATTTCGATAAAAACCCTATAATTAATCGCTTGAGACCAAGAAATCGTTAGGCTGTAAAAATCTGTCCAATTTTTTTTAAAAAATCCCTCTGAGCAACCAGTCTGAACGTTACTCAGTTTTTTTGAGTAGAAATCTCTACAACACACTAGTGTCTTGCAGAGGGTTAGGACCGTACTAAGATTTTGAGGTCATCTCTGTGCTAGCTGAAAGCAATACGTATTGTGCTATATTTAGATATCTCCCTGTGTTTGTCCGAAGTGTGGTGGCTCGCCCTTATAGGTGTGTGCCAGTTCTAGTTGGTAAATATAGCATTCAGCATACGATACATAATTCAATTATAATACAAACCAAGTATATGGCAAAGTTAGCAGAAACGCAGCAGCCCCCACCTCTCTGTTTGACAATTGAGAGAGACGACAGCGAATAATAGAAGTATGGTTAAGCAAACCCCCACCAGTGGGGCGAAATGAAATTCATGGACGATTTCCCGAACGAGAGTCTAAAGTTACCCATCGGACCCTCTGCCCCAGACACCCTCCCCCTCGGTCCAGGCTAAATTGAAATGTCTTGTCTTGTCGTTAATTGAAAAATTTCAAACGTGGTTTCATTTCTGCGCCGAGACTGTCTATAGTTGAAAAACGTTTAGCTATGCGCTTGTATGCTTTGTGGCGATTTAGGGCTCAGCAGAGACTGTCTATGGTTGAAAAACGTTTAGCTATGCGCTTGTATGCTTTGTGGCGATTTAGGGCTCAGCAGAGACTGTCTATGGTTGAAAAACGTTTAGCTATACGCTTGTATGCTTTGTGGCGATTTAGGGCTCAGCAGAGACTGTCTATGGTTGAAAAACGTTTAGCTATGCGCTTGTATGCTTTGTGGCGATTTAGGGCTCAGCAGAGACTGTCTATGGTTGAAAAACGTTTAGCTATGCGCTTGTATGCTTTGTGGCGATTTAGGGCTCAGCAGAGACTGTCTATGGTTGAAAAACGTTTAGCTATGCGCTTGTATGCTTTGTGGCGATTTAGGGCTCAGCAGAGACTGTCTATGGTTGAAAAACGTTTAGCTATACGCTTGTATGCTTTGTGGCAATTTAGGGCTCAGCAGAGACTGTCTATGGTTGAAAGCATGTAGCTAGATGTTTGTGGCATCTTGATCGATCAATACTAGAGGAAGAAATTAACGGTTTAGAAATGAATCAGAGAATATCGAGCGCTCGATATTCTCTGAAATGAATGAAATTGAGTTTCTGCAGCAACTTGGTCATCGCAATCCTGGCATAAGAAGTTAATTCGATCGAAAAACAAAAAAAAATTTGTCATCTTGTTTTACGAAAAAAGGACAATATTAATTAAGTCTCTTTTGTCAAAATTTTGAAAACAAACTGCTCTTGTCCGTTAGAACCCTTACTTTCCGTCTATATTTTAGTTAGAAGCTTCTTACTTTCTCAGTTACTTCTATATAGAAAAAAACTGAATAGACGGACAGCAAACGAAGCGATAGAGCGCCCCCAGCTCTCTCTATCTCACATTCTATCTTCATGCTCATGATGTTGGGCTTTCGCAGCCTGAAAATGTCTCACAATAATAAACAACTTGGACAGACGGTGCAGTGGTTAAGCTAGTTGCATATCCAACTTTAAAGGCTACGCCTGGATAAATAGTGTATGGACTAGCGATCTGCGCCCCCCTCTGGGGAGGCAAAAAAAGAAAGGAATAAAGATTTTTGAATCGACTACATGTAGGTTTTGACTTTGTGGAGTCACACTATTGTGAAGTAAATTTACTAAGGAAGATGGTGTTTAAAGCAAAACAGCATTAGACCGAAAGCCAGCTATCGAATCTTAGATATCAGATCCTCCTCTCAGAGCTTTGTCTCCAAGGATCTGAGCAACCCCAGAAGCCCTCTAGCATTTAAAAACTTCAGGCAAAATATGGAGATCAAGGCAGTTAAGTGTCGGCCAAATGGACGAAGATGGCGGCTGACTCTTTCGAAGATTTCTCGCCCATAAAGAAATATAGATATTTTGATCTCCAAGCCTACTTGGAGATTGAGTATAATATTAATTGAGTATGTCAGCTCCTGATAAACGCATACAGCGATGGACAACTGTGCATGGATACTATACACGGTGCAGTCTAAGGGTTGTTCTGATATTGTGAAGCTTTGAATTTCTATTGACAATAATAGCGGAAAAATCCATGGCTAGCAGCATCGCAGACCACAACACCATGCTGATCGGAGCCTCCGGTGGGGTGTACGCTTTGTTCGGAGCCCACTATGCCACAGTGCTCATGAACTGGGAGGAGCTGCAGGATGACTGGCTGGATATCAGAGCAAATCCGTTGAAATTCCTTCTGAGTGGGATCATGCGCCTTGTCTATCTGACCCTCTTGCTCATCCTGGACTTTGGCATCAGTTTCTATGGACGCTACTCCGGAACTCAAACCCTCCCTGTGAGCGTTGCTGCTCACGTCGGAGGCCTGCTGGCTGGGTTCTTTGCTGGAGTTCCCATTCTACGAAACATCGACAAGAAACCGTGGGAGAGCAAGGTATCGATCGTGTGCTGGGTTGTGCTGGCTTGTATGTTTCTTTTCGGTGTGTTCTGGAACATTTTCTACAAGAACTACCCAGCTAACGCAATGGGCAAACCGTTAAAAAGTTTTTCATGCTTATTTATTAGCCTTGTACTTCGTTTCATGGTCTTGATTTTTAAACATTTTTCAACTTTGAACTTCCTGCGCATTACTAGAATTCTACTTTGTCAGCTAACCTAGTGCTAGAGCTAATTTAATTAAATTCCTGGTGTGATGAAATTTTCAACTGAAGAAAGACGCCCCCAAGAATCCGCCTGGATGCTGCGACCAAATTTACTAGTCGGAAATGGCATGCGGCTGTGTACTTTTCGGCCTCTATTGCCATATCCCTTTTTTAGCAATAACCATAGCCACTCCCTGACAGCTGGGACACCGGCGTGGTTGGTCGGCTAGTCAGGCTCAAGGACTCCAGTATTCAGAACTTGGACGATTAATTCTACTTCCTTGAAGTCCTAGATTTCTGAGTCATATTTCACTGAAATATATTCAAATTCTATGCAAGAACCGTAGCCCAGTGGTCCAGTGAAGCGCTCTGATAAGCCAGCGGCCCAGGCTCGATTCCAGGTGCAGTCACATTAATTTTTTGGTGCTAAATTGGAATCTCGGCTCGGCTCTGCTCGTGCAATTAACGCTATTGAGGGCCAACCCCAAGGCACAGTGAAGTGTACATGCCTAACGATAAATAAAGTTAGGGCCACTGTACTCTCCTGTGTGAGTGCCTGTGCCTATGACTGCGTACGTATCCGCGCGCTTGTGTGCCTGCTCAGGGGAGTCGGCAGAATGGGCAGTAATGCCTCTCGCCGGTTGTGTGACAATGTCGCTTAGAGTGCGCCAGCTGGTAAACACAGCCTCCTCGGCCTGGAAATAAAAATTCTCTGAGCAATGACAGAATTTTTGAAAATTCAAAAATTGAAGTTTCTATTCCAGATAGAAATCTCAAGTAGTCCTTGTACGCCCCCAAGTTTTGCTCCTCTTCCCCCTTTGCGTGGACTTCCAGATGCCCATTCGGTTAGCGGGGCGCTCTGATGGAGGGGTGCGCGAGTCCAGCCAATCAGCGATTTTGCCTCCCAGTTTCATCACGTGCAGGATGAGGATGCGAGGGGATTAAATAATTTAGTTTGCCTGCAAGACCTACGATGGTTTTTGATTTGGCTTCTCATATTTTTAATCATTTTATCTGAGCTTCAGAGCACCTATATGTTTGTCTAAATAGGTAAAATATTGAACAAAATATCGAATTGCCAACAAGATGGAGTTGGATGCAGATGATCGACTGCAGAACTCCGGCGATGTCGGTGAGAGGCTGGAGCAACAGCAGCAACAGCAGCAACAGCAGCAGCAGCAGGCTCGGATTTCGGTTGTTCCAGCGAAGTATGCAAAATCTATCGAGATACATTGTTAATGCAGAAACTTGGGAGGAAATTTATTATGAAAAACTAGTGTGAAAAAGACGGATATTAGATTAGATAAAACTAGACTAGATTATATTAAACTAGATTAGGTCAGACTAGATTAGACTGGATTAAATTATATTAGACTGGATTATATTAGACTGGATTATATTAGACTAGACTAGGCTAGACTAGATTAGATTAGATTAGATTAGACTAGATTAGATTAGACTAGACTAGACTAGATTATATTAGACTAGACTAGATTAGATTTAACTAGATTAGACTAGACTATATTAGATTAGATTAGACTAGATTAGACTAGACTAGACTAGATTATATTAGACTAGACTAGATTAGATTTAACTAGATTAGACTAGACTATATTAGATTAGATTAGACTAGATTAGACTAGACTAGACTAGACTAGATTAGACTAGACTAGACTAGACTAGACTAGACTAGATTAGATTAGACTAGACTAGACTAGACTAGACTAGACTAGACTAGACTAGATTAGATTAGACTAGACTAGACTAGACTAGATTATATTAGACTAGATTAGATTAGATTAGATTAGATATCTACGCTCCCACGCCATCGCATTGCAGCCCAGCCGCCCAGCCGTCACTCCGCCAGCGAACTTGGCTACAAAAGCGTCGCGCACTGATCCAATTCGCGCCGATAAACGGCCGGACAAGACAAAGAAAAAAGCGTCGATCAACGTCGTCGGATGCGGCTTCGGTGACAGCAGCGCCGACTGCGGAGCGGCACATGACCCGCAGCGAGTACGTGTGCAGACTGGTCTGCACTGCAGTGCTCACCGCCTTCGGCTTAGCTGCCTGTCTGTTCGCCGTGCAGCTGCTCGAGGAGCTGCTGCTGGCGCTGCGGTTCCCGGTTCGGTCGCTCAAGCACCGACCGGTGGAAGAATTTGAGGCCCCTGGTGAGTATGAGCAGCTTCTGACCGATGCTTTATGAGCAGCTTCTGACCAATGCTTTATGAGCAGCTTCTGACCGATGCTGTATGAGCAGCTTCTGACCGACGCTTTATGAACAGCTTCTGACCGATGCTTTATGAGCAGCTTCTGACCAATGCTTTATGAACAGCTTCTGACCGATGCTGTATGAGCAGCTTCTGACCAATGCTTTATGAGCAGCTTCTGACCGATGCTTTATGAGCAGCTTCTGACCAATGCTTTATGAACAGCTTCTGACCGATGCTTTATGAGCAGCTTCTGACCAATGCTTTATGAGCAGCTTCTGACCAATGCTTTATGAACAGCTTCTGACCGATGCTGTATGAGCTTCTTCTGACTGATGCTTTATGAGCAGCTTCTGACCGATGCTGTATGAGCAGCTTCTGACCGATTCTTTATGAGCAGCTTCTGACCGATGCTTTATGAGCAGCTTCTGACCGATGCTGTATGAGCAGCTTCTGACCGATGCTTTATGAGCAGCTTCTGACCGATGCTTTCTGAGCAGCTTCTGACCGACGCTTTATGAACAGCTTCTGACCGATGCTTTATGAGCAGCTTCTGACCAATGCTTTATGAACAGCTTCTGACCGATGCTGTATGAGCTTCTTCTGACTGATGCTTTATGAGCAGCTTCTGACCGATGCTGTATGAGCAGCTTCTGACCGATTCTTTATGAGCAGCATCTGACCGATGCTTTATGAGCAGCTTCTGACCGATGCTTTATGAGCAGCTTCTGACCGATGCTTTATGAGCAGCTTCTGACCGATGCTTTATGAGCAGCTTCTGACCGATGCTTTATGAGCAGCTTCTGACCAATGCTTTATGAGCAGCTTCTGACCGATGCTGTATGAGCAGCTTCTGACCGACGCTTTATGAACAGCTTCTGACCGATGCTTTATGAGCAGCTTCTGACCGATGCTGTATGAACAGCTTCTGACCGATGCTGTATGAGCAGCTTCTGACTGATGCTTTATGAGCAGCTTCTGACCGATGCTTTATGAGCAGCTTCTGACCAATGCTTTATGAACAGCTTCTGACCGATGCTTTATGAGCAGCTTCTGACCAATGCTTTATGAACAGCTTCTGACCAATGCTTTATGAACAGCTTCTGACCGATGCTGTATGAGCAGCTTCTGACTGATGCTTTATGAGCAGCTTCTGACCGATGCTGTATGAGCAGCTTCTGACCGATGCTGTATGAGCAGCTTCTGACCGATGCTGTATGAGCAGCTTCTGACCGATGCTTTATGAGCAGCTTCTGACCGATGCTTTATGAGCAGCTTCTGACCGATGCTTTATGAGCAGCTTCTGACTGATGCTTTTTGCTTTATATTCATCCCATCCCTATCTCTCCCATCCCAATCTATCCCATCCCAATCGATCCCATCCCCACCTATCCCTTCTCAATGAGCATGACAACAATATCTTTCCTAGAGGCTGAGATCTCACAGGCATCCTTTATTGCTGATGTGGCCTCGTCATAAATGAATTCTATATAAATATTGATACACAGGGAGTCTGTCTGAGCCCTCCCGTCCCATCAGGGCCTCCGTTGCTACTGCAGTTTATAATTAATAACAGACAGCGCGGCACACTGACTGCACTTCCGGGATTTCAGGCTTAGGGATGCACTGGTGCACTCCAGTGGCTTGGATGAAAGGCAGGCTTTGAAAAAGATTGCTTCGAAGCCTATCTAACAGCTTGTCAGTCATGTTGTCAATTTTTTCTGCCTCAAAAACTGTCCACCAGATGCTTACTCAGCTGATTGTCACTTCAGGTCCCTCAGTAGTGGCGCCACTGTCTCCCCCAGATCCTTACTCAGCTGATTGTCACTTCAGGTCCTTCAGTAGTGGCGCTACTGTCTCCCCCAGATCCTTCAGTAGTGGCGCCACTATCTCCCTCAGATCCTTCAGTAGTGGCGCCACTATCTCCCTCAGATCCTTCAGTAGTGGCGCCACTATCTCCCTCAGATCCTTCAGTAGTGGCGCCACTATCTCCCTCATATCCTTCAGTAGTGGCGCCACTATCTCTCTCAGATCCTTCAGTAGTGGCGCCACTATCTCTCTCAGATCCTTCAGTAGTGGCGCCACTATCTCCCTCATATCCTTCAGTAGTGGCGCCACTATCTCTCTCAGATCCTTCAGTAGTGGCGCCACTATCTCTCTCAGATCCTTCAGTAGTGGCGCCACTATCTCCCTCAGATCCTTCAGTAGTGGCGCCACTGTCTCCCTCAGATCCTTCAGTAGTGTCGCCACTATCTCCCTCAGATCCTTCAGTAGTGGCGCCACTATCTCCATCAGATCCTTCAGTAGTGGCGCCACTATCTCTCTCAGATCCTTCAGTAGTGGCTCTACTGTCTCCCTCAGATCCTTCAGTAGTGGCGCTACTGTCTCTCTCAGATCCTTCAGTAGTGGCGCTACTGTCTCCCTCAGATCCTTCAGTAGTGGCGCTACTGTCTCCCTCAGATCCTTCAGTAGTGGCGCTACTGTCTCCCTCAGATCCTTCAGTAGTGGCGCTACTGTCTCCCTCAGATCCTTCAGTAGTGGCTCTACTGTCTTCCTCAGATCCTTCAGTAGTGGCTCTACTGTCTCCCTCAGATCCTTCAGTAGTGGCGCTACTGTCTTCCTCAGATTCTTCAGTAGTGGCGCCACTGTCTCCCCCAGATCCTTCAGGAGTGGCGCCATTATCTCTCTTCAGATCCCCTTTCAGTAGTGGCGCCGCTGTCTCTCTCAGACCTTTCAGGTCCTTCAGCAGGGGCGCTGCTGTCTCCCTCAGATCCTTCAGTAGTGGCGCTACTGTCTCCCTCAGATCCTTCAGTAGTGGCTCTACTGTCTTCCTCAGATCCTTCAGTAGTGGCTCTACTGTCTCCCTCAGATCCTTCAGTAGTGGCGCTACTGTCTTCCTCAGATTCTTCAGTAGTGGCGCCACTGTCTCCCCCAGATCCTTCAGGAGTGGCGCCATTATCTCTCTTCAGATCCCCTTTCAGTAGTGGCGCCGCTGTCTCTCTCAGACCTTTCAGGTCCTTCAGCAGGGGCGCTGCTGTCTCCCTCAGATCCTTCAGGAGTGGCGCCGCTGTCTTTCTCAGATCCTTCAGTAGTGGCGCCACCGTCTCCTTCTGATCCTTCAGTAGCGGCACCACCGTCTCCTCAGATCCTTCAGTAGTGGCGCTACCGTCTCCCTCAGATTCTTCAGTAGTGGCGCTACCGTCCCCCTCAGATTCTTCAGTAGTGGCGCCACTATCTCTTTCAGATCCTTCAGTAGTGGTGCTACTGTCTCCTTCAGATTCTTCAGTAGTGGCGCCACTATCCCTCTCAGACCCTTCAGGTCCTTCAGTAGTGGCGCCACTGTCTCCCTCAGATCCTTCAGTAGTGGCGCCACTGTCTCCCTCAGATCCTTCAGTAGTGGCGCCACTATCTCTCTCAGATCCTTCAGTAGTGGCGCCGCTGTCTCTCTCAGATCCTTCAGTAGTGGCGCCGCTGTCTCTCTCAGATCCTTCAGTAGTGGCGCCGCTGTCTCTCTCAGATCCTTCAGTAGTTAGCGGCGCCCTTGATTGTCAACTGTGTTGTCAGCCTGTCAAAAATAAGCAAAATATCAGAGGCACACACCAATCAAACCAAACATCTGATATAAAATACTCCGTGCCATGATGTAAGCAGAAAAAATCTCTGAGCGCCCATGCACCCATTTTTATCATACAGAGAAACACTGAGAGAATGGAGTAGATCTATGGGAAAAACAATTGCCTGGAACTGATATCCCATGCGATCTAAGCTCCATTGTTTGACAACCCCAGACAATGGCTTGTACGATTGTTGTTGGTTGACTCGAAAAGACTGATTTCTGTTCAATTAATCAACTGACAGCTTAATCTAATTACCCGATAGGCTAAAGTTTATGAAGCAAGAAAAATCAATCAATATTTTTTCGCACTTGAATATGTTTCCAATCAGCCATCGTGATTTTCCCGGAGAAGGCGCACCTCGAGTCCTGCAATCATTTCAATGAGCTGCAGATGGAATTCTGGAGTGAGTTTTACTTTTATCATTTCTTCATGATCAAAAGTTGTACTTTTTTACTGTACGCTCGTACAGTGGGTTTCTAACCGAAATAGCGACTGATTCAACGATGCTGATTTAGAGTTGCACATGTTTGCTAGTGAAATCCATGTTTGTGATTTGTTTATTTGATCTTGCTGTTCGGTTGTTGTTGATATTATTTTTATTGTTGCTGTTATTGTTGATGTTGTTTTTGTTGTTGTTGTTGTTGTTATTGCTGTTGCTACTGTTATTGTTGTTGTTGTTTTTGTTGTTGTTGATATATTTTTATTGTTGCAGTTATTGTTGATGCTGTTGTTGTTGTTGTTGTTGTTGTTGTTGATATATTTTTATTGTTGATGTTATTGTTGTTGTTGTTGTTGTTGTTGTTGTTGTTGTTGTTGATATATTTTTATTGTTGCTGTTATTTTTATTGTTGTTGTTATTGTTGATCTTGTTGTTGTTGTTATTGTTGTTGTTGCTGCTGTTGCTACTGTTTTTGTTTTGTTTTTGTTGTTTTTGTTGTTTTTATTGATATTGTTGTTGTTTTTGTTGTTTCTTGTTGTTGTTATTGTTTTTGTTGTTGTTGTTGCTATTGTTGTTGTTGTTAATGCTATCTATTGTTATTGTTAATTTTGTTGTTGTTGCTATTGTTATAGTTGTTGTTGTTGTTGTTGCTATTGTTGTTATTGTTAATGTTTTTGTTATTGTTAATGTTGTTGTTGTTACTATTGTTGTTGTTGTTGTTGTTGTTGTTGTTGTTGTTGTTGCTATTGTTATTTTTGTTAATGTTGTTGTTATTGTTAATTTTGTTGTTGTTGCTATTGTTGTTGTTGCTAATGTTTTTTTATTGTTTATGTTGTTGTTGTTGCTATTGGTATTTACCTTTGATACTTCTGTCTTGTGTGCTGGGATTAAATAGATATTTACCTATTAAAGTAATTCATGATTGACCGTCTTCATTGCAGACAATGCCTCGGACTGGAATCTGCAAACAATAAACTGCACCTTCATCTCAGTGGAGTACAATGACCCTTACTCACTCCGGTTAAACGACTCCCATCCCGTAATAGTTTTTCGGGGACCGAGAAGGGTCAAGGAGAAGGAGACCGTGTTTCTGCACTTTGTCACCCACAGTCACAGTCAGGACTTTTACACCATGTCCTTTCTGCTGATGCACAACTTCTCCGAGTTCAGTGCGCTGTGAGTTTGGAATTCGATGCTGATTTGTCACCTGAGTGAGCTATTGATGTGCTCATTTCTGTAATATGATTGTCACCTGAGTGAGCTATTGATGTGCTCATTTCTGTAATATGATTGTCACCTGAGTGAGCTATTGATGTGCTGATTTCTGTAATATGATTGTCACCTGAGTGAGCTATTGATGTGCTCATTTCTGTAATATGATTGTCACCTGAGTGAGCTATTGATGTGCTGATTTCTGTAATATGATTGTCACCTGAGTGAGCTATTGATGTGCTCATTTCTGTAATATGATTGTCACCTGAGTGAGCTATTGATGTGCTGATTTCTGTAATATGATTGTCACCTGAGTGAGCTATTGATGTGCTCATTTCTGTAATATGATTGTCACCTGAGTGAGCTATTGATGTGCTCATTTCTGTAATATGATTGTCACCTGAGTGAGCTATTGATGTGCTCATTTCTGTAATATGATTGTCACCTGAGTGAGCTATTGATGTGCTGATTTCTGTAATATGATTGTCACCTGAGTGAGCTATTGATGTGCTCATTTCTGTAATATGATTGTCACCTGAGTGAGCTATTGATGTGCTGATTTCTGTAATATGATTGTCACCTGAGTGAGCTATTGATGTGCTCATTTCTGTAATATGATTGTCACCTGAGTGAGCTATTGATGTGCTGATTTCTGTAATATGATTGTCACCTGAGTGAGCTATTGATGTGCTGATTTCTGTAATATGATTGTCACCTGAGTGAGCTATTGATGTGCTGGTATCTGTAACATGATTGTCACCTGATTGAGCTATTGATGTGCTCATTTCTGTAATATGATTGTCACCTGAGTGAGCTATTGATGTGCTGATTTCTGTAATATGATTGTCACCTGAGTGAGCTATTGATGTGTTGACTTCCGTAATATGATCATTATGTTTCAATTAATAATTCAATCAAAAAGCACTCCAAAAACCGTACTGATCATGTTTTCAGACCGGACCAACTCAGATTAGACCGCATAGCCCGAGCTCACGCCCAGGAGTCCTTGCACGCTGCGTCGGCAGGCCTGCGCCTGTGGGGCAAGATCAGCATGACCCAGCTGCACCTGGAAGATGGAGAAGGACCAGCTAGGACCATTCTAGATATGGAGGTCAGCGGGGCTTTCTCGGATCCAAATATTGGTTGCCTAATATATTTTCAGAGTGTCAGGGGGCAGAGCTTTCCCAAACCCTAAATTTCACAACGTCGGAAACAAAACTTGCATCAGACTGCATAAACTATAAATTTCACAAGCCCTAAATTTCACAAGCCCTAAATTTCACAAGCCCTAAATTTCACAAGACCTAAATTTCACGAGACCTAAATTTCACAAGACCTAAATTTCACAAGACCTAAATTTCACAAGCCCTAAATTTCACAAGCCCTTAATTTCACAAGCCCTAAATTTCACAAGACCTAAATTTCACAAGACCTAAATTTCAAAAGCCCTAAATTTCACAAGACCTAAATTTCAAAAGCCCTAAATTTTACAAGACCTAAATTTCAAAAGCCCTAAATTTCACAAGACCTAAATTTCACAAGACCTAAATTTCACAAGACCTAAATTTCACAAGACCTAAATTTCAAAAGCCCTAAATTTCACAAGACCTAAATTTCACAAGCCCTTAATTTCACAAGCCCTAAATTTCACAAGACCTAAATTTCAAAAGCCCTAAATTTCACAAGACCTAAATTTCAAAAGCCCTAAATTTCACAAGACCTAAATTTCAAAAGCCCTAAATTTCACAAGACCTAAATTTCACAAGCCCTAAATTTCACAAGCCCTAAATTTCACAAGACCTAAATTTCACAAGACCTAAATTTCACAAGCCCTAAATTTCACAAGACCTAAATTTCACAAGCCCTAAATTTTACAAGCCCTAAATTTCACAAGACCTAAATTTCACAAGACCTAAATTTCACAAGCCCTAAATTTCACAAGACCTAAATTTCACAAGCCCTAAATTTTACAAGACCTAAATTTCACAAGACCTAAATTTCACAAGACCTAAATTTCACAAGCCCTAAATTTCACGAGACCTTAATTTCACAACGCTTAAAGACACTATTTGGAGATACAATATTTCTTCTACAATTTCTTCTTCTTCAGCATATTGCTTGAATTTTTATAATAAAAGTTTGTTCAAATCATTCTTCAACAACGCGCAGAGCAGCTTGGCGGCTTCGTATTTCATAGAAAACACGCCAGAAGCGCCGAGCAAGTCGGACAACGCAACAGACGGGCGGAGGCGGCGGAGACGGCGGCGCATGAAGCGAACTCAGGCAGGGCCGATGCGACCAACTGCGGACACGAGACTGAAGAAGCAGTTCTTTCTCTTCTTCGAATGGAAGAGCGGCATTCTGGCTGAGTCGCATGTCGTTCGAACTCAATCTGTTTGGAGCGTCGGCGCCTCTCTGTGCGGCGTGCTGCTCACCCTGCACAAGGGCTACAGCCTGGCGGCTGGCAACGTGCGCAGACTCAAGCGAACTCGAGACCGGCGGCAGAGAAGCCAGCAGCACCGTCAGCGGTCAATGCAAGCCATGATAAAGGAGATTGCTGAGCAGTCTGGCAATGACTGCGGGCAGAATCCGCAGGTCGATCTGGACGAGATTAATGCGGTTGATGAGCATCTGAATGAGTCTACTCATGCTCGTGTGGCTGTCTAAGCATTAATTTAATTAATTTAATTACTACAGAAATTCGTATAGGACTCTTTTATGGCTATTTACGCACTGTTTTGCAATCTATCTAATTACACGTACGGCTGATTCAGAAGTAAATAAGTATTTTTGTGATGGCTACTTTACTGACGCGATCTGGTTTGGACTGGCCCGCCATACGCTGACATAAAGCTGTAGCTATGTACTTTTAACTGCATCCATAGCTTTAAACCTCCATTAGAAGACCATGCACACAAAAAGCTTTTCATCCTATTAGCAAATCAACAAATGCAGAGACAAAAACTGTTTCAATTGTTGCAATTTCTAAACGTGTGGTTTTTTCAAAGCATTCGCATGCAATCGGCAGCTGAAAAAAGGAGGACAAAAAGAGGAATAGAGGCTTTAAAAAGCGATCGGTGCAGATACAAATTCTCAATGCAAACCCAGACTCGCTTGCTAACTGGTTGTCTCTCTATAGAAGCGATGCTCATGGTAAAGTTAATGATTTGCAAGATGAATAAAAACTTTGCGGACGTCAGTATTCAGTATTCGGAATAGGAATTTAATGGCCTGAATCGGACCACGTGGAATAAAGTGCAATTACTCTAGCAGTGTAGAATTAGTGAATTAGACAAGAATCTATTAGAATCTATAATGAGGACAACTGTACATAATATATTTACATTACACGTCGACCCATTTATATTTGCACATGTAAATAGTGTACATATTATATTATGACGTATGTATGAATTACAATTTTACATTACACATTACAACAGAGGAACGGTTTAAGCTGCATACATAAACCCAAGGACTACCCAAGTAGTTGTCAAGTAGTCTACTTTAAGTAGTCCTTGCATAACCTTGATTGACTAATTCATTCAACCGTCAATTGCATTTTATTGCAGAATTCGTGTGGCAGTCAAAATACTAAATCTGACGTTTTGTTTGTGTGTGTGCGTGTGTGTGTGTGTGTGTATTGTAACGTTCTACGCGCTTTCTCTGGGGGTTTTATGGCTAAATATTCTCACTTTCTATAATATGGTCTAGCGCTCTAAGGTTCTTACATCTCTTTATATATTCTGTCAGGCCGCCAGAGAAAACCGTAAACTGACGGGATATCCTAGTATAGGCTGAATTTGAATTACCCGAATATTTCGCTCTGCGTAACTTTTAAGACAAATAATTGATTTTAAGACTTAGATTTGAGCCAACTGGATAGTCCAGGGACCAATACAAATAGAGAGCGGTTAGGATCTGAGATCGCGCAAACCGGAAAAAGCAGAAAAACCAGTTTGAGATGGGCGTCCATTTTATACAGATAGGGCCTGCATTTTTTACCTCCCCCGCCGCCGGTGGGGTGTCTTCGCGTGGTTAGCAACGGCGGGGGGCTTAAGCAATAAAAATCTGGGACTCAGTCCCCTTGTTGCTAAGTGTGTGGGTTAGAGATTATTCGGGGTTTTGCAAATCTATGCGTTGAGTTGGAAATTTTGGGATAGAAAGATTACAGAAAAAGAGCTTATAGTTTTCCTTCTCTTAACTCTGCCATAGATGATTACACAGTCCTCTCTCTCTCTCGGTTGTCAAACTTGGGGTTGATCTCGCCTTCTTGGGTAGCTTCGGGTTGGATAGAAGTCCGTGGGCGGGCCGGCCGTGCGATTCTCCCCCAAAGTTCGCCAGGTTCTGACGCGTGCCCACGGACCGATTGCTCTTTTTGACGTCATTGCTGCCTGAGATCGGACCTCTCGATCCTCGGTTTGCTTCTCCAGCCGGCGCCATTGTGCCTGCGGCGGGGTGTTGGGTTGGTGTTGCTACTCACTGGAATGAAAAGAGGCTTTATTAGATTCGGTCATTCATATCGAATTGACTTTTGTTGCTGCTTTTGTTTGCCCTTCTAATACATGTAGGCGTAGCTATCTAGGGGTTCCTTTGCTCTTCTATTCGCCCTTCACTGCGCCTATCTTCTTAAATACGTTTCTACCTATCTTCTAACTTAGGGTAAATTAACTTCAGATTTCTAACTCTTATAAACGTACCTCATCCAAGGCTACTTGCAACTCAGCGTTAAACAAACCATATATTTTAACTAATCGTCGCCAATCGAGATCAGATTATGCAGTGTAATTTAATTCAAAATGTTTAGAATTAAAGTTACTTGAATATAACAAACCCTAGCTCTAACCCAGCGAAGATACTAGCCCCTTCTAAAGTAAAAAAAGTGCAATGTAACATTATTTTTTGCTGCAGTACTTACTGTTTTCTTTAAATACACTAAGTTACAACGCAATACTGATCCCGATGTATACTCGGGCCGCGCGGCGCGCGCGGCGCGCGCGTCGTCGCGGGTCTGGGTATTATGTATCTGTGTAACTATTGTGGCAGTCGGGTTGCCACTTTAGTATATGAGTTCGTTCAATATTCTTTTTTTAATTTACTAAGTTTTGAAAATTAATTATGTGCCCCAACTCCCGGAATTTTTTGCGTAATTTTGTCAATGGTTGTTATTTCGTCATTTTGTTCATAGGTTGTCCTCTCGTTCCAATTTTTGTTCCTCCCATTTGTCCCACCTTTGAAGCGATGTTTCCCCACTCTTGTCTTGTTATTTTTCTGGTTTATTTCTGCGTTGTCCGCCTCTGCCCAACCTTGTGCCCATGCACTCCTTTGCCCAACCTGCTGCCCAGCTGTCCGTCCAAGTTTCGCCCCTGTTGTTGATTCTTTTTGCTATCTATTTATTTGCCTGTAATTTCAAGCGCTGCTGTTAACCACCCCCCCTCCTTTTTCCTCTCTAGACCTCCCCTCTCCTACCCCTTAGTATATTAAGTCTCAAGTAAGTAACCTTATAAGGCGTACAAGCCGCATTTTAATCTCTTAGTGCACCGCGGCTCTGCTCGAGAAATTATTTCCGTCGTACCTAAATAACTTTTACCTGCCTGCTAAACTATAATCATTCAGTTAATAAATAATAAATAATAATAATAATCGATAACACTGTTTCGTAACTACTTCGTTAAGCCCATAGCCCATCTTGAGTTATTTGCCCGTGGGGCGTAAAATTACCAAAGGTCTCAACTCGAAGAAAGCTCTGAGACATAATCGTTCCGTAATACGAGAATTACGGTGGTGGCAGCTCTACCCTACTAAAAGTAATCTGTGCAACAAATCGACCAACCAGCCTACGTGACGAAATCTTCGACGTCTACCATTTGAACGACCGCGCCGCTTACGACCGCTCCGCTACGATTGCAACTACCCTCCCCCGGAATTTGAGGACCCCGGCTGTCGGAGTAAAAGGAGAAGAAATTCGTTGAGATTCACCTGCGCGATTTTTCCGGCTTTATTCGTGCGAACTCAACGCCAGCTGCTATTCAAACGAGGAACCCGCCCCACCTCAACTGGTGTCTGCAAATTTTCAAAAGCAACAGTTCCAAGAACCCCCACCCACTATATATTACTGTTATGTAGATTATCTGCTAACCTATTCTAAATATCCAACAATTGTCTATTGTACTTATACACCTACGTATTTCTAAATAAATTTGTTGGACTGTTTCATCTAGGCATAGCCATAGTTTATTTAAAGTTTTTCACTTGCTTAAAATTAAACAGCTTTAGTTTAACTGTACATCGTCATTGCATTTTCATTGTCATTAACACTTGGACTTAGCCTAATGGTTCATAAATCATAATTCATATACTTGGGCTATAAAAATACAAAGCAATTTTATCAATCCTAATTTATGCCATAGTAGGCCAATGGAAAATAAATACTGAAGTAGGCCTAATTTGTTTGCATTTATAAATTATAATTTTGATCAAAACTAGGTAGGCCTAGTATCACTGATAAAATTTGTAGCCTTTGCCACTTTTATACTGGGCTAGGCCCTACCTACTGCTAGAGGGTCGTTTCACAAACCCTAATTTTCATGTCAAAACCAGAACCTTTCATAAGACCTATATTTCATAAACCCTAGGCCTAATTTTTACAATGGTGAAAATAAGCAATGCAGCAGATTTCACAACACCTAAATTTCACAATGGCTAAAAACACTATGGAGATACAGATACGGCACCGGAGATACAATCTTTCTTCTACAATTCTTCTGTATCTCCATAGTGTTTTTAGGCATTGTGAAATTTAAGGCTTGTGAAATTTATAGTTTATGCAATCTGATACAAGTTTTGCTTTCAACATTGTGAAAATTAGGGTTTATGAAATTTAGAGCTTAGGCCTAATCTTATGAAAGTTTGTGTCTTGCAACATTGTGAAATTTAGGGTTTATGAAAACAACCCTACTACTAAGCCTGCCTTGTATATGCCCTTTGTTTCTAAATTGTGTATTGTTTTAATCAAATTTATAAAAGGCTTTCAACAAGCCCAAGCCCAAGGTTAAAAAAAAGTTAGCTAAAATTCTAACTTCACTAACTTAACTAACGTACATGCGCAACCTCCAAAATTGGGTCGGCCATGCGACTTAGTTTTAACAAAAATGCGACGTAGTTTTTGGCCAAAAATGTGACTTACATGTAAAAAAACCTAACGCAAAATTAACGCAACTTTGGGTAAACGGCAGGAGTAACTATGACTGTCTTATTAAGTCAAAATGCCTCGTCAGCTACTTAGTACTACTACTTTGGTATTTTTCAGGTGGGCATTTTTGCGACTTCCTTGGTTGGCCACCGAATCGGTCCGCCAGATTGGCTGACTTAGCCAACTGTTGTGCATGTATGTTAACTAACTTTCTTAACAAAAGTTAGCTTGCTTTAGCTAAAATAGGCCTACTTGATAAAGTCAAGATAAAAGTATTTAGTATCAATACTTGGTATATAATTATAGAATATAGTATAACTTATACTATAAACAGAATTAAAAAAAACTTTTATATGTTAAGTTCAATTAATTGAAATCATCAAATATATTTACCTTAATAAAGAAAAAAAGGCTAGCTTTGTTTGCTAATACATTTTTGCAACTTAGTTTATAATACATTTATTAAAAATATCTAATATTACCCTTACCCTTTGGCCTTGAACATAATAGACTTCAACTAATTTTTTTAAATAGGGCCTAATGCGGCAATGCCTATTGCCTAGTCTTTAGACTTTATAGGCCTATGAATGATTTTCCATTATATAAAAAACAAGATTCATTAAAAATAAAAGTGCTTCTATTTTATTAGGATTATTAATGTAAAGATCTAAAAGTATAAAGCATAGGCCTAATATAATATAACATAAAGATCTAGAAATAAAAAATTCTAAGCTTTACTCTATCTTATTTGGCTTTAAAACTTAGATGGCAATTGGCCCTAATAAAAAACTAGATTGTAAAACTAATACAAGGCTAGGCCTATATGCAGCTTATATAGCCTTTCTATTAGGCCTTTGGGTCCTTTGAAACTTCATATCATAGGGCCTAATAATAATTTAGCTTGCTCAACATTTGTGTTTTCTTAGTTATTTTTTATTTTTTTACCTCTCTTCATTATTGATTTTATTTTCTCCATCTTCTTTGTCTTCACTTTCTTTTCTTATTTTCTCTCTTTTCTCCTTTTCCTTTTACATTTTAACTTCTTTTTCCTTTTCTTATTTCTTTTCTCTTATCTCTCATATCTCCTCTCCTTATCATCTCCTCTCCCTTTTTCCCCTCTTGTTATCCTTTCCTTTCTTGTTTTACCTTTTATTTTCTTTCTCATCTCTTTTCCTTATCTTCCCTCTGATTGTTCGTCAAGTGCTAGATTCTATATCTGCCCCTCAAGTTAGATCAAGCTAGATCAAGCATTTATTTGCCAAGACTTTGATCTAGTTTTTATTATCAATGAAAACTATATGAGAATGAACCACAAAAATGGAGTTAAAGGCTAGAATTCTAATATTTAATTTTTAAGATTTGAGACTTCTGGGACAATCAATATTATTTGGACTTATTAAATTTATCAGTTATGCCAAAAAAGGCAAATGCCAAATAGCCTACTTATTTGTACTGTATGGGGCTTTCAGAGTCGTTTTATTATAAGCAGACTTTTCATATTTATACTCATATATAGCTACTTTATATAACACCACTAATAAGTAGTGTATCTTGATTGATAATGGCTAATTTTAGCAGTATCTCTTAAAAATAGTAATATTGATGATTGATTAAACGATCAATATTAGTTATTAAAGTTTCCATCTTAAGAATCAATGTTTATCTTAGAGATAGAAGTTAGCCTAATCTGTATTCAACATTCCAGAATCATTAGATTACAAATATTGCTATTAAATGGACAATTTCAACGATCTCAGTCAGCTGTTCGACATGCAGGAGGCGGTACACATCAAACGGGCCACCTGCGGCAGGTGCGGCCGACCCAGCCCCACCTGCTGGTGCCCCTCGCTGCCCCGAGTGCCAGTTGACATTGCCACCAAAGTGATCATACTGCAGCATCCGTTTGAGGTGAATGTCAGTCTTCTATACACTCTTTATATTGAATGTGTTGCTTTATGATGGCATTGAGATGAAGATAAACTCCCCCCTGACTGTTGCTTAACTGTGGCTGCCATCCACATCCCAGGGGAGGTCAGCTGCCTCCCCTGCGTGCTCAACTGCGGCGCTAAATTGGCGCAAAAACTTTCAATATGGCGCTTAAATCTAGACTGCAGCGCTAAAATCTTAACCGTAGCGCTAAAGTCTAAATGTGGCGCTGAAATCTAGAATGTGGCTTAAAAATGTATAATAATGCGCTAAAATCTTGACTGTGGCGCTGAAATCTATAATATGGCGCTAAAATATAGAATGTGGCGCTGAAGTCTATAATATGGCGCTAAAATATAGAATGTGGCGCTGAAGTCTATAATAATGCGCTAAAATATAGAATGTGGCGCTGAAATCTATAATAATGCGCTAAAATATAGAATGTGGCGCTGAAGTCTATAATATGGCGCTAAAATATAGAATGTGGCGCTGAAATCTATAATAATGCGCTAAAATATAGAATGTGGTGCTGAAGTCTATAATATGGCGCTAAAATATAGAATGTGGCGCTGAAATCTATAATAATGCGCTAAAATATAGAATGTGGTGCTGAAATCTATAATATGGCGCTTAAATTTTGACTGCAGAGCTTAAAATCTCAAGTGTGGCGCTAAAGTGGCGCTAAAATCTCCAATGTGGCGCTAAAGTCTCCAATGTGGCGCTAAAATCTCAAGTGTGGCGCTAAAATCCTGTCTGCTGTAGGACTTCACTGTGAAACGAAAATTGTTCTCCTTTTCACGGATCCCGAGTTTTCATTATACTACGCTCTGTAGTTTTCGAACCAGAGAACTCTAGGATATCCGCTGTGGGCTCGGTTGTTACTGCGGGAATAACAGTTTTCACGCCTCTAGGTGTCCCACAGATACTCGTATTGTGCGCCTTTGCCTGCGTCGTGTGTCGTTATCTGCCCTAGAACAGATTTCCCTAGGGAATAGCCGGGGTTGCAGACCCGACTTGATTTGGAATCGGCAAGAGTTTCCTGCCCAGTCTGCTTTTGGTTTTATATGCCATTCGACCTTTTCTGTTTGCTGAAATTTTTGGGAAACTAAAAGGCAAATTCAGATAGTTTTATGCAATTCTGAAGCTTTAGTTCGATATTTTGCTGCTACTTTAAACTGCCATCCCCCTTCCTGAAGCATCTCAGTCACCCTGAGGACCGGCTATCCCCCTTCCTGAAGCACCTCTAGTCACCCTGAGGACCGGCTATCCCCCTTCCTGAAGCACCTCTAGTCACCCTGAGGACCGGCTATCCCCCTTCCTGAGGCACCTCTAGTCACCCTGAGGACCGGCTATCCCCCTTCCTGAAGCACCTCTAGTCACCCTGAGGACCGGCTATCCCCCTTCCTGAGGCACCTCTAGTCACCCTGAGGACCGGCTATCCCCCTTCCTGAGGCACCTCTAGTCACCCTGAGGACCGGCTATCCCCATTCCTGAAGCACCTCAGTCACCCTGAGGACCGGCTATCCCCCTTCCTTAATCACCTCAGTCCATCAGTGCCTCAGCAGCCATCTACCCCCTCCCCCGAGTAAATACCGCATAAAATGATGTTGGATCTCTAATAAAAAGTTAACCGTCACACGTGCAGTCATGCAAACTTTTTTTCACCTGCTTTGGTGTTAGCTATGCAGACATTGGTTCGTATTTTACTAACGTGTTGGTTCACAGAGCTCCCTACACGTACGCGAAGTTTGCAGACTTGGAGCATGCTAGTTAGCTGCTATTTAATGTGTTGGCTTGAATTTCTTCATTTTTGGTAGAGTTTGAAGGGCTGCATTTTTTAATCACGTTCATATTTGCATTTTGAGCTGTCTGAGGTGTGTGCGGAAAAAATAGAATGTTCTAAAAAATGCACGGAAAGCCTAAGATGAAAACTAAGGCTGGGGCCTGTTCTGTAGGGAGAAAGGGTTCTCGCACATGTACCAACAAGTTTTACCGACTAAAATAAGGGAAATCTAAGAAATTTCTGGATATCTAAAATTCAGTATGTGATGAGACTTCTGAGAATCAGTGGATAATGAGATTTCTGAGAATCAGTGAATGATGTTTCTAAGAATCACTGAAAATATGATCTCTAGGAATCACTAAAAGATATGCTTTCAAGGAATCAGTGGATTAGATTTCTAAGAATCAGCAGATGAGATTTCTGAGAATCTAAGGAGGAGATTTCTAAGAATCAACAAATGAGATTTCTGAGAATCATTTGATGATAAGATTTCTGAGAATCAGTGAATGATGTTTCTAAGAATCACTGAAAATATGATCTCTAGGAATCACTAAAAGATATGCTTTCAAGGAATCAGTGGATTAGATTTCTAAGAATCAGCAGATGAGATTTCTGAGAATCTAAGGAGGAGATTTCTAAGAATCAACAAATGAGATTTCTGAGAATCATTTGATGATAAGATTTTTGAGAATCAGTAAATGATGATATTTTTGAGAATCAGTGGATGATAAGATTTTTGAGAATCAGTAGATGGTGAGATTTTTGAGAATCAGTAGATGATGAGATTTTTGAGAATCAGTGGATGATGAGATTTTTGAGAATAAGTGGATAATGAGATTTCTAAGAATCAGTGATGATAAGATTTCTAAGAATCAGTGGATGAGATTTCTGAGAATTTGAGGATGAGATTTTGGATGATGAGATTTTTGAGAATCAGTGGATGATAAGATTTTTGAGAATAAGTGGATGATGAGATTTTTGAGAATAAGTGGATGATGAGATTTTTGAGAATAAGTGGATGATGAGATTTTTGAGAATAAGTGGATCATGAGATTTTTGAGAATCAGTAAATGAGATTTCTGAGAATGTTTGGTTGAAATTTCTGGGAATCAGTGAATGAGATTTTTAAGAATCAGAGAATTGATTTTAAAGAATCAGTGGATTAGATTTCTAGTCAATGTGATTTCTTAGAAACTCTGGATGCTGTGATTTCTAAGAATCAGTTCATGGGTTTCTAAGAGTCACTGGAAAGAAACGATTTCTAAGAATCAGTAGAGTGAACATTGGACCGGAATGCAAAGCAGCAGTACCTTGCTCTATTGTTCCTACAAACCTACAAATGAGGACAAATCCCCCCCCTGGCAGGAGCATCGCAAGCTGCAGACGGCCCGCATGCTGCAGCTGGCCGCGGCGCCCGGTCGAGTTGAAATCTGGCGCGGCCGTCATTTCGCCAGCCACAAGCGACGTCGCGAGCTCGATTCCCCCGGCTGCGCTGTGCTGTATCCCAGCAGCGACTCGGTGCTAGCGGAGTCTCTGCCCCGCGGCAGCGTGACCACTCTGGTGGTCCTCGACGGCACCTGGCAGCAGGCCAGCGGGCTGCACTTTCACAACGACTTCCTGCACAAGCTGCCCCATATCCGGGTTGCCGCGCCCAACACCCCGTCAGCTTACGTGATTCGAACACAGCCAGATGTCGGCTGTCTGTGCACCGCTGAGGCTGCCGCCTTGGCTGTCGATGCGTTGGAGCACCGGTCAGACTGCCTTCCCGCCGTGCTGGGTCCCATCGAGGCCCTGTGCCGACACCAGCTGGCCTGGGGCGCCGTGCCGCACGCTGACAAGCGGACTAAGAAACGGCTTGAAGCTGAGGCTGCGGTGCTGGCAGCTGCGGCTGAGGAGGACAATCAGACTGGGGCCGGATTGTGATGGGGCAGAGGCTGGGCTGTTCTGTTTTTAGCAAATTAATGTCCCATTCTATTGGGGAAGCGGGCATTTCATAAATATCCCATTCTATTGGGGAAGCGGTCATTTCATAAATATCCCATTCTATTGGGGAAGCGGTCATTTCATAAATATCCCATTCTATTGGGGAAGCCGCTGATTACTATAAAAGTTTGCTAAAAATCGGATTAAATGCTTCAGAGGATTTGAGAGACTCCCCTAAATCTAAAGCTGATTAGATTTCCTATGAGCATTTTTTATTTTGGCTGAATTTCTCGCTGAAAATCTTTTTTAAAGGCTGCCATTTTTCTGTTTGCGTGACTTGCGAATGCTGCTCCTGTCACTGGTGGTTCTCGTATTGGCTCTGTGTGCTGCCTTGGCACCATCACCCTCTCACCCTCTATATCACCCTCTCTATCACCCTCTCACCCTCTCTATCACCCTCTCACCCTCTCTATCACCCTCTCCCCCTCTCTATCACCATCTACCCTCTTTATCACTTTTTCACCCTCTATATTACCCTCTCACCCTCTCTATCACCCTCACCCTCTATATCACCCTCACCCTCTCTATCATCCTCTCACCCTCTATATCACCCTCTCACCCTCTATATCACTCTCTCACCCTCTCATCTGTGCCAGTCTCTCCCATCTCTGCACACGTGTCGCAAAGTATTGTCGCCAATTAAAAGGATTTCTCCCAACGCCCCCCCCCCGCCCTGTGATGCTTGTTAATTTTTTCTTTGTCAAATTTACAGCGATTTGTTTGTTAAGTTGCTTGGAATATAAAATGGTCAAATAATCTGAATAGAAGACACTATATTACTTGAGCTATTATGGCTTCTTTCTGCTTGAGACTGCGTGCGTCAAGTGCAACAGTAATTGTGTGTTTCTATGCCCTTGTTTGATTAATTTTATTGCTACCGTTATTCTCGTCACGGAACTGGATTAGGGTGGCAAAGGAGCTTGCCAGGGTCTAAGAGATTGACTTTTTGTGGCACTTACTGATCTCAGGCAAAATGGATCCAGCTGTGTTGACAATCATTTTCTTCCGCGGCTTGGAGACCCTCTGATGAGAGCAATTACAAGGAGGATTAACGTGTGGAGGGTTGTAACTATGGGATAAAGCAGGGCACACTTGGGATACATGTAGTTCTGTTGAGACTTAAAATCGATCAGCAGTGTTTTCAATGCATTATAAATAGTCATCCATAGGTTAACACTGTTAAAGTCCTGAAAACTTATAAGTTTTAGTTATGCAAACCTATAACCTATGTGTATAACCTATAAACCTATGTATTTGAGACCACAGATTTAGGGATAGAGCATTCCGTTGTGTGTTAGATGAGATTTCCATAAACCAGGGTAAGGGATTGAAATTTTTCAATTTTAAATTTTGAGGATTTGGCATGAGGAAGGCTCAGTGGGTGGTATTGTAAGACTTCTAATAATCAGGGGATGATATTTCTAAGAATCAGAGGATGATTGGATTTCTAAGAATCAGTGGATGATGAGATTTCTAAGAATCAGTGGATGATGCGATTTTTAAGAATCAGGGGATGATGCGATTTTTAAGAATCAGGGGATGATGCGATTTTTAAGAATCAGGGAATAATGCGATTTTTTATGAATCAGGGGATGATGAGATTTCTAAGAATCAGGGGATGATGAGATTTCTAAGAATCAGGGGATGATGAGATTTCTAAGAATCAGGGGATGATGATATTTCTAAGAATCAGTGGATGATGAGATTTCTAAGAATCAGAGGATGATGGGATTTCTAAGAATCAGTGGATGATGAGATTTATAAGAATCAGTGGATGATGAGATTTCTAAGAATCAGAGGATGATGGGATTCTAAGAATCGGTGGATGATGAGATTTCTAAGAATCAGAGGATGATGGGATTTCTAAGAATCAGTGGATGATGAGATTTCTAAGAATCAGGGGATGATGACATTTCTGAGAATCAGGGGATGATGAGATTCTAAGAATCAGTGGATGATGAGATTTCTAAGAATTAGAAGATGATGCGATTTCTTAGAATCAGTGGATAATGCGATTTCTAAGAATCAGTGGATGATGAGATTTCTAAGAATTAGAAGATGATGCGATTTCTAAGAATCAGTATAACGAGATTTCTAAGAATATATGGTTAATGAGATTTCTAGGAATCAGTGTATGATGAGATTTCTAGGAATCAAGGAATTAGATCAATAGAAACCCAATGTATCTGTACTTACAGGAAAGGTTTGCAATACAGAAAAATTGTTTTTTAAAGTCCTCAGCTATACGAATCCCCTTTGTAGTTCAACTTGCTTATTCGTCATGGGAAAATATTTCAACAGCAATTTCCCACAATAGAGCAGATTTCATATATCCTATGGAGAATTCATTTAAAATATTCTTTAATCCCCTTCCTAAGTGATGACAGGGAATTTCGTCGGAACAAAAATGGGGATAAGAGGGGATTTGCTTTGCAGGCCGGGCCAGGGCCGAAAGGGTTAAGACAGATTGATTTTCTCTGGCCAGCCTGGCAAAAATAAGCAGTTGAATGAGGTCCGGCGTTGATTAGAATGCCAATTGCTCAGGCTGATTGTTTTAATATTCTAACTTATACTCTGCTATTAAATAGAAATTATAAGTACTTATTTTTACATGTGTTAGCTGCGGGAATTTGCAACGTCTGTGCATGCATTGGAATGATTCGGATATCATCGAATTTCATAACAACGTCTCAAATTTCATAAGATGTCACAGATCCTACATGTATAAAATATAAGATATACCTAGTATCATAGTATTATCAGGATTCTGAAAAAATACCATAGAATGTCACAGAATGCCATAGAATGTCACACATTGCCATAGAATGTCACAGAATGCCATAGAATGTCAAAAATGCCATTGAATGTCACAGAATGCCATAAAATGTCACAGATTGCCATAGAATGTCACAGAATGCCATAGAATGCAAAAATGCCATAGAATGTCACAAATGCCATAGAATGTCACAGAATGCCATAAAATGTCACAGATTGCCATAGAATGTCACAGAATGCCATAAAATGTCACAGATTGCCATAGAATGTCACAGAATGCCATAGAATGTCAAAAATGCCATAAATGTCACAGAATGCCATAAAATGTCACAATGCCATAGAATGTCACAGAATGCCATAGAATGTCACATAATGCCATAGAATGTCACAGAATGCCATAGAATGTCAAAAATGCCAAAAAATGTCACAGAATGCCATAAAATGTCACAGAATGCCATAAAATGTCACAGATTGCCATAGAATGTCACAGAATGCCATAGAATGTCACAGAATGCCATAAAATGTCACAGAATGCCATAGAATGTCACAGAATGCCATAAAATGTCACAGATTGCCATACTATGTCACAGATTGCCACAGAATGTCACAGAATGCCATTGAATGTCACAGAATGCCATAGAATGCAAAAATGCCATAGAATGTCACAAATTCCATAAAATGTCACAGAATGCCATGAAATGTCACAGATTGCCATAGAATGTCACAGAATGCCATAGAATGTCAGTAATGCCATAGAATGTCACAGAATGCCCGCGCGTGTACTAAATGAAACTTTGGCAGTTAAGAAGACAAATAAGACGATTGAATTGGAAAGTCTAATACATTAATTACTCAATGACCATAGTCTGAGGTGACATCCCAAACATCCCAAGCAGACGTGACAATAAAAGTGCAGCCAGAGTCAGGCAACTTTGGCCCGTGCAGTTTCTCTGCATAACTTTTCCACCCGAATTCGTTTGACTTTACGCTCGCCCGAGGCTAAAAACATCCCTTTTAACTTTGTATATCTCTCGCCCGCTGATTGAGTCGGTGCTGGCATGGGAGATCTTCTTGCGCGGCACATGCATGCAACTGCATGACTGCTTTCGAGCAAGCACTGCAGTTCGCCCAGTATGCGAGCGGCCTAATGAGACCGGCTTCAGTCTCGCTTGCTCATACCACACAGCTCAAAGTTCCGGCTTTGTTTTGTTTGTTTAAACTTGCTCTAATTCTAGCACGGTTTTAATTCTTGCCACTGAATTCTATCTTGGCGCCACTGAATTCTATCTTGGCGCCACTGCATTCTATCTTCGCGCCACAGCATTCGATCTTGGCGCCACTGCATTCGATCTTGGCGCCACTGCATTCGATCTTGGCGCCACTGCATTCTATCTTGGCGCCACTGCATTCTATCTTGGCGCCACTGCATTCGATCTTGGCGCCACTGAATTCGATCTTGGCGCCACTGTATTCGATCTTGGCGCCACTGCATTCGATCTTGGCGCCACTGCATTCTATCTTGGCGCCACTGCATTCGATCTTGGCGCCACTGCATTCTATTTTGGCGCCACTGAATTCTATCTGCTGAAATTATGCGACAAATTAACTCTAATAATTGATTTTTATTGAGTAACTATTCGTTAGGAAGAGTTTGGATAATAGTTAAAAGTCGAAATTTATAACAAACACGAATTCTTTTTTCGCAAGATAAATACCCATTGAAAGTTAAAGCAGAATGTTTTGCTGGTGGCCGGGGTCTTTGTGCGGAATACATTGGCGAGACAACTGTTATTTTCCTTCAGTAAACAATCCTGGATGGGGGATATCAAGTTAAAAAATATCGCCTAATACGTTCGATTTACATATCGCTTACAATAAAGCAATAGTCATGGCAGACACAAAATACTTGTTGAATGTGAGTAAATTGATAATAAAACAATTGTGAGTTTACTGCCTGCCTTCACAGCCTGTCATGCTCAAATTTGTGCAGTGTTAATCAGTGGCGAGAGCAGGAAATGTTTCTGGGAAGATAATTGACACTTGGGGGAGCCAATATTGGGTCCTCTGTCTCTTGGCGCCCCTGCCTCTTGGTGGGTGCCACTGTCTCTTGTTGGGCGCCCCTGTCTGTAGGTGGGCGCCCCTGTCTCTTGGTGGGCGCCCCTGTCTCTTGGTGGGCGCCCCTGTCTCTAGGTGGGCGCCTCTGTGTCTTGGTGGGTGCCCCTGTCTCTTGTTGGGCGCCCCTGTCTGTAGGTGGGCGCCCCTGTCTCTTGGTGGGCGCCTCTGTCTTTTGGGGGGCGCCCCTGTCTCTTCTTGGGGCTCTTAGTTGGCGCCCCTGTCTCTTGGTGGGCGCCCCTGTCTCTTGGTGGGCGCCTCTGTCTTTTGGGGGGCGCCCCTGTCTCTTCTTGGGGGCTCTTAGTTGGCGCCCCTGTCTCTTAGCGCCACTGCTATCAAGAAGAGCCGTCTCGGTGCCTCACAGATTTGTCTCAAAGTCGTATTTGATGCAGATCACGGATCTGCTGTCGCTGCCGCCGCAGCCGTGAGCTGATATTGAAGGCAGCCAGGGAGGTTCCGGATCCTGATGGGGATGCTGCTGCTGCTGCTGCTGCGAAGGAACTCCATTGCAGCTGGGCAGGTGATGTGGCTCAGGTTCGCTTGAACTTCTTGATGTCTGACCGCAGCGGAGCCGCCAAGCGGACGGGTCCCCGATGCCTGCCTTGGCGTGCACCAGGTTGTACAGGTACACCGCCGTGATGATGGCGATCTCCGCCAGCTCAAATATGGTGATCACGCTGATGCCAACCCACAGGCCGAGGATGCCGCCAATGTCGCTGAACAGTTTCTCCAGCTCGTAGGAGCGAACCTCGAGCAGCATTCTGATGGTCAGGGTTTTGGGGTAGACCCGCACCTGCACCAGCGTGTTGCTGACAAACGACTGCAAGTCTCCGCAGGTGGTGTTTTCCAGCGGCGTCTGATCGTAGTTCGGGTAGTCATCCTCCTTGCAGCCGGAGATGCTGCGGTTGCTGATGCCCAGCGATGTGGGCAGCGCTGCCGGCGGGCTGCAGTTGGCCACTCGTCGAGTGTAGTCAGCCAGCACGCTGCCCAGCTTCTTGGTGCGGATGAGGCTGCCGCGGCTGCTGAAGGAGCGGTCGGGCCACTCGGCCAATGCGATGGCGGACGAGTACTCGCTGTACTGGCACTCGTTCAGACAGTCGGACCTGACCTGCTTCGGCGAGAAATGGTTGGCGCATTCGACATTGCGAAGGCGTTCGGCCAACTCGGGGAAGCTTCGGATTGCCTGCGGGAGTTGTTGGGCGCGAGCTGAACCGAAATCTCGGGGCTAACTCCGAACTTGTAGTGCATGCGCCCTTGTCGGCTGGCAGGGCACAATGCACTTTGGGGCTGGCTAGGGCGTTGGCGGCCGGGCTATGCACGTGCCCCTCCCCAGCCGTGCCCCCCTGCCCCGTGCTCAGGGCTGGTTGGCTGCGGCCGGACCGACTTTGACGCGGGTGCGGCCCCTCCCCCCCCCCCTGGCGGGGTTTTGATTGGCTGGTCGCGCGGCCAGTCTATTTTTTTGTAGTTTGCTCGTTTTGTGGGCTTAGTCTGCCTCAGGGTTTGGTTGGTATTTATTGCGTAACTCTGGGTTTTGCCCACGCCCGTCGTTTTTTGCGCTCCGAGATTGCAAGCGAGACTTGACTTAAGTTACCAAGTAATAAACAGCAACATTAGCAACCTGAATCAAAGAAACTGCGAGAGATACGGGAACGGTTCACCTTAGTCACTTAGCCCAATTGAGAAGTCAGTCGAGCTGCGCTTGAGACCAACGAGCAAAATCAATAAACATGCGAACAGTACTTTGGCCACTAGTAAGCCGCCTGCTTGAGTTCACTTTTTTTCTGGGGAGCAGGGAGTTCTTGCCAGAGCGTCATAACGCCGGGAGAGCATGTAGCTCGAACTAAAATGTACCTCTACTTATACTGTATACCCGCTGTATAAGCACTCGAGAATGTCACCGCACCTCGAGCCGCAGCGTGAACTCTGAGTGTCGCATCACCAGACGGAGCAACCTGTTATCGCAGAGCTTCGTCACGCCTGCTTGTATCCATATAAGTACGAGACAGAGCGTCACTACGCCTGTTATATAACATATAACCTATATTGTATTCCGGACACTCAAACCGACCCGGGTTACGACAAACTTTCTATTTTGTCAGGCATGTAACACTTTTCGTGCCAAGTTTCCAAGTTTTCGTGCACAAGCCGAAAATGTATGTGGCCGCGCCCACGGAATCGAACCAGGGGTTGCGGCGCGAGAGTCAACTGCTCTGATATTTTATTTGGTCAGGGAATGCTTCATATCCCAGCACAGACTCACCTGACTACCAGCAACCTTTACAATCAGTCTGGCGTACTTCCGCTTCACGACCTCGCTGTAGCGACCCCAGATCCTCTGCACCAGATTCGAGAGGTTTCTAAATCTGGTCTCGTTGAAGCGCTGCATGTCGAGGATGTCGTGGCAGTAGTCAGCTGATCGCAGTCGCTTCTCATTGACGGGAATCAGGCCTTCGATAGTGCACCGGCAGACGCTCTGGATCTGGTTGGCGTCCTCGTTGTCAACGCAGTTGTACAGGCGGTTCTCGTACTCTTGACGAGTTCGCAAGAACGGATTCCAGAAGGTCTGCTTGCCGGCCGGGGAACAAGGCCTCGTGTTGGTGTTGGCCAGTTGGATCTTCGTCTGGGACAGGGCAAAGTCAGCCCGCATCCCCACGGGGGCCGTGATGCCGAACTCGTGCGGATCCGGCTGGGTGTCCCGCTGGTGCACAGTGATCTGGAAGCCTTTGCTCTCCAGCCCGGTTGTGGTCTTCATTATTCGATCCTCGTCGAAGTTTGCGTCAACCGATGGCGGGTAGAGCACCATGATGAGGCCCATATCCGCTCCGGCCTTCTCCAGCTGCCGCGACTGCGGCTGGAACGTAAAGCAGTTGCCGTACTCCCGGTCGTAGTAGAGACTGAAGTTTTCAAATCCGCAGGGTTTCTGGTCGAACTCGCAATAGAGCACGAAGTCTTCCGCTCTGGCGCTGACCTCTGACATGTTGAACTTGTGCCCGGACGCGATGTAGATGGCCTTGAGGAACTTCTTGCTCTCCCAGCCGAACTGGTAGCCCAGCATGGTCTGGACAACTTGCGAGTAGCGGCTGTAGTCTTGGTTCCGCGTGCAGCGGTCGTAGTGAGACACATTGTACAGGAAGAACTTCTTCAGCATTGTGTCGCAGATGGTGACGTCCGGGAACTCGAAGCCGTTGACCTGCTGGCGAACTGTGGAGCTGACCGGGTAGCTGAAGTACAGGCGGATCACCGTGGCGGTGTGGACGGTGACGCCGCACACGGCGCAAATGAAAATGGCGAACCACGCCACCTTCATGGGCCAGTTGGAGTCCGACTGCACCAGCTTGTTCATTCCGTGAGCTGTTGAGCTGGTCATGAGCTGCTGCAGCCTGCTCAGCAGCACCTGCTTTCTCAGCGTCTTCTTGCTTATCCGACTCGTGCCGTTCATCATCTTGTTGCTACTCTTTCTGCTGCTGTTTCGCTGCTTCTAAAAGCAACAGATGCACGGTTTTATCCTCAAATCAGGTTTACTTTATCCAACCAGATATTTCAACACAATCCTATTGGCTGGCTGTCATGAAGGAAGCCGTGTCTGACTGTACTCAGTCTCAGCCTGTGCTTTCATTACTAAAAAATCTGCACCGTGTCAGGAATTCCTCTGCTGTATTTTTATGGCATCGCAGGGGCCAAGGGACTTTTACGGTAGAACAACTTTGGCGAAAATCTGTTTGGCCTACAGATGGGAAATTCCTGGAGTTACTGTCGGCTGTCACTCCCTGATCCTTCAGGTCCGACTGTCACTCCCTGATCCTTCAGGTCCGGCTGTCACTCCCTGATCCTTCAGGGGCGGCTGTCACTCCCTGATCCATCAGGGGCGGCTGTCACTCCCTGATCCTTCAGGTCCGGCTGTCACTCCCTGATCCTTCAGGTCCGGCTGTCACTCCCTGATCTTTCAGGGCCACTGTCACTCCCTATTGCTTCAGCTCGATACTAAAATAATTTTATTCCTAAAAAATATTTCTAACAACAGCGTCTGGCCAAACAAACCTGCAATCTCTGGGCTGTGTCAACACATCCGACAGCCAACAGTTTTCACCCATAAAAAACAATTTTTGTATCAAATATCTTTCGGAAATTGCCTCAGAACCAGCCATCTCAGCTTTTTAAGGACTGCAGTGATTTTATTTGCATATCCCTGTGCCTATTCCTGGCAGACACTAGATAGATAGATAGATAGATAGATAGATAGATAGATAGATAGATAGATAGATAGATAGATAGATAGATAGATAGATAGATAGATAGATAGATAGATAGATAGATAGATAGATAGATAGATAGATAGATAGATAGATAGATAGATAGATAGATAGATAGATAGATAGATAGATAGATAGATAGATAGATAGATAGATAGATAGATAGATAGATAGATAGATAGATAGATAGATAGATAGATAGATAGATAGATAGATAGATAGATAGATAGATAGATAGATAGATAGATAGATAGATAGATAGATAGATAGATAGATAGATAGATAGATAGATAGATAGATAGATAGATAGATAGATAGATAGATAGATAGATAGATAGATAGATAGATAGATAGATAGATAGATAGATAGATAGATAGATAGATAGATAGATA